>JAVJAQ010002998.1:85000-151537 GCA_032362365.1 Zygogramma bicolorata
ATGAATAAGTGTCTCTTTTAGGTTCGTATTGCATACAGAACATACTAAGTTTGGATCAATTTTGTAAACAATTCCATTTAATGTGAATTTGATCGTGAATTCAGTTGCCATGCGCAATTATTGAGCAAGAGTACGAGTGACCTGGATAGGAAATTTCAATAGTAGGTTAGTACTAGGAATACTTGAAATTTCAAATAAGTTATATATGATAATATCAGAAAAATGTAAGTATTCGTAATATTTGGATAACAGTTGTTTTCTAGATTTCATGTTGATATTATTGAGGTTGCTCCATGAATCATGACTGTCTATATCTACGAAAAACTGTTTCACCTGCAGTAACCATTTATATTTGGGATCAGCACCGTTGATTAATCGAAGTTGTTGTTTCAAACAGAGTTTAGGATACCGATGGCTTTCCATTGAAACCATTTTTTTTGGTCCAATTGAGAGTCATCTTGAATATATTAAGAGCAATTTTTACTCTTTCGGTTTCCAAACGAACAATCGCATCTGGTGTATTGTAACTAAAAGAACTCTTTTCAAAGAATTAAGTTGAACTCGTTCTAAAATTTCAGAATACCTGAGACTCCACACTGTAATGGAGTTGAATAACACGCTAAGAGCCAGCGAGTCAAACATTTTAATTCTTGGGTGCCAAGTATCAATTTTTGCTTTCGACATTAAGGGCAAAATAGATCCCACCGCTTGTTTTGCTTTATTAGAAGTGACTGTGGACATTTCGTGGAAAAGGCCAGAAGAGGTGAATGTTACTCCTAGGTATACGTTTTTATTAGTAACAGATATGGTTTGGTTATTGAAATAAAAATTAAATTTTAGCTTCTGGAAGCCTCTTCTGAAAAACTGCATTATTTTTGTCTTCTGAAGATTAACCACTAACTCACTGAAGGCACAATAGTTTTCCAGAATTTTTAATTCAAAATAAAATCTGTCTTATATACATTGACATTATACTTTTTTCTACATCACTTCAGGAACATATTCTTAATCTAAATCAAGTTTTTGGAAGGCTACGTGACGCCACACTCATTATTCAGCTAGATAACTCTGAATTTTTAAGATAGAGATCACAGAGTAGACACTTGAATGATATAGCAAGAGGAAGCAATGGCAGGTAGGAAAATTGAAAGGATCTGCTTTTATCATGCTGTCTGAGTAAAGTTGATATAAATTGCACCTGGATACACCTCTAGAATGACAAAATGCTCTTTCAATTTTAGATCTTTGACAGACTTCCAGAAAAAACTATATAGAAGTGGAATTTTCTGGAAAAAATTTGAGACAGGAAACTGAGTAATTGACCGTAGTCACGGAAACTGAATTTGTGACGCCTTTAGAATTTCAATATTATTATTGCAGTTTCCTAACGTTATTGCTGAGTCGGTATTATTAACGATGGCTTTTCGAAAATAATAGAATTAGTTAACATCAATTTGCTGGAATTCATTGCTGAGAAAACGCAAATGAAGTCGATCTATCTTTATCAAGTATTCAGATGTTGAGAGTAACTTTTCCTACGAAGTCAAGTATCTCGATACTAGGAATTACGATCATGGGTTCGATCGCTAGAGGTGCTTCCCAAAAGCAGGGATAACTATTTCGTGCAAAGAAATACTTCAATTCTCGTCAGCTAACAATTAACTACAAGGCACCCATACGCCCTGTCTTGGAATAAAGTTCTTTTGTATGAGGCTCCGCACCAAAACATTCACTGGAACTTTTTGATTTTTTTCTGAGAAAGACGACTCACGTTCTTTGAACATCACAGAAGAAACATATTCATTACTAATTAAAAGAGCAATTTAGCTTCTTTCACTGCTTGAGAATTTGGAAATGATGAATTATCGTTTCAATCATTCGAATAATTCCTATTGGTTTCGAAAAACGAACTGTGTAGTATCATACAGATGATTGAGGATTCCTGTCTGATGAAAAATAATGCAATATGCAATCTCATAGCAGCTACTTTACTGATGAACTTTCATTCGTGATCATAGTGATCATGATGCTTCCCCAATAAGAATACCCGATTGCCTAGACAGAAAGCTATATTTTCTCTCCATTTCTTTTTTTTTGTCATTAGCCCGCCCATAAATAAGGAGTGCATTCCCTTTTGATAGTTCCGATCGATATGGTGTCGTATAACTCGCATCAGATGGAGCTCTCCGAAAGTTCACAAACAACTATTCAAAACTAGCTCCCATCGACCAGCTGCTGAAAGCATGACGCACTGCGATGCATATTTAATGTGTGATCCTATATAGAGCGTCTCGCATGAAAGGGGATCGTTTGAGCGGCTTTTATGCCATCAAGATTAGATACAAACATGACGAATATTCGCAAACTGTTGGTTGTTCCGAAGAATCACCTCCTGTTTCATATATGTTACTCAATATGGTATTTTCCAGGAATGATTTTATTGCGAATTCAGGGTTATATTTCACGAAGTGGCATTTTTTAATGTTGACTGGGTAATGTGTATGATAATGAATGTTTTTCTCAGTGAACATTCTGAAATATTTCTTATAAGGTTTTTATCCATCACGACTTGGGATCTTGGTACTCGATGTATTTGAATAAAGATAGTCCATTGTTGAAAGTCAAATGCGTTCGATTATTATTCAACCAATGCCTTACCATTAAAATTTCCCAACGTTTTACTTTTCATATTCAGTCATGAAATTTGTTACTCTTCATCTCTCGGGCACGAAAAGTAAAAGAAAAGCATGAAGTGAAGAATAACTTATTGCTGATATTTATTATGTGTCAAAGTACTACAATAGTTGATTGAAACAAATATAACGATCTTGATGAAAAAAGATCTACAGCTGTTGTATAATGTACCCAATCATCACGGTAGTGATTAATGAGCCATTAATCGCTGCTGTTAGATGCTTCCTTAGTTTAGCTATAATATGACAACTTAACCAATTGTTCAAAAATTATAATTATTGATAACTATATAAATAAGTATATTGTGATATGAATATCATCTTGCAACATTGGATACGTGGTATTCGTTATGCATATATTTCTGTGTACATTATTGTGAGATATTATACGATTATTATAGTTTTCAAAAACTATATATTGTGTATAGCTGGATGACTTATCTAATCCATCCTGGCACTCAGATACTTTTCCAGTTGCACACTGGTAGTGAAGATCATGACGAAAGAAGAAACACCTTGTAGGAATAAATTTCAAACCACTAAACACATATATAGTGTTTTTTACTTAGTATACTTCATAGAGTTTGCTGGGCATATACGTTATCAGTTCTCTGCAAAGATGAATTGGATAAGCTGTATTCCCAAAAAAGTCGGTTTTGAAATATACAACAAATTGCTTTCTTATTTTGTCTTATTATTGATCATATTTTCAATTTGTGCGGGATTCTTTCCCACATTAATTCGCTATTTTTTTAGATTTTGGTAGGTGAGATCGTTACTTGTGAAAGACAATGCCTTATACAGTGTGTAACAACGAAAACTCAACAGAGCCGTTTTTGATTATGAAAAGTGAGAGTACAAAAAAAGCTCGGACACGTCGATTTCTAATCAAAGGACGACACCTTTCAGACTAATCAGATATTTTGTAGTACGCACCCCCTCGGAGGGATGCGTCCGACGACCCTTATTTAGATAGGGAAAGTAGGTCGAGTGACACCTTGTTTTAAAGGTCTTTCGAATACCTTTTAGACAATTTTTGTAACGATTGGTGAAAATTCATTTTATTATTAAAGTTCTGAACGTAAATTGTACCTTAAAAACAATTTGATTCATTTTAAAAAGCGGTGAACTCAATACAAATACCTTTTAAACTTCAAATTATCTCGAAAACTAATCGTCACAAAAATTTTCTGTTAACACAGTTGTGAAGGTATTCGAAAGACCTTTAAAACAAGGTGCCACCCGACCTATTGTCCCTATCTAAATAAGGGTCGTCGGACGCACCCCTCCGAGGAGGTGCATACTACAAAAAATCTGAGTAGTCTTAAAGTTGTCCCCCTTTAATCAGAAATCGACGTGTCCGAGCTTTTTTTAAAAATCTTACTTTTTATATTCAACAACGGCTCTGTTAAGTTTTAGTTGTTACACACTGTATAGAGATGAGATTCACTATAACTGGTCGAGATGTGGTCTAAAATTACTCGTACTCTTTTGTCTCCGTCAACCAGCTGCTGGAAGCAAGGCGCACTCCGATGTATATTTAATGTCTGATCCTATATAGAGCATCTTGCTTGAAAGGAGACCATTTGAGAGGCTTTTATGCAATCTAGATTAGATACAAACATTATTGACATCCGCAAACTGTTGGATTATAGTTTGTTTAATGAAAAAGAGGCCCTTCTGAATGGTGATGTATGAGGTTTTTGTTGAAGGTGATTAGTTGAATCTTGAGGGTGATTGCTTGAGGAAAATAGGAAAATGTTCTGTTATATAATACATAAACGTTGTTTACATTGTTTTCACGCTATATATGTCCCAATTTGATGTATCTCCCAATTTGATATATCTCGTGGTTCTGAGAAGCGACATTGTTTTTATTTTTCATCTTCATTCCATCGACAGATTGACGTAGTGATGAACGTCAAATCACGTCCAATTTTGATACGTTCAGCTGAACTAGCTGATGGTTACCGAACAGTATTGCCACATAGTATCGTCAAATGAAAACTTTTCTGGAATTTGGTATGACAAGAAGTTGATGGCCCATCGAAATGTTTTAAGAGCACACATATTCCAATCGTATTGCGTTGTCGGATAATCGTTGTTCTACACCTGACACAGATTTGAAAAAGGACCTCTTGTAGATCGATACGACTTCATGATGAACTTCTTGAATCTCTGGAAGCAAAAGACAGCCTTCTGCATTTCAATCTGAAGTTGAAACTTTTCTACTAGAATTGAGCTACTCAATTGATGAGTACTTTTGTTCGTAAATGGAGCTATCACTGTTAGCTCTATGGTTTCATCAATAGCTGACTTGATTCTTTGAATTATTTTTTTGTAATTTCATGAGACGATGTCAACATCTTGTAACGAAAATCCAACCACGATGAATAAATCACCATCATTATCATACCTCTCGATCGAACAATGATATCTCAAGCTACTTTATTTTCAGGTCATCAGCAGAGTATATAATTGAAAGAGATAAAGAAATTATGGAAATAGTCGACGAATGGAATGCATTTTCACAGCACCATTGATGTGGTCAGGTATTCATTCAAAAGGTATCTCATGAGGCACAAAAGTGTCTAAGATACTCAGAAAAAAACAAATGGTCAATGATCCAAATTCTGGGCAAAATTGAATGTTTTTGGGTGAACCACCAAATGCTTCAATTTGTGCCTGACAAGTTTAGAAGCCATTATATAGTTGGAGGTCATTCATTCATCTCACTCAACTGAGTCAGAGAAAATTTGTATTCAGAGCTCAGAGGCATAGAAAATAGGAAAGTATCTGCTATTACTTCACTGAAACACTATTGGTTGAAGAACCACAGCAACCAGATCGCTTTGAAGAACTCCATGACAACGGAAACCAACCTGAGGAGTTTATATGAGGAAAATTAGTTGATTGTAATGAAATAATATTATAATGGTTGCGAAATGAGTTCACTTTGCAGTATTGTGTGGGTTTGGCGTTTGTCGATGAATAGTTCTTGTTAGGATTGAACAATCAACAAGTGATACCCTAATGATTTCACAATAGATGTCATAATTGGTTTTTCCATTAGAAGACTGGAGAAATAGGTATTTTCAATGGTCGGGATCTATGCCAACATGAAAATGTCTTTGCCCTCGGAGTTTCGGTCTTAGAAAGAATCTTCGGAAGCTTCAGAAACCTATTCGGAAAACAACATTGCTGGTGATGAAAGTGTTCACACATGAAACTTTGTATATCCTGGAGTTACACTAGCATTCTCGATACCAACAAAAAAAATCACAGTACACTTTAATTGAGGAATCTGAATATCGTTGTAGAATGAGGTTTGAGGCTTTCTTCTCCTGTCAATAGTGGTTGTATTTTTTACATTTTTTATGAATGATGTAATTTTTTTTTATTCGGAGAAGAGGTAGCCATGCAATAGCTCCTCGAACCTTAATCAATTTGAATAGAATACGTGAACAGTCAGCGTGCATGTCCAGTAATTAATGAAACGTTTCCTGGCAGGATGTCGTTAATGGAATATTGATGGAGCTGCAACAAATGGACAGTAGATGTCGATACGAGATTATTTCGACAATGGACTGTTGATGTTACATAGATAAGAGAAATAATTCTATGGAGGGTTGTCATCGCTCACCTGAAGTCAATTGTATCGACTGAGTATGAATATGAGTGAATTGAAAGGGTTATTCCTGAAAAGGTGGGAATTATTTGACATTATCGATTCAGTCGAGGTCATTTGATGGGGAGCATACTGATACAGGTTCAATGGCCAATGGGGTATTATGGCTCTCAGGATTGAGGTCATATTTCGATAAGAAAACTCTTTGATGTTCCGAAAATGACACGAGAAACTAAGAACAGAAGATCTCAGAGATTTCAACGCCTACAAAAGTCATAGTTTATGTCAATCTCGAATGGGAAGCACTGACATGAGTGAATCTGTATTCAATATCAAGTGGAAAATAAATTACTGATAAGTTTTCAACAAATATCGCTCTTTTCATTATTGGTTAATGCCATTGACCGACGGAGAGTTTCAGAATTTGTACAGGTAGACACAATTTGGTTTTGTTCTAATGTCAGTTCTGTCTCGAGGATTGCTGTATATAGGCAATGTTTGTAATACTCACTGAAATTTCTAACTATAAAAATATGCAAGCTCCGATGAGTCCAGTGCGACATTTGCTGTGCAGATTCGATGCAGAAATGAGAGGTTTTCGTTTGTGATTAAAACTTCATTGTTTATATGGATTGTTGATGGTTGTTTCAGAGTATCAAACCATACAAACCATACAAGTAATATCAACCCCTTTTTTCACGCAGATTACCAATGGTTGTTTTTGTGGTAAAACCATCATATTTTTCAATATTGATCGAATGATGAATTACATTGAGTATCAAAGGAGGTGATTAGTCGATATTCTGATTTGTGGTTACCAACTGCTACAGCTCTCCCATTCCATCTGACTAAGATCTGTTGACTGCAATAAACATATTATTCAGCACTGACAAATCAAAATATGTGGAATACATCACCTCTCTTCGGCTCCTTTGAATTCATATATCGCTAAGAAAATTGATACCCGACAAACGCAAGATACTTGCAAATAATTTCGTATTCAATCAGTAAACATGATTGAACTCATGAACTCATTTCGCAACCATTATAATATTATTTCATTACAATCAACTATTTTGCCTCATATAGATCCCTCAGGTTGGTTTCCGTTGTCAGGGAGTTCTTCAAAGCGATCTGGTTGCTGTGGTTCTTCAACCAATAGTGTTTCATTGGAGTAATAGCAGATACTTCCCTATTTTCTATATCTCTGACCTCTGAATAAAAATTTTCTCTGACTCAGTTGAGTGAGATGAATGAATAACCTTCAACTATTCAATGGCTTTTAAAATTGTCAGGCACAAATTGAAGCGTTTGGTGGTTCACCCAAAAACATTCAAATACTTTTAATGGTCCAAAATGATTGAATTTGGGTCATTGAGCAATTGATTTTTTTTTGAGTATCTTAGACACTTTTGTGCCTCATTAGATACCTTTTGAATGAATACCTGACCACATCAATAGTGCTGTGAAAATGCATTCCATTCGTCGACAATTTTCATAATTTTTTTATCTCTTTCAATTATATACTCTGCTGATGGCCCGAAAATAAACTAGCTTGAGGTCTCATTGTTCGATCGTGAGATATGATAATGGTGGTGATTTATTCATCATGGTTGGATCTTGGTTACAAGATGTTGACATCGTCTGAAGAAAGTACAAAAAAAATTCAAAGAAGTCTGCTATTGATGAAACCATAAGTCTGTCAGAGATAGCCCCATTTACGAACGAAAGACAAGTATTCATCAATTGAGTAGCTTAATTCCAGTAGCAGAGCTTCAACTTCATATTAAAATGCGAAAGGGCATCGTGGTTGGATTTTCGTTACAAGATGTTGACATCGTCTCATGAAAGTACAAAAATAATTCAAATGATGGAGTCAGCTAGTAACGAAAACAGAGCTTTCAAAGATAGCTCTATTGATGAACAGAGAATAAAAATTATGGAATTCATGTAATTAATGAGATAGCGAAGTTTGTATAATACAAGAAAGTCAGATGACAAGTATTCATCAATTGAATAGCTCAATTCCAGCAGTAGAGCTTCAACTTCAGATAAAAATGCGAAAGGGTTGTCTATTGCTTTAAGCGATTTTGGAAGTTCATCATAAAGTCGTATCGATCTTCAAGAGGTCTTTTTTCAAATTTGTGTCAGGTGTAGAAACCTCTCCACTGCTCCTTTGAATTCATATATCGCTAAGGGAAACGAATTGATACACGACAAATGCAAGATAGTTGCAAATAATTTCGTATTCAATCAGCAAACATGATTGTGCAACCATTGCGATCGAAGTCCCGCCACGAAAGAGCTGTCATTCCGTCGTTTATTCATGCGACGAGCCACGACAAAAAAAGATACTCTTGAATATGTAAATCTCGAGAGTCGGGATCTCAGGAGAGCGCTGCTCACTTTTTCCTGCAACATTTATTGTTATATCTACCTCGGGCTGGGAGTTTGCGATATGAATGACTTGTGGCAACTCCTTGTAAAATATTCACGGATGCGTGAACAGAATTCCTAGATTTACGAAGGAGAAGAACGACGGGAAGTATCGGATAGATTTCTGGTGGACTGTTCAGTCGGAAGATAGTTAGTCGTTCGGTGACAACCCAACCAGCAAAATTGTTTTATAATTTCATGGTGCAGCAACAGTTCATTTTGTTGTTATTCTATAATAACTTCCGAAATACTAATAGATTATATTAGACGACCTGTGAACACAAAATAGTTGTAGGCAATAATAGTGTTTTATAAATTTGTCATAGAAACGTTTATAAAATTAAATTGAAAAACCGATATAAAATTGTCACCAGATTATCACAGAAACGTTTTAACAACTAACTGATACAACAAATTTTGCTATAAAACTAAATCGTTTTGAAGCAGTTCTATAGCACTTTTCTGCTAGTTTGTTATGATCGTTATAAAACTATTTGAAGCTTATTTTATAACTGCTACCTGTAGCTTCAATGAAATTATTTTATTGGAATGCTTTCAAACACAATTTTGTTTTTATCACCATATTGTTACATTAATGATAACTCCCAACTATTTATAATGAATGTACTAACTACAATCCTAACACAACAAAGTAATGAATGAAATGCAGCTTTTAAGAAAAACCAGCTGTCATTGAATTTAGAGGTCAATGAAGTATAATTTGTGAGTTTTATTCGACAAGTGTGTTCCAATAACTTACCTAACGCATAATGTCGTGTAATATTGGTCATTGGAAAAAAATTAAGAAAAGTGGTTCGTTTAGACGAAGACTGAAAATATGTTACGATAGTATGATGTGCAGTGATAAGGGGCATCTCTATCGTTAATTTTCAAAAACAGGTTCACTGAGGTGAATCAAAAGAATCAACAAACAATATCATATAGTAATAGCTTCAGACTTAATTCGAAGCGTGGGTGTTCCATTAAAAAAATATTTGGAAACTTTTTCAGTCACTGTTTATTGAAAATACTAACAAAACACTTCAGAATCTCCTACGTAATACAGAGTGTTTACATTTTTTTCTTGCTAAAAACAGGAAAAGATTTATATAATTGTTATAAAATCCGTCGATTTGAGTGTGACACCATGTATATATACCCTCAAACTACTAGCTGAAAGCTCCTTCAAAATATAGCCTTCATAACCAATGGAAGAAGCTTTCTAGCCAGAACATCCTGATAGATAACACTTATATTCAAACTATGTGAGAAATCCCATGGAATATCTTCATATAATCACTTTTGTAGGAATCTATAGCTTTAAAAGTAGTCCGACTCGGCCGCAATACCATCACTTCCAGAACTCAGTATTTATTAACAGTTTCATAGGAGTCTTATAGTAGCTAAAATGCGTTAAAATGATTGCTATTGATACCAAATTATTTTATAGAACGACGCCATTTCAAAATGATAGCAATTCGGAATACCGACATTAGATCTGTTTAAGATATTATGTAACACCGCACCTATAGTGATATTTACAGCTGACAATATATCTCCTTGCTTAACAACCAATCAGTCTATTTCAAATTTTGAAATTCAGCCAATAGAATCCGAATTACAGTGAAAATATAGCTTGTCGCTGTATTTTCACGGTGATAAACCTGCTTAGTTTTTGTTTTACTAGCTGTCAAGTGAAAATAATGATTAAAATTATAAACTTCAAATCTATGTGTTTCGATTAATTAACCAGGCGCGTGGGGCTGGCGGGTCGTGAGCGTGGAAAGGGTTTCCCTTGACCCGGCCGAAAGGTCCCGTTTTGGTTCTCCAGAAAATACAACTCGTCCTGCGGACTCGTTGTATTTTCAGCTTTGGGATTGCAATTCATTAATATTCCAAAAAATTATCGGTAATAATCATACCACTTATTATATTACCCCTGAAAATTACATGAATATTATAAGATAATATTATTTAGAACAAACTGAGTTGATTTTGCGAGTAGAAAATTGATATTTTTACACAGTATACATTTTTGTATAATTAATATTTTTTTCCAAAAACATCAATAAATGAGTGGCGCGCTTAAATTTTGCTAATAATACACTTTATATGAAATACAAACAATGTCTTTAACAGTTTTATGAGTCCAAAATGGACATTATCAAAATGGCTTCAACCTTTCTATCCTTAGTTTTAAGTTGGTGACATATCGATCATATTTTCCTAGTGTCCAACACAAAATTACTTCTTGCGCCTTTAAGAAAACAGTTTTAACACTTTTTTATTTTATCGGTATCTTTTTAGGCTGCATTATATTTTAAAACGCTTACTTAAAACTACTGAAAAACGCTTATGAAATTGTCTCCTAATTATTTTATATCGCTCATATATGTTGCAGAAGTGCAGTAGGAGAAGTCTTCACAAAACTACTTCTCAAGAGTGTTAGAAAACTTTCATACTATCGGTCGAAATGTTTATAAAACTATTTTGTAGTGTTTGTAAAAGGCTTGACAAAATATTAATAAAGACTATAATGACAAAATAGTTGAGGCTTTCGCGGCCAAGGTTTTCAGTATCACTACTTTCATTCGGGTTTGAAGGCCGTCGTTTGACAAGTCGGCTGTGGCGGAACACGTACTCAGTGAGGGAAACCACAGGATTCTGTTTGAAAATGCAAAACTGATTGCACCCAACCAGGGATACCATAGCCGACTGGTACGGGAGGCAATAGAAATCCACAAACACACGGATAATTTCAACAGAAAAGAAGAAGCTGTCAACCTCAACCGAATATGGAATCCCATTTTAAGAAAATCGATAATAACTGCAGGTAGTTCTTCAGATATTAATGATGATTATTCTCCGAACCCACAGGAAGTAAACAAGGTAATCAATATTAATGACAATTCCCCGAATCCGAATGGAATAATTAGCACCGCAAACTACCTGAATCGGCATAAATACAACTTGCGAAGAAACAATCTCCAGTCATCGGAGTGAATTCCAAGATGAATGAACCTCTGAAGAAGCTAGCCACTCGAGCCAGCGGAACGTCAGGAAGAAATTCCAAAAAACGACGGCCTTCAAACCCGAATAAAAGTAGTGATACTGAAAGACTATAATGTTATATAAAATGGTGCCAATTTACTACTTATAGCTGTTTTATAAAAACATTGAAAACATTTCTGAGAGGAATACAGTTTTATAATTTGCATCTTCGCAATTATTATAAAATATAAAATTGCTAGTTGGGAAGGATCCTTGTAGAGGATTTGATGCTGACACGAATCTTCATCGATGGTTCAGATGCATTTGGAAACAAGATTGAGAGAAATCTTTTTTCTGGGGACACTCCATCAAGATGCATCAGAACCCTGGAGCATAGGGAGATTTGATTTCTTCTAGTCAAATTCTCTCGATCTGAGAAATCGAAGTGAGACTTCAGAACTGGTAGAAATCGATAGAGTTGAGACTACATAAAGGCGTGAATAAAATTGAAATTTTTTGGTTCATTGTTTGGGGCGACAATTATTAAAAATGAAATGTCATTTCCACACGGGGCTATAGAAAACTAATTCCTGCGGCAGGGCTACGGATTGTGACGTCAACTTCTTTATTGGTACTTATCTGTCGTATGTTCACGGTGTTTATTAAGTTTTGTTCGGTTCATGTATTTCACGATGGAAAAATCCTAGGTTTGAGTCAAAAAAAAATCCGTGAAGATTCAATCAGCGTTCCCAGTAGAACTGAACGCCGAAAGGAGTGAAATGTGAGTGAATTTCATCATGAAATATATCTACAAATAACAAACAACGTTTATTGCTCTCTTACATCGGTTCAATTTACTGCACCGGGATCACATAAAAATCCAATTTAACAAAAATCTCACATGTTCCTGTACGATTCACATTTTCAGTGGGAATCGTATAGAAAACTGTAGTATTATTGTGAACAACTCAACATAGTTTGTCCCATCATGAAAATGCAATGAATGGAGGCAATAACTAGTTTCTCATATTTTTCACAATTACCTCACCTCTTGAGAATATAGTACTTACTGCCATGCCTTTTTAACCACTAGTCTGTCGTTGATCAAAGTTCATATACGATGCAAAAAAAATCAGATACCTTTGTAACATCTAGTGTTGGGAGGTAATGTGAATCGACTTTTCGAAAACCTTTCACCATTCTAGAACTATATTGAATGCAGCACAGGGAATAGCTAGCTAATATAAACACTTTCAACTGGAGCATACAACATAAATATAAATGACAGCAGTGCTAGAAGCATGTTAACAACAGGTGTGGAATCCCTGCATGCCGTTCAATAAGGGTACTGACGTCACAGAGGGTTCCTGAATTCAAAAGAATGCTGGGACTTCTTTTTTGAGTTTATAAAAGGCGATATTTTTTTAGTACCATTGTGAGGATCATTCTTCTCAAACAGGAAATTGAACATCACTATCTCGACACAGACTATCCAATTGGTTGAACTCTGCCGAAATTTTTCATTCACCAATAGAATCATAATCACACGAAATTTGCGTGGACAAGACTGTCTTACAGACATGTTTGGAGGTTCGATTTGAAGTATTTAAAATGTTAATGCGTTCGGAAGTTCTGATAGACTCAATTCAATATTCCAAATATTTTATTTGGTGTTGTTCTTGCCCCAGTTCAGAATACTGAATTACTGAGTAGCTACTGCAGGTAAAAGATTTGTTATAATGTCAAAAAATAGTAATAGTACGAAGTAAGGGTACTGGTACTAGCATCAGTATTATATGTGCTTCTCTTATATGAATAAGAAGAATTAACCATAAAAAAATGGTATTTAAAATTCACAGAACCTGAATTCTCAACAACGTTCTCGGTATATTATACGGAATTCATGAAGAAGATCAAACTGAACAGAAAGAAAAATATGTTAGAAAAAAACTATTCATTGAAATTCAGGCATTATTTCTTTGGGGAGGATCCGAAAGCTATTTTATCACAGATTCAATGTCTTCTTCGTAACCTTTCGAAAATCCGGTTTGGTTGATGATTCAATTAATTAATTAATTTGATATACACATACATAAAAGATTCATCATTCTCAAGGGATCCACTGAAATATACAAGAAATCAAAATGAAGCTGATTCGGAAAAAGATTTGAAGGCTTGATAATTCAAATTATTGTTACTTTCAAATTTCTAGAACTCCATTGACCCATTCAGAAGGTGGCTGGACAAATAAAAATGTCATGGGGCTATTTCAAACTCAAGAGACGTTTTCCCAAGTCCTTTCCAATTTTGACTGATTCAATCAACTACTGGATATTTCACAATGTTCAGTATAATAAATGGAATTGAATACTCAAATAATTACAATATGATATATTTTGTGAATGAGTCAGCTGCGACTAAATGAATGGTCGAATAGATCAATTTCTCAGTAGTAGAAAGATATTTGTTGGAGTATTGTTAATATTTATGGATATTTTGTTCCGATCTTTCTAATTCATATTAAAACATGTTAACACAAGAATTTCGTATGAGGCAGATATTCTTCAGGAATTCCACTTATAAGTGTCAATAAACTCGAGGGAATAAATGAGAATACAACAATTGTTCCAAATATAAAATATACATCAATATAACAACATCAGTACCTATTCTCGAGTTTACAATTCACAGAATCAGAGAGTGAGCTTCTATAAGAGAAAAAAATTTGTTGGATATTTATTTTTCTTTATATTTGGGAAATGAGGAGAAATCATGAGGAAAAAGTGATATCTTCAATCATAACTGAAATTTTTCACGACATATCTGTTTGAAAATGATCTCAAAGAGAATTCTCCGGAGTCGCAGTACCAGGGTATCGAATATTTTACCCATATGGATGAAAATGATGAACTTAGTAGAACTTCAATTTTTCCTTCGGATACAACAGTATTATGCAAATAATTGGAAAACTAGTATTTCTGGTAGGAGTATAGAGACTGTTCTTCGGCTTCCTCTTCTTCGAATTAAAAAAAAAATCAAAACTTCTACGAAGTGAAATCAAAATGATTCATAGATGTTCAATCCATTCACAAAAAGGTGGAAAGAAATGATTCCCTATGAGCGAAACAAGATGTTGTCTGTATACTTGATAAATCAGTTATTTTTGTGCAGAGAATGGAATTAAACGAATTATTTTTTGGCTTTTTTCTCCTCAAAAACAAAAAATAGAACAGAAGTGAAACAAAAAACTCACAAACCCTCTCTGTTGATAAGGTACGTGTATATCATTCGAATACGTTTGATTCGTTCACAAAAAGGAAGAAAAAGTCCATTCAAAACCGCTACTCCTCTGCCTATATGGCGACGACTGACACTGGGTTATACAGAAATCCCCATTTCTTGCTCAATTTGTATACTCATTATACGAATTGAGCAAGAAAAAGTTATATCTCTAATGTTCAGCACCCTTTGCACCATATAGGCAGGGGCACTGTTTTTTCAGATGGAGTGTTTGAACAATTTTTCATTTCACTTCTTTCATACCTACTAGTTTTTAATCCCCATTTTCTCAGTCGGAAGGAAATAAGCCGAAAAATCTATCTCAAATGCTGATAACGTTTCCTTTCTTCCGAATACCAGCTGCACCTATGGAAAACACGTGACGTAAGGACAAAGCCCAATATCATAACACCTCCACAAAGAAGCTGAATAACATCAAAGGGTAGTTCACCTATCCCCCGATATTATGTCGTGGATAATCTCCACCATCTAGTCATGCAAGGGAACTTGTACCCACAAAGTATTCCTTATTTTTGTGAGGTGCTATTGATTACTATCATAATTATTGTGAAGAGGGGGTTTTCAGCAGGTGAATAACGGCCTAATTGGGGAAACAGTGGTCCGGAACCACAAGGCTATCGATTGTATCATAAATTTAATTCGCGAGCAGATATTCCTACTGATAACGGATGTTTAGGATCGAGTTACCGCCGGGTAGGGTGCTGGATTGACAGGAAGGTGGAGGAATATGATAGCCTTCATTTCATTACATGCGTTGGAGAAGGGTCGATTCTGCTTTCGGTAGAATAATACTTTGTTTCATCATGTAATCTCCCCTGTTTGGAAGATATAATTGAATATACTCGGAACCAAGATGAATAAAAACCCTGGTGTGTGGACTTATACCTAATAGATTGTAAGCAAATTTTATCGACTTTTAGATATCTTGATTTTGATAAATTTTAACTGCAGAGATGCCTTCGAGAGTTTGCCAGCAGAGGCGCACCTTACGTGATTTCATTTAATCTGTGATGCCATGATATCCATCTGCTCGACGGCCATTCGATCATTTATAGATTTATAGATTATGTTTATTTCATGGTCTCCTGTTTTGCATGCAATTCTTTGCTTTTCCGCGAAATGCTAGAAATTATGTAGTCATCACATTTCTACTGATTAGTAGGTATTCCTTTTACTTTCGATTTGATGAAAAATTAATGAAAAACTCAGTGATTGTGGTGTGATTTTAAATCTTCCGAAACAATAGTTGTGAGTGAAACTGGAAAGCATTGATATCTTATTTTTCTACGTTCTGAGGAACCGAAAATAGGTTAGTACTTTTTCCTTCATAGTGTTAAAAAAACGCAATATTAACGTGTTTACGAGCCGATGATATGAGGGATAAGTAATACCTACACGTTACACGTGCGTTTTATTTTGAGCCTTGTAAATCGGTTCATAATAAATCTAACTTTTACTATAAAATCAAACGAATACAAGAACAGCAACGATGAACACTCAAAAAGAATATAAACAAGAAAAACGTGAAAAGAAACTAGAACTAGGTACAAGATTTTGATTTTTTGAAGGAACTTCGAAATGTATTCAAATTCAAATCGAACTGTCAAACATTCCAAAACAATTGAAAGCTTTTCATTAGACGAACTTGACCTTACGTATCTTGTATACTGTTAATTCTATTGGTGAACGAAAGATCCCGCGAGAGTTTAGCCAACGAGACCGCCAGTATCGGAAATCACTCGTAAGCTGCCGCCTCAATGAAAATGTACCCTTAGAAAATCTCATTTGTATCACCACCTTAACACCACCTACCGTCAAAAAATGTGAGTTTACTCTTCGACTTCTCAGGTCGAGAGAAATTTGGTAAATAAAAGCATATCGGTCAACGCACCAGGGTTTTTATTCATCTTGCTCGGAACAATTGAAGAGTTCATCAAATGAGCATTGTTGTTTCGAAACTGAAGAATCTGTTATACAATTTTTGATAGCATAACATAAATCCGTTTCCGCATCAATGACAAAAAACTCAGACCAGCCTGTGGTCATTGATTACACAAATAAAAAATTCCATAACCTGATACATTGGTTCGAAGACTTGCCTTTTCATTATGGATATTTTCACTGCTATTCCAAATTGTCGTCAATCGTTCTACCCTCGGCAGTATATCTACACGGATAATCAGACGATTGGGGATTTTCTACCCATTTGTTGTGAGCTTGGAGACCTGTCGAACCTTTCTTGCTCAGGGATCTTTTCGGTTATAATTGCACGAGTGCATAAAAATTACCGATAATTTTGCAAGAAAGCGTGATATCTAAAAATTGCAAGTTTATTTTCATATTTTGGCGGAAGGGCCCGAGTCCGAAGGACGAGGGCTCTTTTACAAAATATGAAAATAACCGAATGTAATTTGTATGAGATATCACGCTTGAATGCAAAGTTATCTGGTCATTTTTATGAACGAATGTAATTCATTGGAATATTTCACGAATAAAAAATTTCTCAAGGAAATGTTATTTTTTTGTTCATTTATACTTTCCTCTGTAGATTGTATGGAGCACTCACCTAAACGCGAAATGTTTTTCTATTCTTGAAGTCTATCTGACATTCATTTGTGTTGTTTACTGACGTCTAGTGATACGGTTTCAAATGTGTTGTTATGGTGACTTGATACAATGCAATTACCGCTGTAAGTTTTTGATACAATGCGATTACTGCTGTTAGTTTTCGATAATTGCATTGCTCTTATGGGACATTTCATATATGAGGAAAATATTTTCGAAAAGAATATCTGAACTTTAGAACTCGTTTGTGTGACGCGAAAAGTTGCTGAATAATTGGATGTGTTTGATCCAAAAGTAACTTTTTTTCGATCAACGCAGGAACTTTCACATCAGAAGTCTCTTCTCCTACACTAGTATGGACTCCAATAATAATTCTGATTTTAATCATATTGTGGTAGGTTGAAAACTCAAAAACTACGAACGGAAGAGTCTCGTTCTGTGTGTTAAAAAGTAATTCTCAAAGAGTTCAATGAAAATAATCTCGGTGATGAAACCGTATGATCGAAATGAAAGGAGAAAAATCAAACAATAAAAAAAGGCACTGGTAATGGGCAGAAATTGAATAAAATTTATATCGGATTGAATATTGTTTTGAACACCCTATCAGGAGCCTTTGTGGCTCTCCTGAAAACTGAAAATAGCTCTGAATTTCATAAAGATGTTTTACAAAAAAAAATTAACGGTGATTTTGGAGAGATCGAGAGTTTTGCACTGAATTACGAGGGAAAAATGGACTTTTGTGTGTTTAGAATATGACCAATTCATCGGAAATTCTCCGTTTCTGTTTCGATTCCTGATGCTCTAAGTGATTTAGGAAAGTAAAAACAAATTTTATCATCACAATCAATTATCCATTGGGTATTGGAAAGAAAAGTATACCATCAAAAAATTATTTCTGAAGATGAACTGAACTTCAAAGATGCCATGACGGAAAATATTCTGATTTCAATTTCTAATAATAATTTCAGTTATATCAATAACTATTTCTCCATACAGTCCTGAAAAATCTTTCCATTGATAGTGATAATAGTACTTGAATCAACTGATTAGTAGGAATATTAAAAATTGTATCACCATCCACCAAAAATGTCTTCTCAGATGGCAAATCTATCTCTTGCTTGAGTCATGAGTAACAGGATCTGGACTTCCACTCACCATCAGTACACATTATTATTCTCAATCAATTTTAGCATTGTCCTGCTCGTCCTTCGCGTTCATCAAATTTACTGCTTGTCTGGCGGAGCAGTTCAGTATATATATGATATCGACGTCCCTTTCCTGAATCGTAGAATCAACCATATAATTCATTCATCTGACATAGAATATTTCGAAAAAAGTGTTCTTGCCAAATATTTATACACACTATTCTTCCCAATAATCATCACTATATTGAAACCACATTCACTCGCTGAAAAGTCACGATCACAAATCAAACAATAGTTATATTACACAGGTGAGGAGCCCATTACAAAAAAGAATTGCTTGTCGATTCAAGGATATAACTAGATTCTGTACCAATCCACTAACCGATCAAAGAACGTTAAATTTCACGGCCGCGGCCGGAGGAAACTGATTCTGGGGTGTTAGCGGCCGCTAATGATTCAGTGCCCAACTAGCAATTTTATATTTTATAATAGTTGCGAAAATGTTTCTGAGAAACAAATTATAAAACTGTATTCCTCTCAGAAATGTCTTCAATGTGTTCATAAAACAGCTATAAGTAGTAAATTGGCACCGTTTTACATACCATTATAGTCTTCATTAATATTTTGTCAAGCCTTTTACAAACACTACAGAACATTTTTATAAGCATTTCGACCGATACTATAAAAGTTTATTTTTTTTAGTAGTTTTAAGTAAGCGTTATAAAATATAATGCAGCCCAAAAGGATACCGATAAAATGAAAAAGTGTTGAAACTGTTTTCTTAAAGGCGTAAGAAGTAATTTTGTATTGGACACTAGGAAAATGTAATAGATATGTCACCAACTGAAACAAAAAATAGAGTTGAAGCCATTTTGATAATTTCCCTTTTGGACTTATAAAATTGTTGGAGACATTGTTTATGCTTCAAAGAATGATATTTTCACTGCAAATGGAATTCTTTCGACAATATATATAGCGTATCATTAGCAAAATTAAAGCGCACCACTAATTTATTGATGTTTTTGGAAAAAAATATTGATTATACAAAAATTTACACTGTCGAAATATCAATTTTCTACTCGCAAACTCAACTCAGTTTGTTCTAAATAATATTATCTTATAATATTCATGTAATTTTCAGGTGTAAATATCACTATAGTTGCGGTTTTTCATATCTTCAACTCATCTAATGTCGGTATTTCGGATTGCTATCATTTTAAAATGGCGTCAGTCTATGAAATAATTTGGTATCAATAGCAACCATTTCAACCCTTTTCAGCTACTATAAAACTTCTATGAAACTGTTAAAAAATACTGAGTTCTGGAAGTGATGGTATTGCGGCAGAGTCGGACTACTTTTAAAGCTGAAGATTCTTACAAAAGTGATTATATGAAGATATTGCACGGGATCACAAAGTTTGGATATAAGTATTATCTATCAATATGTTTCGGCTAGGAAGCTTCTTCCGTTGGTTATGAAGGCCAAATTCCGAAGGAGCTTTCAGCTAGTAGTTTGAAGGTATATATACATGGTGTTACACTCAAATCGACGGATTTTATAATCATTATATTACCTTTTTCTGTTTTCAGCAAGAAAAAATGTAAAAACTATGTATCACGTGGGAGATTTTAAAGTGTTGTGTTAGTATTTTCAATAAACACAGTGGCTCAAAAAGTTTCCAAATATTTTTTCAATGGAACACTCACGTTTCGAATTGAGTCTAAAGCTATTACTGTATGATATTGTTTGTTGATTCTGTTGATTCACCTAAGTGAACCTGTTTTTGAAAATTAACGACAGAGATGCTCCTATCGCAGCACATCATATTATCGCAACATATTTTCAGTCTTCGTCTAAACAAACCACTTTTCTTAATTTTTTTCCAATGACCAATATCACACGACATCATGCGTTAGGTAAGTTATTGGGACACACTTGTCAAATAAAACTCACAAATTATACTTCATTGACCTCTAAAATCAATGACAGCTGGCTCTTCTTAAAAGCTGCATTTCATTCTTGGCGACAGCAAATATACATTCGCGGAAGCAATTTGATTGTATAACAGTTATTTTTTTGTGTTAGAATTGTAGTATATAAACCATATCATGAAATAGTTATGAAATTATCATTAATGTGACAATATGATAATAAAAACAAAATTGTGTTTGAGAGCATTCCAATAAAATAATTTCATTAAAGCTACAGGAAGCAGTTATAAAATAAGCTTCAAATAGTTTTATGAAGATCATAACAAACTAGCAGAAGAGTGCTATAAAACTGCTTCAAAACTATTTACTTTTATAGCAAAATATGTTTTATAACTCAATTGTTAAAACGTTTCTGTGATAATTTCGTGACAATTTTATAACGGGTTCTCAATTTCATTTTATAAACGTTTCTATGACAAATTTATAAAACACTATTGTTGCCTGCAACTATATTTTGTTCACAGGTCGTCTAATATAGTCTATTAGCATTTTGGTAAGTAATTATAAAATAACAACAAAACTGAACTGTTGCAGCACCATGAAATTATGAAAAAATTTTGCTGGTCCTGTCATTAGCTGTCAAATAGGTAATGGACGGTTCAAAATAGTGGGAGTACAAAAACACGTAAACCCAACGACGTATTATTATCTTTATGGCGATTCCATCATCCTCAGTGGAAGTATCTCCCCCAACGAGAATCCTCATCAGTATTCCAGCCCAATTGAAAAGTACATCCATATTTGATACGAAAATATTTTCTCGAGGCAATATTTCTGTCGAGCCATCCGTGGAATTTCAGACACGACCGCGCCATAACATATGAAATCCCATTCGAACAAAAATAGAATATTATACACAAGGGTCCCATTACCTGAATCTACCTACAGCGGGCAAACGGCGCCACTTTTCATTTTCGCGAACGCCGCTAGGGCGGGGGAAATTCGCACTTCTGAAGGTGCGACATATTTAAAAGGGTATAAGGAATAATTTTTTCGGCGTGCTCTTTTATTGTTATGGTAATGAAATTCTTCGCGGCAGGTGAGTTATGTCGGTCGGTATTTATTTCGTAAGCATTTACATATACATGAGGAAGCATTTTTATATGTGGGATATCGTGTGCTGGAAACTTTGAAAAAAATTGCACGCCATCAACATGAAATTAACGCACTAGTACCAATCCATTGATGGAAATGCATTGGAATGTTCATATTGAATTTCAAACTTGGCGCCTGTTATTCTTTGGCATTTGGTTGGCAGCACTCTCGTTGTTGCCACTATTTGTTTGAAGTCTCTCATTTACTAATTCAAAAATGACAGTTCTGCGGTTAGGTCCTTTTGGTACCTCAAGTTAGATAATTGTGGTTGTGTGTATTTCGATGTTTCTGGAGAAAGTAGCAGTCTCAGGCTCTTCGTGAAAATGCCAAAATTGTTAAAACCTATCGCTGCCAAGAGTTGGTGACATTTTCGATTAGTTATTCCAAAATAGAGCTGGATAATAATAGCCAATCGCTTCCCTTAACGGCTGTTAGAGATCTAAATTGAATACAACGAAGTAAATCAAATTTCAATATTCTACAGTCTGATATTCATTTTTATCATGTTGCAACAGATTTGAAATCAAGTATGTATACTGTCAGAGCGAACTCTCAGAAGATCAAGGATAACAAAGCTCACAAACCGCCAATAGGCTTACAATAGGCTTTGAGTATTTGCAGTTTGTAAATATGGGAATCTCGATTTTTCAAAATAGTTCAAAATATATGATATGATTCGGGAGGACATATAACTCCTTGTTCCCTATTAGAAAACTAGGAAAGGAAGTTTTCAAGGACGAGTTCCCATGTTTCAATGAATGATATACACGTTCCTGTTCACAAAGAAGGATTGTGAGAATTTTCAATTTTCCTTTTTTTATCTTCGAGACGTCACTTTGATTTGTATCCAAAATTCTATGACTCTGTAATAATCTGTCTACTGTGTTATTCAAAATTTAACCAAGCCCACCAACAGTTTTTACTAGTAGTTTAATTTTCAATACATGGCCCATTCGTACTGAGAATTAAATGTCAACTACAAAAATTGCCACCAACAAATATTTGGATTTGAAAAGGAATTTGCGCATAAGTTTTGAGAACGAAAGCGGATTCGGTATCAGCTCTTGTTATTATTTTTGATAGTCAAATTTAAAGTTATAAGAAAAGTTGCTGACTAAATGGACTTGTTCTACTCTGTTTTTTCAATTAACGTAGCAACTTTTTGGGGTAGATTAAAAATCTGCCCTTCTCCAGTTATATAGATTCCAATATCATTCATTAATTTTTTCGAATTGTGGTAGGTTAGAAACACAGAAAACTACTGGATAATTGGCCATGAATATATAGTATTGAGAAATATAAAATTCATCCACCATATAGTTTATATTTAAATAGGTGAACTTTTGCAAATATGAAAACAAATTTAACAATACCAACAATATATCAATAAAATCAACATTCTACAAGGTTTTCCTTGGAAGTTACAAGAATATCACAGGCTTCGATTCCATTTGGCATAACATTATATTTGTTTTCATTCAAGCCTTTAACAAATAATAAGTTCATACCTTTTATAGTATTGTGATTGAATTCGAAGAACTAATTGAAATTTTATTATCATTAATCATTCGACTATTTTAAGATTGGATATCATTTAACAGATTGTTAGTCTTCAATTTACTGATTGCCACTATTGAGTTTCTTGCATAGGAATTGTTGGTGTGAGTCTGTTGTATTCTAGAATCGATCTCGTGCCACGATTTTGAAATCTAAGTGTCAGTTCACTGGAGTATGGACAACTTGCCCTAAGAGATATGGAATGGTAGCAAAATACTCAAAATGTGGTTCTAAATTGTTCTAAAATTGTTCGTTTAACCAGCTGACGAACGTCAACCCTCAAAAGTCGAAACTTGTGCGAGCAATGGATCAATGAGGCCTTACCTTTTAACATGCGATTACCCAGCACGGTGGCCCGGCGAGGATTCGAACCCCGGCCTTCCGCTTGATAGGCAGATATGCTAATCACTACACTACCGAGAATTGGAGAATACTATCGTAAACTGTTCATCTTGCTCTCATTGATATTTGAGCAGCCATTGATCTCAATCAAATTTCAACTGATGAGAGTGAATTGAATCAAAATATCCTTGGAGCCATTGTCAATCACGCCTATATGTCATTCTCCTTCGCTATTGCTAATGCTTCTACATTATGAATATAAATTCAATTGGATTTTTTTTATGAAAATAATATTGTTGCTGAGAAAGACTGTTGAAGTTGAAACGTTGAAATTCTGGGGAGATTTGTTTCTATATGGCTCGCATGAGCAATGAAGTGGATTTTATGCCGGTTAGGCATGCAATACTCACATTGTGATGCATATGATAACTGAGCAATGAAAACACAATAGTGGTGATAGTCATTACATGAATAGAATATTGTACATGAGAATCTTACTGCATATATTTTCCTGAAGCGGGCAAACGATGCAACTATTTAGTTTTCCGAGCAGACCACTTCAATGCAATATCGACAGTCAGTAATCCTATTTTCATGTTCTTATTAAGGGGGTAGTTTCATTACTTCAGTCGCATCACACCAATCCACGGTTTATATTTCATTAACTGAACATGATATCGATTCATGATCTATTAATAATTATATGCTCGTGAAGAATATTACTCTATATTTGTGCTGACGAAAAAACAACTAACAAAAATTACAAATTATGACAAAACTAAGCGACATCTCCAAGGACATTTATTCCGATCGAGAACCAATAAGCAAATCGACAATTAACGGAATATTACATAAAATGCGATTGGTATTGATAGGGATAATCCTGAAAGTGGTAGTTGTGCCTTTGTCGAAGTCTCCCAATTGAATATAAGGAAAGCCAAAGTACATCCAAATCAACTTAAACTTATTCATGAACTTGATGACTTCGGTAGACGCGTGGAGTTTAATGACATTATGCAAGAAGTGTGCAATCAATCAATGAACCTGGTCGAAATGTTTTCAATATTTGGTTCCATCAGGATGGAGCAAGTCCAAAGGTCAGATATTTTCTCAATCGCTGTACTGGACGACGTGGTCAAATTAAATGGCCTGCTAGGTCCCCAGATTTAGCTCCGATGCACTTTTTTCTCTGGAGTTACTCGAGAAGTGAAGTGAACATGAGCCGATTCCTCAATTTGGAAAACCCCAAAGCAGAAATTCGAACTGAAACCCAACCGTAGAGGGCGATGGAACTCCTGAAAGTGAAATTTCCTTGGTTCAACTTCCACTGAAATTCTGTAGAAGTTTGGTAGGTAAATGAAGTTTCACCGATTGATGTCATACCGAACTGAACTTTTGATCAATACTTTGATTCTCGAACTGGACGAAAGCAGTATTCAAGACACGATGGCACAATATTCTTCTTGAATTC
Organism: Zygogramma bicolorata; assembly: GCA_032362365.1. NCBI lineage: Eukaryota > Metazoa > Arthropoda > Insecta > Coleoptera > Chrysomelidae > Zygogramma > Zygogramma bicolorata. The sequence goes on from JAVJAQ010002998.1 coordinate 110,216, forward strand.
ATCCTTCGTCTCTCCTTGGCATGTTTGACAAGCGTTAATTTCTCACGTCAATCTGCAGCAAGTCGTTTATTAATCACCGGTTATCTGATCCAAGAAGGTTGTGACTCGGCCATGCCGCCGGTTTTATTCTTCGCGCGATCCCAGATAGCGCTGAAACTCGGCTAAGTGGCTTCTATATGGAGGTTGCCCTCTCACAAAAAATCTAAAAGAAGGGTAACGCTAAATTCACTGTCTCTCTGAAACCGGTAGTCGATCATTTGATCAATAGTATTTCATACTGGGCGGAACGAGCACCATACTGGAAGGAAATCTTCGACTACCGAGGCCATAAGACAACTCCCAACGGAGGTAGCTAATTTTCGATTTGAATTTCATATGATTTCTCAACTTCTGATTTACTGAATGAACTTTCGAATAAGTTATATCATTTTCAATTCCAAAATAGTTAAATTTATCGACGGTCAGCTTGGAGCTGGTGGACGGGGAGCTTTGAGTTGGCCGGTCGGAAGCTAACATGACAGAGGTAATTTTATTCACGATCATTTGGAATAATATCATAAAATCAACTAAAAATTAATATTTGTCGCGAATAGAAAAACTACACAAGTTCCATTCAACTCTATTATCATCATTTTTTAGAATTGTGGTATATTTATTAAAATGATTTCGAGGTTCGAGTTCCCTTATGGATATTTAATTTTTTTAATAATTTTTTTTTATTGTCATACATAAAATATACTTATATTGATAAAAATCATGGAGAGAAAAAGGAGAGAAAGGACTGAAATCTTGGCGTCTTTAGATTATTTTCAAACTGAACCGGGATGATTATCAAGAAGCATGCCGAAACAGTGTACTTGCATCTTGCATCAAAGTCACATATACCCCTATTATTGTTCTCTTATTGAAAAACCAGATAATGTGAACACTAAAATCATGATTATGAAGTTGCCCGTTGACACCAAGATTAAAGAAATGAGATCCCAGAACGGACCATCAATAGTGAAGAGTATCACGGGTCCCATTGGGATATCTCTCAAAAACAGGGGGTGCGAGCAAGCCCACGAAAACTGTACAATTCAGTCTCTAATCAGCAAAAACCTGCTAAACCACAACCGTAAGGTTGTAAGGGTAATGATGGGTCTACTAACGGGGAATAGCCGGCTCAGAAAACATATCAGCAATATTGGTCTGACAGAAGTAACCCAATGCAGGTTCTGTCAAGAAGAGGAAGAAACTGCACTGCATGTGCTCTGTGAATGCGAAGCGATAGCAAGGCTGAGACACACAAGATGCGGGAAGGAGAAACCAGAGGCTGCTGGCTATATAAAGGGGTCACAGTCAAGGCTATGGAGTCTCATCAAAGAGATCAAGCTAGACAACGAGCTCTAACAACCAAGGAGCATCACAATAGATCTGAAAAGGTCGCAGTGAATCAGGCCATGGGCCAGCTCTCCGTTAATCTAATCTAATTTCTAATCAGCAAAAGATCCCAGAGACAAACTAACTACACCAGGATTATGCTGGATACCTTGTAGTTGTGGCTTCGCCTACTTTGGAACCACAAAAAGGAGTTCTAAAAACACGCTTGTCGGAACATAGGAGTAGCCGCTATTCCAAAGAGAGGAATCTGCAGTTGCCAATCACGGCCTCTCACAAGGTGTTCATAACATTGCCTTCGATCGGACGCAAGTTTTGGATAGGATAAGCCATCATCCGCGACTCTGCAGGGCGTCTTTTGATATCCATTAGCATTAGAAAAACTTTCTCCGAAAGCTGCTTTTTTTGATTCAATAAAGTCCGAAACTTTGACAAAAAACAATTGTTTTTGTACGAACCAACTTTTGATCCCCTTCCCAACAAAACATCATTTGGAAATATTATTCGTATCACCAAACCTCACGCATTCAATAAGAAGAATCTCTACTTCAAAGAAGAGAGTACGAATATGAACAGAACATGGATAGCGCCACTCCAGATCACAAGAACTGCCTTGCAACGAATAATGAAGGAATAGTTAGTGGTAATTACAGATGAGAGTCGGGCCTTTCATTCAATGTTGAATACAAAAAAAAACGTCAAGTCCAGTATCAGTAAACGCAGCGCAGCAATTGAGTACACTTCGTCCATTGCCGCATCGCCTTCGACAATATCTGTCGCAGTTGTAGACAAAACGTCAGACTCAAAATCCTACAGACCGTGGCTGACAAACTCTAAAGTTGCAGTCGTGAAAACCCACACTTTTCGAATAACCAATTTGTTCAGTATCACCGAAAACAACAATAATGTGTGGTATCCGACATGCAGCGAAACCGCGCTACCCGTTCCATTGAAAACTCAGACCGCCCGGTGAGGGTCCTTTCCGCATTCCGTGCCGTTGCCACCCTTATAGCTTTCCAGCAGTTTTCTGAATTAAAGGGGATATTTTAACTTTTTGCCGTCGGATGTTTCCAGCCAAAGGGTGTTTCCAGAGCACTACAATGACGTTAAACGCTTTCGAGCAAAACGGAATTTAGTACGGCATTATACGGCGGATTCAGGGACGGTTTAGCCCCTGCATGCGGTCAAGGGCGGCGAACTAATGATGTTCTGGCGGTAAAAACAGTTGATTGTTCATGGGGTGTGATGTGGCGATTCTTATAACGTGATAGGGTCGGTAGATGCGGATAAATTTAATTTAATTTAATTTCTTTATAAGTACGAAAAGAATAAGTCTTGTGAAGGTGACGAGTTTCATCAACGGTGTTATGTGTCTGCCACCATATCTCAAGGCAATTGTAACACTCATTGGAAAATATACCCATCGCAAGTACAAAAAGCTCTGAGATGGAACCATCAGCTGCAGTCTTCCTAAAGAGTTGTCCCGATGCAGAAACAGCCAAGAAAACATGGTACTGTACTGGAAAAACCACCTGTTAAGAAAGGGTGCTGTGAGAGTATATCACCAGCAACGAATAAACATCTCCTGAATAGGGCTTATAATTCAGCCTCCTGCAAGTGCTGTGAACCTCAAGGCATGTTATATACATTTCCTTCTTCACAAGAAGAAGACTCATGTTCGTTCCCCTTGGTGAAATCATCGACTACTCCGCAGTGGTGGTTCTGATGAATCCATAAATGTAGTACTCTAGTTCGTGTGGAAAACGCACAATTGGCCTAATGAGGTCATAACCAAACACTTCATTCCTCACAGTTGCAAAATGCATATTCGATTTGTTGGAAAGAGTATAGCGTTCTGAATAGCGTATTCTTCATTTACTAACAGTAACGCAGGAAGTACTGTCAACGAAGACACCTCGCCATCTCGCAACAGAAAACTTTTGATGATACCAAATGATAGCACCTCTATTTTCACTTACAGTTCCTTCTACAGTTCAGTAGAGCAATACAATCCACTTCCAAACGAGTTCAAATCCTAAAGTTCATCGAATTTCAAAAAACGTCTGCAGCTCAGACTAAAAGGATCCCGCTGACTTTGCTAAATGATGATCCTCCATGTATATGAGGCACTAGTTAACGGTATACTAATTGTTTTTGCTACTCCGCCAATTCTTCATACTGTATATTGAATAATGACGATTCATTATCATTATTATTACTATCATTATTGATGATACCTGCACAGGAAATATGTCCAATCTGCAAGTGAAGAAGAGCGTAGAGTTGTATCAAAACTTTTCCAAATATCTGAAATAAGAAGTTTTGCGGGTTCGGGAATTTTACATCTAGATCCAACAACAGTGGAATTATTTTTCACAAATCGATTGAAAATTATTTACCTGACAATCTTTATTTCTCAAGAGTCTTATGAATAAAAATGTCCGACTCGACAGTATCAGGTCAATACTTATAGATATAAATTACACTGCTGGGCGGTGTTGCTGGTTTAGTTCATTGTCTAAACAAACGTTCCTTCCATATGATATCGAATGTCCTCAAAATACGGTGCACATACTACACATGAAGATTTCATTCGTAAATTTGCGTTTTCTTCCTTTCTTTTATGTGAATTGTTGTTGTTTGTTTACGGATCATATTTACGACTGAGTAAGTGAACCCTTGTAATACGAGTTTTTTTTCTGAGATACCATCAACTTACGATTTATCTCTCTCATAACTTTTTTTCCATAATCCTCCGAAAGTTGATTCTAGAAGGTGAAAGTTTGCCTTAACGATGTCGAATAATAACTTGATAAGTATATAACAATGTAACTCAATAGCAATGTATCAACTTCAACTGCCCAAGATAACTACTTCAATTTCAGTTTTCTGTATTTGATTAAGTTGTCAAGACTTTAATACTTAATCATGGACCGACTGAGTATTTTCAAATATGGTCCGATAACACACTTGAAATGAAATCGACATATCCATGCATACTGAAAAATAAATTGCATTCGGTTCATAAAAATGGTTTGACTTGCTGGAGACCAATGTGTCAAAGTCAGGAGTTCATGAATATCTGAAGAGTTCGGGTATCATTCCAGCTATTTCTGGGCTCCTATCCGGAGCAATGAATATAAAATTGAGGAGAAATTCAGTGCTGTCCATCTGTAATGCAGTCAAAGTTTCATGAAGTATGCATGTTTATTTTAACCTACTACAATTTGGTCAAATGATGTATTGATTTGGAATTTTCAGAATTGTGTATACTTATAGTATACCTGTTGAAGTTGTTGACAACATTTGTGTTCTCCTCATTTAGGGACTTATCAATCATCAAAGAATCAACTTCTAGAGGTAGTATCAAAGTATGATATTCTATACATGCCTAGATTCGAAATTGAATCCATATTTTCTTCAGACTGTGTTGAGTTGATATTACTTCTTGAACAATGCAAGCATTCATTTCTGATAATCAACAGATATTCACCCTGATTCATATATTGTCGTTTTTCCAGCATTAAGCCATAAGTCGACTTTTTCGAGCTACTTTCTGGAGAGACGAAATGTTTCATTGATCGATCATCAGACAGGACTAATATCATTTCTATCAATATGTTATGCAAGCCGAAAATTATTGGGGTAGTACAGTCATAAATTTATAAATAAAATACGGAAACAGCCAACCTTTTACGGTTTCTGATACCCAGTCTTTCTGAAGATATAAAAGAGGTTATAATTCATTATTACCGTTTCGATGATGAACAGAACCAGTAAAAAGTAGCTTCGGAAATATGCTTCTATAGCAAAGTCGAGAAAGACATATTAAAACATAGTAAAACCAAACGCACCAATGAAATACTACGAGAAAATATAGTAATTTGATCAATTATCAGTTTGCATAAACAGATAATTTTTCGGAACAGTTCATGCAGCTAGCTCCCATGCATCAGGCACTTCTGGGAGTTGCCTCATAGATTTTATTCTAAATATACGCAGGAAGTTTATGAAAACATTTGATATCGATTCAATGCTTTCTTAGTCATATTATATTACATTGGTCAACACAGTATTTGTTTCCTTGATTTTTCTCACTGATGTTGGGTGTTTGTATGGCACTTACTATGAAAAAAAACTGGGTGATTGCCGACAGCTTTACTTTTTGAAATATACAGTTCAACTATTTTGACTAAAAAATACGAGAAAATCTATACATATGTTACCAAAATTCTCATTGAACACTAACAAATGATCTTTTATGAAATTTTCTTGAATGGACGACTTGAGGGAGATCTCGTTTCATACTCCAGCAGTAGTCTGCTATCATATGTGAGTCCTACCTTCTCCGATAACGCTCTTCCATTGTCCGAATATCCTGGTGGAATTTTTCACCCTGCTCCTCACCAAAATCGCTCAGATTTTGTGGAAATTGGTCCAAATATGAGTGCAGGAAGTGGATTTTCATGTTCATGTAGCACCCTAGCACTTGCAGGTTGGATAGAATGCACTCAACAAGCTCTACATGTTGTGTCAGATTTCTTATTACCTATTACTCATAACCAAAAAAAAAATTGTTCCAATCTCTGGATTTTACTTCAGTCAGTAGACACAACACATTTCTGGCATTCAATATGAGGACCATATAACTTTTCCTGATTACACAGTTTTAATTTGAAGTATTGAAGATACGCAGTTTTTACGAAGACCTATATAGTTTTTCGATATTTTTCGAATATATATTCGCCAAGAATATAGCAGAAGCAATCTCGGTTGAGCACACAACATCGTCTTGATGAAGCCATATCGAAAACAACAACAAAATTGATTTTAGTGTCCAACAACAAACGAAAGTCTGAGTGAAGACAGTGAATGACATCAGTTTTAACTCACAAACAAAATATCTAAAAGAAACGTTGTCGTCATATTTGGAAAATTCGAGTCAAATTGAAATAGAAACAACAACAGAATCACAGGAAACAGACATTTTTATTTTTTGGTAGATTTGTATTATCAGTGATGTATAGTTGTATTGATAGCTTATGTTATACCTAGAAAACCTTTGCTACAGCAAGGGAACTACCACACAGAAGCGAATGAGTAGTCTAACCTCTTATTGTATCAAGAATATTCGGACATAATTATAACATAATATATGAGTAGCTTTTATATCACATAACCGTTGATTACTTCATGACAATATTGCATGTTATATAGTGGTAATGTCTTTGTTATGTTTCATGTTTAGTGGGTGACTGAGTCTGCTTGAGACCATAGAATCAAAGCTTGTGTCCGACTGTAAGATAGAGACTGTATCAACAAAATTTCGATACGAAGAACCGAAAGCAGAATCGATACGACATCAAAGTTATAAGTCTCTCATACCTGAAGTTTCATGTCAGCATTATATGTAAAGTTTGACATCGGATTCTTTGATGTCGACGCGAGCGATCGTCCTCAAAGGCGGCCGCGTCTATAAATAAGTTATAATGTTGAACCCTCCGCCTTCATCACCTTTATTCGAAGCGTCTCGACTGATTGAATTGTTACCCCTGTCTTCCAACAGAAAATGTGAAAAGTGTAATTTCACAGTGAACGGATTTCGCCTCCTTGATATTCGTCTCGTATCGGGTAATTTCCATGTTTACACTTCTGACGATTGACTCGCAGATTTATCGGCATTTCAAAATATCATTACCAATTTGTTTGTCAGTGAAACATTATACTTGCGAAGTTCTAACCAGATATAACTTCTTCAGATGACAGAATGTTCCGAGTGGTTCTCAAACGTCTAATGGACTGGCCATCATGACAGTTTTTCACATAGCATGATGCGGAAAACATCATAGAGAGAAAAGTTATGCACATTGAACAGGTATCGTGAAGAACTTAATCACAATTCCATACTCAAATTACTCCATCCCCCATAACCTATCTTACACTGGGAGAGGAATGCGCTTAGAGGTTGAAGTAAGTCAATCCATTTTTTGTAATGTTGGTTCAACGAAGTTGAAGTATCTGAAAACGTGATTACTTTTGTAGCTGAAAACGAAAATGTGAGTAACTTGGCTTTTTCTTCTCAAAATCAAATTGAAGGAGGAGAAGTCAGGAAATATTTTTCCAAAAGATCAACTTTGTCTTGGCTGAATAATGTAATGGTTCGAAGACAAACAAGTTGTCTTTCTAGGAAAAATACGGTACAGCACGCTTCTGCGTAGACTATACCCTACTGAAAGACATCCCAGTGAAGACCAGCTAGTCGATATATGTGATACATTTTTCTCAAGTGTGATTGTTACAGAAAAGAATTTTTTATCGAATTGACTCCAGTCGATTCCTCTCAACGTGAAGAATTGAAATGAACCATAAAAATCCACCGGAAGCATCTAGAAGCAGAAACCATATCTGACAAAGTGTTTGGAATATCAAAAGTACTGTTTTTCGTACTGTACTCATTCATTTATCTACACATACTCACTACATACTCTCAAATATTATTCTCTTTATACTATTCATTCGTGATGTATGAAGCTGTGTTTCAATCAAATCGTGACACGAAAAAGAGTAGTTATTTACTTTTGTTCTCGGTAACGAAGTTATATAAGAGTAAAGAGAAGAGTTGAAACATCTAGGATGGGTTTTATATAACTCAGTCAGAAAGTAGGCAGAGAAAGAACTGAAGTACTCGAAATCGTCATTACTTCTGTGACTGAAAACGGATATCTGAGTAACTTGGCTTTCTCGTTTTCAAATGAACTTGAAGAAGGACAAGCCAGAAGAATTTTTCCAGAAAGATCAACTTTGTTGGAATATTTCAATGGTTCGAAGGCACAATAGTTGTGATGGTCAGAAAAAAAAACGATACAGCACGCTTCTGCGTAGACTATAACCTACTGAAAGACATCGCAGGGAAGACCGGCTAGTCAATATAAGCGATATATTCCAAACCGTGCTGGGTTATAACACGTTAAAAAGGGAAAGCCTCTTCAATCCATTGCTCGCACAAGTTTCGACTTCTGAGGGTTGACGTTCGTCAGATGGTTAACGGAACGAACAATTTAATAATTCCAAAACCTTTCTACGAGTGCGCTTGTTACAGAAAAAATCATTCAACTGATCGTCTCAAATCTCACTGAATTCAATTGATTTTTCTCAAGAAAAAAAATTGTAATGAACTATGAAAACCCACCCAAATGCATGAAGATACACAAACCATATCAGCCAAATTGTTTGGAATATCGAAAGTACTGTTCTTCACACTATACCCATCCACTCCTCGACTAAATACTCTGAAATATTATTATTTATATATGAAGCCTTTTCAATCATATCGTAACTCAAAGAAATGTCGAAATTTACGTTTGTTGTAGGTAGCGAAGTGATATTATGAGAGTGAAGAGTGCTCCTCATTTATCACCATGCATTGAAATCTCAATAATATTGATTTAGGAAAGCTTGGCTTTATGGAATGCACTCACCTTCATATATAAAAACTCACGAACTGATTAATACAGCTCGGATGCGTTTGTATAACTCAATTAGAAATTAGGCACTTGCGGAGCTGAAGTATTCGAAAACGTGATCACTTTTGTTGCTGAAAACGGAAATCTGAATAACTTGGATTTCGCTTATTCAAATCGACTCGAAGGAACAATAGTTGGTTAGAAAAAAAGACGATACAATATGCTTCTGCGTAGACTATAGCCTACTGAAACGCATGGAAAAGAAGACCAGCTAGTCAATATATGTGTTACATTTCAAAATCTCTTTCCAAGTGCACTTGTTCCAGAGAAGAATTCATTCAACTGATTTTACCAAGTTTCATTGACTTCAATTGATTTTTCCCAAGGTGTAGAAATGAGAATAATAATGAAATCTGTTAAAGTGTTCGAAATATCGAAAGCACCACTCTCCCCACTGTGCTCATATACTTATCCACTCCATACTCTCAAATATTATTCTCTTTGTACCATTCATTCGAGATGTATAAAGCCTTTTTAATTAAATCGTGACCCGGAGAAAAGTAGGAATTTACGTTTGTTGTCGGTAGCGAAGTGAAATAAGAGTGAGGAGTGCTCCTAATGAAGTAATTAAGAATCACGTAAGCAAATGCTTCGAGAAGAGATAAAACATACCAGCGGCGAATAAAGCGAAGCGCTAACTAAATCTCTCGTAGAATTCCGGGAAGAAGTGCAATTAGCTCGGGCTCGAAACGTGATCGGAATAGCTACTAGCCGTTTCGCAACTCCCAAACTTTAACTTTCCGGATCGTGACGGCAAACAAGAGGTGGGAAACGGCGGGAGAATAGACGTTCGCCTTAATTCTTTCGTGCGTCGCAGGGTCGTGAACAACATCCGGCGCGGTGAAATATTTGTCGCTAAGCGGATTTGAATAAAAATCTAAATCGAGTGTCAGTCTGATACTCGTGCTGTTTTTGTAGGTGAGGAGAAAAATAAAAGGTGTAATTTTTTCAAGATTCTCAAATATGGCAATGCAATACAGTATAACTTTCACATAATGCATACTAAATAGATAACGTTTCGAGCTTTCGATCCATAGTGAAATAATTCAGGATTTGTATTATTGTTATAATTCCGTACTTCTCTCTTTTTCAATAAAACTCGCCTTATAATCCTGAATTAGCCTGACCTAAGTAAAGCATTTGATTGCGTATCGCACGATATACTTTTGGAGAAGCTCGAGTTTTATGGAATAAGAGGGGTACCACTCAAGTTTTTTAAATCTTATTCATCCAATCGAACACAATCCGTGTATTATGGCGGTACTTTTTCGGAGTTTCGAAGTATCTATCATGGTGTACCCCAGGGCTCTGTGCTGGGGCCACTAAGTAAAACTCAACGGATCGTATTCTCGTCGAATAGAAATATTCGCGAAAACCAGTCAGTAAAATTGCTTGGTATAACTCTAGATAATAGATTGAATTGGCAACCACATATTGATAGTCTGTGCAAAAAATTAACCTCACAACTCTACCTAATCCGTCGCCTCAAAAGTGCTATAGACTCCCAAACTCTTCTACCCGTTTATTTCGCACTGTTTCATTCACATTTGATCTGTGGAATCCTTCAATGGGGAAATTCACCATATGCAATGAGAGCTTTTCGAATTCAAAAATGTGCTGTGAGAATAATGGCTGGTGTACCATACAATTCAAAATAATGTGTCTTCCTTCTATCTATATATACCAAAGTCTCTTAGAAATTCATGAAAGTAAAACTGAACTAAGCCAGAACCTCAATTTCCACAACTATAGTACTAGGGACGCTGATCATCTGAGACCTCCTAGGTACAAACTCGTAATGACAGGACGCAATTCTCTTAATTTGAATTTTTATAATAAATTACCCAGTAACTGGAAAAAATCGAATTTTCTGTCCATCAAAAATACTGTAAAGAATCACCTAGTGAATTACAATCACTACTCGGTCGACGAATTTTCAAATAATGCTATTAGTGACTCTCAGTTATAGCACTGACCATTTCGCATGCAGACAGTTCCGTTCAGACATGTAGATTTTAATTTGTAAAAGTAGACCTGCACAATCACTATGTGTGGTACTTTTTAATTCTGTTACCATGTGATAATGTTGTTTATATGCATATTTATGGTGCACAATATGATGTATATTTAATTTACAACTTCCACATGAGAAATTCTTTCTCACAACCCATTATGACTTGCTACAAATGTATTCATACATAATGTAGTTAAATGAATGAATTGAATTGAATTGAATAAGCACGAAGATGATCATCATTCGATTATAGGTTGATGGGTCCTCCCTTGTCATTTCTGTGTGTACTGAGAATCCGCGTGCGAGTTTTTATGTGTAACTTTTTCTCTAAGTTAATTTTCGGTTTTTTCTTCCATTCATTAGTGCTTATAGTATTCTCAATGTAAAGATGGGTTTGAGGAATGTTTTCAGATGTGCTCATGGAAAGAAAAAAAAAGATTATTTTGTAGAATCTCATGACAGAGTGTTTTAATGAGGACGATTCACAAGAAACTATTGAGCTCGACATTATCGAGGATGAAGACGAAGAAGGTAATGAGGAGGAGGGGAATAATGATACTGAACAAGACATTTCAGACTCTGATTGTAGAAGTTAAATTCATTTATCAGTGCCTGCATTTGAAGGCAGGGACAATGTAACCACACGGTCTGAATATCAAATACCAAAGTATGAAATAACTAGAAAAGAGAATCTGATAAAACATTTTTCCGATACTGTTTGAACGTCATTATTTTGTGGTGAATAAATATTTCCTCCTCATTTCAGCGTCATCAGCTTCCAACAGATGAAAAAAACCATGCAAAATATCATCACGGCTATTCAAAAATTGTATGAGTATAGCCATATGAACAACAACGGCATTTTTCGAACGGAATGGTCAGAATCATAGATAAAAAAATAATAGAATTTTTTTGTACTTGAAATCATATTTTTCACACATGGCATTCTTGGCTTCGAAGCTATTTTTGGAACTAAAAATTTCAGGTCTATTATCTGAGATGTAAAGAGTATTTGTAAAACAGAAATAACATGGGTAGGATAAGGGAAACGGTACTAAATCAAAAACCACAGTTCTCCGAAGCGACGACTTTCATGAGGGAATAAAAAACATTCTGAAAAATTCCCAACATTCATAAAAAAATAAGTGAATTCTAGTTCCTGGGACGATGAAAACAATGACATTCAATGAAAAAATCTTGAACATTGAAAACTCATTTTCATGAATAGGTTCTTAAGCATTGGTCAAAAGAAAGAGAAAAAAATAGAATCTAGTATTGAGCCAAGTCGGAAGTCAAGTATATCGATGCTAGGAATTACGATCAGTAATAATCTCTTATGGGAAAGCCTTGTGAGATCGATCGCTGAAGGTGCTCTATTGAAACTTGCATTTCTTTTACGTGCAAAGAAATATTTCACCCCGCGTCAGCTTTTAATTATCGACAAGACATAACTACAGCCTGTCTCGAAATATAGTTCTTATGTATGGGGCTCAGCACCGAATCATTCATTGAAAATTTCTTAGTTCTATTTGAAGGCAGTAAATACGTCTTGTTGGTGATTCTTCTCTCATGGATTCGCTCACTTCGTTGGAGCGACGTAGAAGGATCGAAGGCTTGTGCTCTTCTGGATTGTCGTCAATCGTTCCACCCTTGGCAGTTTCATCAAGGATGACCCGAAGATTGCGAAAACCCCACCCACTTGTTGTGAGCTTCGAGACATGTCGAACCTCTCTGGCTCAGGGATATCAGGGAACAGCTGAACTTTGAAAATCCTCACTAAAGGCGGATTTTTTGAGGATTACAAACTTTCAAAATTTAAAGTATGTGCTAATTCGTATCTCCTGTCCTTTAATTGCTGATCATTGCATTCTCATAAAGGCCTTTTCTTAATATGCAGATTCACACGGAAGGGAAGCCCTGTAATGTTCAGAGAACACCGCGTGAATCAACGGACAGGAGATACGAACTAACATTTACTTTGAATTCATGAAGTTTGTAAGCCTCAGGAGAAACCTTTTCGGCAAGGAGTTCCAAAGCTCATCTGTTCTATTGAAAAAAGATCCCTTAGCAAGAGAGGTTCGACATGTTTCCAAATTCACAACAACGGGTGGGAATTCTGTACTCGTCGAGTCATCCGTGTAGATATTGCCAAGGGAGGAACGATTGATAACAATTCGGAAGAGCATCGACCGTGAAAGTATCTATAGAAGAGAGACAAGTCTCCGACCCTTCTACGATGTTCCAATGAAGTGGGCGAGTCTGTGAGCGAAGAATCACCAACAAGACGAATTGCCTTTCTCTGAATAGAATCGAGAAGCCTCAATGAATGTTTTGATGCCGAACTCCACATATGAGAAATGTATTCCATGACAGGTCATATCTGAGCCTTGTAGATCATAAGAAGCTGACGAGAAGTGAAGTATTTCTTGGCACGAAATAAAAATCCAAGTTTCTGGGAAGCACTTTCAGCGATCGATCTCACATGGTTTTCCCATGAGAGATTATCACTGATCGTAATTCCTAGCATCGGGATACTTGATTTTGAAGAAACAGTTACTCCTGACATCTGAATATTTGATGATGATAGATCGGCTTTTCTTGAGAAGAGACATGCCTGGGTTTTCGTAGCATTAAATTCCACCAAGGTCATGTTACCCCATTCTATTATTTTTGCTAAGTCGTCGTTAATTTTATTGACGTGAATGTTACTTTGAATTTTCGTTTCTAGAGCTGGTATTGAGACTCTGGAAGAGAAACTGGTATGAAGAGTACTGTCGAGCTGGTATTGGGACTCTGGAAGAGAAACTGGTATGAAGAGTACTGTCGTCCACAAAACTATGAATTGAACAAGATATTTTCTCGAGCAAATCATTGATAAGAAGCAAAAACAAATTGCAGCCTACAGACTTGAAATGGGTATGGATGATGCTAAAATGGTTTCGAGTTCAAAATAGTATACTTTTCCTCTGAGGAACTAACTCAATGAAGATTATGAATTGCGGCTCAACGTTTACTGTAATCAACACAAATGCTTGCTCGGGTGCTGACAGAGCTTTAATTCGCAACGAAATGATCAGAACTTCCACGGAGTCCCCCCATTTACCCTATCAATTCAGTTCTTGAACATCAATAAGTATCTGGCAACTTCGGACAGACAGACGTAGTGTCATCGAGAGCAACGTATTGAAATTTCGATTCGCTCACCAGTTCCTAACAAACTAAACGGATCGAAACCCAGCACCCATCTATACACCAATTCGAACGGAAAGCAGGATGTTGAAGCTGGAAAACAGTCGAAAGTCAAAGAGCAGGAGATTGGGCAATAAAGCCAATTTCCGATGCAAAACGGTGCTACAGTTCCGAGTGCGGAGTGGGCAGCGGTGTTAACGCTTGAAATCAGTTGGAAATTCGAATTTGCCATAACAATGACAAATCCAGCCATCAGACGGCCGGCTATCTGATTCTGGCTGGGGTCCAACTGGCCGGAGATATCTAGCCGGCGTATAATAACGAAGATTGTATTAGTTTCCCGAGCGAGCGTTCGCAATCTTGTTTCGTTATTTTCAGATTGGGCGCTAACGAAATCGTATTGTTCGTTCAAGTATCACTTCCATGAAGATTTTCAGCTATTTCAACGATGGTGAATTTCACTGAATTACATTCAGTTGAAAATATGTGGAAGTATGATAATGAAGGCTTTGATGTCACTTTCAAAAAACAAATAAAGGCCCCGACTAATGATAGCCATCCAAACCGAATCGCAACGCTTCTCAATCGATTCAAGTAATTTTTCTTTCGTAGTTTTTTTGGGTTCTCAACCTACAACAATCTGAAAAAAATGAGAATAAATGATCATCTATACAATTGTAAGGTCAGATTTTCAATTTACCCCTGTTAGTTATGGCGTTAATTGAAAAACAGTTCTTGTATATATGAAATTTGACTATAAAAACATACAATGACAAACATTCATCAAAAAACTCATCGTTGACATTGCGGAAACCAAATTCGCTTTCGTTTTCAAAACTATCCCAAAAATGTTCTCTTTTAGGATTTTTTTTTGTGAAGGACAAAAATTTGAGATTTGACCTGTGTCTTTCAAGATAAAAGACTCTTCCCACTTTCGCCTCCTGCTAAGTACTTTTTCCTTGTTCATTTGATCTGTGTAAAGATTACACAAGGAATGAAAAATTTCTCAAACGCAGAGCTTACTGTAGAAGTTGATATTGTGATTTTCCTGGTCTAGTCGTAGATAAGCTAAATTGCTGTATCGATGGAGGTATGTGTTCAAGTTCTTGATGAAGACTAGCACGAGAGTCGAAACGTCGAACATCTCAGCAACTCGCACACGGATTGATACCCAAAAGGACCATTTCCAATATGAAAGGTAAGGAGTTTCTATCGGATATCGTGAAATACGACACATGGGTCAGATTGGAGTTAAATATGTTATGGGTTATAATTGCACGAGTGATAAAAATTACCAATGATTTTGCAAGAAAGCGTGATATCTAAAAATTGCAAGAGTTTATTATCATATTTTGGCAAAAGTACCCGAGTCCGAAGGAAGGATATATCACGAATAAAGAAATTCTCAAGGAAATGTTATCTTTTGTTCATTTATACTTTCCTCTATAGATTGTATGGAGCACTCACCAAAACGCGAAATGTTTTTCTATTTTTGAAGTCTATCTGACATTTATTTGTGTCGTTTACTGACATCTAGCGATACGGTTTCAAATGTGTTGTTATGCTGACTTGATACAATGCAATTACCGCTGTGAGTTTTCTATAATTGCAATGCTCTTATGGGACATTTTATATATGAGGTGAATATTCTCTAGAATTCATTTTCGAACTGGACTCTGGCTGTTTATTTCTAAACAACAAACTTCGGTGAGGATAGAAGACGGTACATGAATATTTCGTGTAGATTATTGTCTATTGAGCAACGCGAAAGACTATAACTGTTGGTAGCAATGGTAACGCTCGAAATAAGTTGGAAAATTCGAATCCGCCGTAACAATGACAAATCCAGCAATCAGACGACTGCCTATCTGATTCTGGCTGGAGTCCAACTGGCCGGAGATATCCAGCCATGTCTAACAACGAAGATTGTGTTAGTTTTCCGAGGTAGCGTTCGCAATGTTGCTTCGTTATTTTCAGATTGGGCTCTAACGAAATCGTATTGTTCATTCAACTATCACTTCTATGGAGATTTCCAGCTATTTCAACGATGGAAAATTTCACAGAATTACATTCGTTTGATAAATATGTGGAAGTATAATATGAAGGCTTTAATGTCACTTTCAAATAACGAATAACGGCTCTGACTATTGATATCCTTGCAAAACGATTCGCAACCCTTTTCAATCGATTCAAGTAATTTTTCTGCATGCTGCTTACCCAACTATTTTTCTAGTTTTGTTCTTAACTAGTCAGCAAAGACTACCCATCTCCTATTATATATATATATATATATATATATATATATATATATATATATATATGTGAAAAGATGAAACAAAAAATTGAGGAAACTATATGAAAACTCTCATGCAACACACAAGTCAGATATAGAGCTGATAAGCAAAAGCATTTTTCATTTATATTACATAAATATGATTCACTGGTATTATAATATCAGTAATAAGATCAAATACATGGTCGACTTCAATATAGGCTCATATATTTTGACAAGAGTGTAGAACTTTCTTAATATGGTTCTTAACTTGACCAATAGGTTCATAATAAATGTCGATATTTTTATAGAGTTTGTACAGGTTGCCCATTGCAACGACTTAAGTAATTTGTTTGTTCTTGAATTTGGTAGATGAAAAGTCAGTTCATTTCTGGAGTTCAGTCGTGGAACATGAAAGTTGAGTTGGGAGAGTAGTTCGGGACAGTCAATCAGATTATTCTAGTTTGTAAGTAATATATTCCATAAACCCTCTTTGGATGGACTCATTATTATTTATGTGGACATTGTATAAGGGATCCGTATTCCAGCCGAGATTTGACGTATGCATTACAAAGGGTTCAAAAAATTGTCTCTGTTACGAAAGTTCTTACAGTTACGATAGATGAGACCAAGCATCCGTTTGGCTAAGCAAGTCATTGTGTCATAATGGATGGAGAAACTCAGTTTAGGGTCGAATATAACATCAAGATCCCTTTGTTTGCTGCTCATTTGAAGAGGGGTGCCATTTATACAGTAAACATGTGGAGTTATATTTTGCTTTAGGGTATATTGTGAATATTTACATTTGTTAGTTTTGAGGGAAAGATTATTTTTGGTACACCAAAGATGCAAGAATTCAAGGTCTTCTCGTGAGATTAAGCAGTCCTCAAATTGTCTACAAAGAGAAAGAATCGACTAGAGAGGTTATTTCCTATGTCATTTATGAAAAGAGAGAATAAAAGAGGCGCTAGATTACTCCGTGAATTCGGAGAAAAAGCAATGTATTCAACTCGCGGAATACGATTTACGACGATCGCCTTCGGCTCGCAACACTTCTTTCTCTATTTGAAGAAAATGCAAGTAGAATTTATTCGGAGAATGTTTCCAATTCACTCGAATCGGTATTCTCAACCATGATCATATTAGAACAATATCACTGGCAACTGTAATTTCTTCGGAATTGTGACCAGTAATCCCGTCGAACAATCCAATATACCGCAACTCCCAAGCCCACATGGCATGAAATTAAGATTCGGGATCTCGTTAATGTTTTAATTATACAATCCACATGAATCCATTAGAGCTTATATCCATGGTACGGCGAAGAGCGACCCTTGTGTGTTGCTGTTGGGTAGGAAGTTATTAAGTTCCCAATATTTCACGCTTCGAATGTATAACTCATGACGAAATTTGAATGCAATTTAATTGGAATTGAATTCAAGCAGGGTTGTTCGGATCCTATGGGTAACACTACATGGTGAATCGGAATAAAAAATATCCACAGGCTCTATGGAAGAACCTGCGATGATTATCTAAGAGGCCGCTCATTTTCAATGATCAATTCCTTTCCAGCTCGAAAATTGTATATGAAATGATATGCTTATGATCTGTTCAACCATCACAACTGTACGTCTGGATTAGCCAAGCACCAAGTCGCACAGTGAAACCGGCTAAAGTTGCAAACCGAGATGTAAGAAGATATTGTAGCACCTACTGACTGATATAACTGTATGCGCTTAAAACCTTATCGAACTCCATTATCTTTGTAGATAGATAACACTTTATTTTCAAGAAGGAATGAGTACAGCTATGGGCCAAATCACACAAGGGAGGGTGAACAGAAAGTGAAAATGTTTTGCAATTTGATGTTCTTCTAATGATTGAAGGTGCCTGAATTGTTTGTTGTATCATTTCTTATAGATTGATGATAATTTGTATCTCCTGTCCCTGTCCTGCTCTTTAAACTTCCCTAAGTGTGAATCTGTATATTATATGAAAAAATGAATGAATGAGCTAGCATAGTTCGATACGAATGACTCGACAAAGGGCGAATGAGCTCAGTCGAAGTTGACGGTACTATTTTCTGATCAGAGAAACGAACATTGTGTTTAACTTATTTCAACGTTGGAACCCTTGAAAGCATGTTTTTTTTTTATACGAAAAATAATTTTCATTATATAGTGATCAGAGAAACATGGGAAAAATATTGAAAAATATTTTATTCGCAAATATCATTTATAATTGTTTATGCTGCAGAAATGCAACATTGTGCAAAAATACATAAATATTTCTTAATGGTGTATCGCTTATATCTGCTTCACTTGATGTAATATTTGGATTATAGTTAAGGAAGGGAATCGTTGGAATTATCAGAGTCTGCGAATATTACTCAAGTACTTGACCAGTTGCCAGATAACTAGAGGTTTGATGCTGAAGGATATAGCATATGAAGAGAACACGGGAAAATGATGAAAGTCCATTGTCCCCGAATTTAGTTGTATACATAATAATTTTCCTCCCAAAAAACTGCATTTTTTTGGTACCTCAATGAACAGGAATATTGATGAAAATCACATAGAAAACTTGAATTTGAAAATACACATACTCGAGATAAACGATGAGAGGTTATCATATTGCATTTCGAGGAATATCTCCTGATATGGTTTGATAGCTAAAACACGTGTTTACAGAAATAAGATAACATATAGGAATGTTCTGTTTCTCTTGATAAAAATACACAACTGACTAAGCCCAATTTCAAATGAGATTCCGAATAATTTCTATCTATAAACGTCAGTAGAAATAAAATTTTTGACGCATGCTGTCAGTGTCTGAAATGCCATTTCATGACACTGGTGTTAAAAGTAAATCATATTTAGCACTAGTGCTTAATGAATGATTAATATCCACTAGGCGAAGGGCTATGTACTTTTTATAGTAGTTCATATACAATGTACCACTTACATCAAAGGTGCGTGGCACAGTTTTTATGTCTGGTATATGCACAACTAGTGAAGTTCCGGAATCCTCGATATTATTAATTTAATGTCAAACCGCACAGTTCCTCTCGACGACAGGCTCCAAAGACTCCAAAAATCGCAGCAACTTTCTGTGTTAGATATATTTCATCCGAGGCTTCTGCGAGAAATTTGTCGGATTGTTCACTTGTCAATTCTTTTGATTTTTTCGGCCGTTATCCTTCACCCTTTCTCCTCAAAAAAGCCACAAGCTTGTGATATCTGCTTGAGTCATGATTATTTATGTTCATCATCGACTTTGATATAGAGTAATTCGAACAAAGCGTTGACGATTTCCATATTTTTGACTTTTCTTCAAAGTATGCAAGAAGCACTTTTTCACTGGCCTCCTTGTCACTGTCATTTTTCTGATCACAACATTTCAAGAAACGATCGTATGAAAACTGTCGCTTTGACTTACTAGGCAATAATTCAAAAGTAGCTTCATTGGCAGCTTCTTCAATTTCCGGCGGAAGAAATTCATTTTCTGGATCACTTTCCATCGAGGAACGAAAAAACAGAAAAGAATCATTCGTGATTTATTGATATTAGTTGTCAACAACGACAAATCAACAAATTCTGTTTTTGACAACCTAGGCAACTTGTTTCATGAATAGATTAGATGAAGTTGGATTCATAACTGATAATCTGGAAGCTATTATATCATCAGTTAATTAATGTAAAATAGATATGCATTAATTTGGACTTTTAATGGTGTTTGTAAAAAAAATTGTGTATGATATACCTGCTTAAAGTGATTTTATTTTGTTCGAAGGAATGGAACACTCCGCATTCGGCGTCTTGTCCCAAACTTTCCTTCTCACAAAATAGAATATCACTTTCAGCACTTTTATCATAAATGACTATTTTGGTTGGACATTCATCGTTTTCCCCCTGTCACTCCATTTTGTCGGTTTCTAACGTTTTTTTGATCTCCTTGTAACACAATAGATCACCCCCAAAAAATCTACGAAAGGAACATTCATCACCTCTCTGACAATTCGATGCATTCTACGTCATCAACGTTCCAAAATAAACGTCCACACGCGTCGCATTAGAGCCCTTTTATGCAAGCGTTTTGTATCGCTGAACGTACGACGGTAAAATACCGTCCAGTTTCTAAAGCCATTGAAGCAAATATCTCTATTTATGCACTGCCGTCGCGTTTTTCTGTCGCGACGTTTTGTATAACATGCCGTCGTGATCTAGAGAACGCGGCGTTCGATTGGTCGCTAGGATGCATTGAAATACATTGTACCTAATGAGAGCATTTATGCAAACGTCAGTTACCTGCTGTCAGTTGACCAATGTAGTAGGTAAAGGTATTTTGGATATTTTTAATTTGTGTAAAATGGAAGAAAGCGTAGGCACTGAAATGTTGATTGATTGTTCTAAAATTGTTCGTTTTCGTTAACCAGCTGACGAACGTCAACCCTCAGAAGTCGAAACTTGTGCGAGCAATGGATCAACGAAGCCTTACCTTTTAACGTGCGATTACCCAGCACGGTGGCCCGGCGAGGATTCGAACCCCGGCCTTCCGCTTTATAGGCAGATATGCTAACCACTACACTACCGAGACCACCGATGCAGTGAAGGAAAGACCAGCGCTTTGGGATACATCCTCAGAGGAATATAAGGATAAAAATGTAAAAAAAAGGCTGTGGATGGAAATATGTCAAATGCTGTATCCAAATTTTGCGAAATGCTCCATCCACATATCTCGTAGCATTGATAGGATGAACGTCCCATCTTCTCTTCTTTCTTTTTGTTACACTTTTTTTATGCAAATAGTACATAATTATTGGATCCATTTCTCGAGCAAATTATTTCTGTTGACGTATGGGCAACACTGTCTTTTGATCAAACACAACTGAATTCTCGAAAACTTTGTCGGAAACGTCTGCATAAACACGAACTAAAAAACGCGACGTTATTTTACCGTCGTACGTCCAGCGATACAAAACGCCTGCATAAAAGGACTCTTACAATGAACGTATCGACGCGAATCCACCAGACCGAAACGAACGTACGATCTCAAGTACAATAAACAGACGCCGATCACGATAAATTTTCGAAGGGACAAACGCATCGATATCGAATCCGACTCTGGCAACCGTGTTATCGAGCAAATAACACATGAAATGTGTGCCTGAATAGCATCAATGGCTTGTAACTAATACAATCTGCACTATCGATGGGATGAATCTAATCAGCCGTGAAACGCTCTGCGAGACCTATCATCATGAGAAAAACGACTCGCCGGATCGCTATTGTGAATATCATGTTTTATATCGACATGAAATTCGATAGGCCAGGTCCACCGGGCGATTCGAATGGGAAAATTGATAGGGAGTAAAATATGGGATTAGTGTTCGAAGGGCATTTTTTGTGGTGAATGATTTTTTTTTTTAGTTTTTTGGGGTTCTCAACCAACCACAATCTGAAGAAATAAGAATTTATATTGGAATCTATACTAGTGTAGAAGGGCAAATATTTCGATAAATATTAGCCCTTATATTTTTTTGATAGGCAAATTTGAGATATACGAAAAGTTGTTCACTACACCTTTTCCAATTGTGTTAGAAAGTATCAATTGTGAATCAGATTGGTCAAATGTAATTCAGAAGATATCAGTTGTAATTCAGAATAGTCAACTGTAATTCAGAAGATATCAATTGCAATTCAGAATAGTCAATTGTAATTCAGAAGATATCAATTGTAATTCAGAATAGTCAACTGTAATTCAGATCTTGTCAATTGTAATTCAGAATTTGTTAATTGAAATTCAGAAAATATCAAATGTAATTCAGATTATATATTCAATGGAGACAATCAGACCGTTAGATAGAGACAGATTTTCATGCCCCATTTTCGCATACAAGCCTCGAATAGGGTTGAAAAATACATCGATTCTAAGTATAATGAAGGGAAATTCACGAGTGGCTCCTGGGGAGAACATATGAAAAAATCGATTTTCCTAAACAGAAATGAAATGAGTTCGGCGTCCATTTTCCCACATGTTACTGTGTTCTTGCTTGGGGCAGCCTCAGTGTATCAGTTATTTTCTCTACATATACGTCCATTATGATTGTGAATTTTCTGTATATTCTTCGTGTTGTATGAAAGAATATCATTAATTTATATTATTGAATCGAATAGTAGCAAAAAATACCCAAATATTACATATTCAAACTTATTGAAGCTATAATATAGGAATGATAACCGGATAAAGATATCATTATTAACAAGTTAATGATAACACTGCATATAATATAAATATTTCTATAATATTTTGCAGCTTTTACATGCATAAGTAATACGGTCATGTGTGACACTCAGGTTGATAGTCCTCTATTTCGAATTAAAAATACTCGAGACTATTTTTGACGCACGAAATAGATCAAAGGAACATGAGCTTTGGAAAAATTTTATCACTAATTTTCATTCTGCGTAATGAAAATACCCATTTTTTGGGGAGTTCAGACACAATTTTTGGAATCCTTTTTTTTTCTGGGAATTCAGGTTGTTTCATACGAAAGTATGTACATATGTAGTACATAAGACTTCGTGTTCCTTTTCCCAATAATTAAGTTGTTTCATTCGAAATACATTATTATACGCTACGTTTTCCATCAGTACCCTGTATATTGGAAAGCAATTTGAGAAGCTCAAACTCGTTGATAAATATCTATGAATGTAAATACATAAAACTTTCAAATGAAATATATTTCGATAATTTCACTCCTTCACTTCGAAGTCAGAATGACAGTTCGATGAGACACGACCTGTATCCTGTACCTATATATTCCGTAGATCAGTAAATATCAATTCCCTTCCCTATTGGTGTTTTCGCAGTGTTCTCAGAATCGTCGTGTCAGTACTGAATGCCTTTTGTGTTCTTGATCAAACGTATACGTCTGCATATCGTTCATTTTCTGAATTACAATTGATATTTTCCGAATCACATTTGACTAATCTGAATTACAATCGATATTTTCTGAATAACGTCTTATATTATCTGAATAACAATTGGAAAAGGTGTAGTTGAACGTGTTCCAATCTTTGATTCATCACAACAACTTCTCGGGATAGATAGAAAATCTGCCCTTCAACACCTGTATATATTCCAATACTTAGTCTAATTTTTTCAGATTGTGGTAGGTTGAGAACCCAAATAAACTAGAAGAAAAAAATCAATTAGATTTTCCACCTTTATATTGATTCGATTGGTGTTGTGTGAATCCAACTTCTTGATTGCGAAATATCATTTTTATGGCCTTTCAACTTGAGATGAAAAAATCAAAAGAATGCAGAGTGAACCATGAATGATCTTTGGAGAGCACCAGACAAATGGACCACTAACCCCATGTTGTGAAAAACGGATGAAGTAAAAATGAATAGTTCTGGTTTGCCAAAGTTATAGATCACATCAAGAGCCGAACGATATTGGATCGATTCCTAGCAGCACCAAAATTTTTCAAATTTCGTATTTTGTTTCCAGATACAGAGCTGAAGTATAATGTCACAAGATATTGGGGTTCTGGGGATATCCTGGAATTATGAGAGGGGACTTAACATATACACAGGTAGGATATTTAACAAAGTGCTTTTTCATTAATAGAAAGAAGAAATGTTTACTAAAAGTATAACTTTCACGATATAACAATCTTTTTCAGTACCGAACAAACCGAAACAGAATAGGTACCCAATTTTCTCCCCCACTTTCGAAAAAATTCCAACCTCTTCAATTATTACGAATCTACGCCTTTTCCAGGAGTGAATTATGAGCTATTTCGTCGATCACAGCATTCACTTTTTTGAAAATTGAATTGAACTGGTCGATACTCCATGAAAATCCATATTAACCAAAAATATTACAGTTTTTTGTAGGATTCTCCTGTCGCGGTTGTGTAAACTCATTGTGAGTGTCATATTTTCCATCTACGTTTCTATTTGTAAACAATCGGTTTCTCTCCAACTGAACTGGAACATAACTGACAACGATGACTGTGCATGTGGAAATAGGAGGTGAAGTAGTCTGCCTCAACCCCTACGCAGTATTCAGCGATTTGACAAAGGCGTTTGACAGAATACTTTTGCAAAAGTTTTTCTATACGGCTGCAGAGAAAAAACTTTCCAGTGGTTTGAGTTATACTTAACGGGGCGAAGTCAGATGGTGAGGACAAACGAAATGTCTATAAAATCTTATATTCATTCAGGCGTACCGCAGGGTACAGTTTTGGGGCCAATCCTCTTTCTTGTGTATATGAATTTCTTAATAAATGATAGCATTCCTGCATAGTGATCGGCATGTAGCCTGCACGAAATGATATTTAGAGATATAAGAATCGTCAAATCCTAGTGTGATTCAAAATATTAACGAAACGAATATAATTCCATTCAAGTGCTCTCTAGACGATTTGCCTCTGCAAAAAAACTATGTACTGAGAATCCCTTCAGAGAACTTGGAACTTCCGTAGCAAAAACTGCATCCCATGCTCTCATAGAGTCACACGTGGTGTGTATTGCATACCTATTTGGGGGTTATATAGCTATAGTTTTCGAAAAGAGTTATGTACCGGTAACCGGTAAGTTAGTATTTTTCAAAAAACTTCAAAATTGCCGCCTTCTGAAATCTGCTGTCCGGGGCACGTGCCTCGACAGATGAAATGAAAAGGTCTTTCTTTCATGGACAACAGGAACTGATGAGTGTCATTCAATGCAGAATGAAAAAGTTTAATTTGAACAGACTAATTATCATTCAAATGCAGTTGTTGAATGAGAATGACAAATAAATGATTCAAGCCACTGAAAAATTGTATTATGAATAATTCAACATAAAAACCTTTTTCATATAATGAGATAAACAATTGTTTTTGATTGTTTATGAATATTTTCTCCTTCATACTGGCCTTAATCGTTGACGAAGAAAGGCTCGAAGAAACGCTATTGTTGGTTTCGTCTTCTATATCGAAACGATTTCAATTCATTTTTATTGTGGATTGCAGTTTCAATAAAAAAAGCTCTTCCTTTTGGAGACGAAGCAGACAATTTCGCATGGTGGAATGGACTGGAGAACTGAAATGAACTGGAGGACTGAAATGAACTTAATTCAATTGGAGATATATTCGGGGAAAAAGATATTTGATTGAAAACGGAAATTTAATTTTTATAAAAGCGACCTCGATGATATTCGAAATCTATTATCAGTATCGAGAAGAGGAATAGGACAAAAGTAGAACAAATAATGGTATGGAAATTGAAGTGAATTGAAGTATACAAACAGTATGAAATAACTCCCGAAGTAAAAATTTTCACTGACTGTTCCTTTCAATTCAGAAATTGATTTTCAATTTTCAGATATCAAAAATTATAGTTGGTAGTTTTCACTACTTTGAATTGTATTAGAATTTCACTCCTATAATTAGTTGTATGTGCATTCATTTGTATTTTTTTTATAAACTGGACATGGATCAATATTCAAGAGTTTTTTCCAAAAACCCTATATAAACAATTATTCTGAACCTTCAGAATTGTCCGAGATATATAAGTCCGAAATAAAATAAAATCCAATTTTGATATATTTTCCATTTATCACACTAACATTTGTAGTGTACATAAGCACTTTGATGTGTTCCAAGCTGTCATATCCGACTTCGACCCACCTTTCAATTGCATTTCATTATCTGAAACTTGGGAATTCGAAGACTCAGAAATACTGCACCTACCAGTTTACGTTTTAGTTCACAACAATAATGTTTGAGGGAACCAAAATGATGGGTTGATTGTATTTATTGAAAGTAATATGAGTTTTCAACACCAACCAGTGAAAGTCAATGAAACAAATGGAATATTAATCGAGATGACTTACAATAAAGAACAAATTGGTTTATCAGCATTTTATAGATCACCAGCAACTGTCATAACTGAGTTCAATGAATAATTGGGAATATTCCTCGAAATCTTCAATACCAACAAATATAAACACTTCCTGATAAGCGGCGACACGCATATAGACACAAAATAACGGAGTAGATACAACCGATGAATATTTGAATATTATGCCTGAAAATGGTCTAGTCGCTCTAATCAATGAACCTACGAGAGTCACGTCACGTCCATCGACCATATATTTTGCAAAACTAAAAATGAGGACTATTCGAAAATTATACCAGCAATACTGAAAATTGATATGACAGATCATCACTCAGTAACTGCAGGAATCATAATGGTGAAAGGAACCAAAACGACAGATGAATATGCGCATTGGGAAAAAGTAGATGACAAATTACTTCACACACAAATTTGAAAAATGAAAACTGGGAAATCATTCACGGCTGCCAAGATGTCCAGGAAGCAACAGATTACTTCTACAAGATACTGAACAGAAACATAAAACTTGCAACATCAGTGTACAAACAAAAAATCAAACGCAGAAAACAAACCCTGGATTACAAACGGAATAATCATCTCAGTAAAAAAGCAGTAGGCCCTGATCTGATCGTTACTGAAATCAAAAGTACATTACATATCGGAACCAATTAGTCACATAATCAACTCGGCAATCTCCAACGGTGAAGTCCCACACCAATCCAAAAATGCTATGGTTAAACCATTGTACAAAGCAGGAAAAAATATCTCGTAGAGAACTACCGTCCAATTTCTCTAACATCTAATTTTTCAAGAATATTTGAGAAGGTTATGAAAAATAGGCTGATCAACTTAACCAAAAAAATATCATTTCATCAAAACAGTTTGGTTTCAGGCAAAACATGTCCACTCAGGATGCAATAGCTACTTTAATTTCTCGGATTTGTAGTACAGTAAATAATTGCAAAGCTTGTTTAGGAGTTTTTCTAGATCTCGCAAAAGCCTTCGACTCTATCAGTCATAGGCTATTGTTGGATAGGTTGGAGTGCATAGGAATTCGAAGTAGTGTTCTGAACTTGTTCCGTAGCTATATATCTTATCGCAAGCAAATTGTGGTAATCGGAAATGAAATGAGCCAGGAGAGAACAACCACGTGAGGCGTACCGCAAGGTACTGTCCTTGGACAAATTCTCTATATTGTTATTCTTCATTCGGAGTTTACAATTGTTTCATTTGCTGACGATATGGTTGTTCTTCATGAAGGGTAGACTTGGAATAGACTGAAAAACACTGCTATCAGAGATTTACATGATATTTCTAAATGGCTCAGGAAAAACGGGTAAACAATAAACCATAGTAAAACGAATGTTATACCATTATCGTCGTATGAAATATATATTCACCATCGTATGATAGTATAGAAATCAATAATAATCATTTGAAAATAGGAAGCTCTTTTGAATATCTCGGTATAATGATCGATTCATTCCTCCGATGGGATTTTCATGTCCTGGGTGTTGTGAATAAATTGCGACGCCTCATCTACAAATTCAGTCAACTAAATGAATTTATGGGAATACGCGATTTCAGAAGGCTCTACCATTCTCTGGTAGAATCTATTAAAACCGAGCTGAAACCACTGGAAACTCTCCAGAAACGATTTCTTAAAATAATTCTGAATAAACACCAACGTTACTCTCCTGACCAGCTCTCTGATGATGCTCCGTTATTAGATATAGGACAGCTTTATTGCAAGACCATACTCTTGTCATAAATAAAGGAATTTCTGTTGCAGAACACCACTACTATACCAGAGGAAAAAAACTGCAATAGAAGTATGTCCTCGTTCCCAAAGGTCATTTGGACAAAGGTCGTCTCAGTATGTAGCTCCCAGATTGCGGAATTTCTCACCTCCTTCACTCAAATCGATCAACTCGAAGAGCTTGTATAAAAAAAATGTGAAAGCTTGGATCTTGTCAAAGGCAAGACACACATTTCACAACCTCATTGATTCGTTACCAATCATATTGTAATCCATTATGGTACAGATTTTTCATAACTATACAAAAAATTTACATATGAAAGGATTAATTTTGCAAGAAGAATTCGGAGTCGGTTCGAATTCGCTCCCACGATTCTAAAACACCCTGTATGGAGATGAATGTCAATATGTAACATCAATACGTTATAAGCCCCACAGCGTACAGAGGAAACAAACTGCTTGATTGGAAGTCAAATGAGTATTCACCCTCTGACTTCTCTTGCTTCCGGTGATTCTCCGTTACAC
Source organism: Zygogramma bicolorata (assembly GCA_032362365.1). Classification (NCBI taxonomy): domain Eukaryota; kingdom Metazoa; phylum Arthropoda; class Insecta; order Coleoptera; family Chrysomelidae; genus Zygogramma; species Zygogramma bicolorata. The sequence continues at coordinate 138,768 of JAVJAQ010002998.1, forward strand.
CTATATACTGGTATCAGCTTACCTGGAACAAAAGAAAAAACGTGTGAATATAGATTGGCAACGTGTTTTTTCCGAAATGAATATGTCGAAATTGATATCCTGCACATATTTCCGTATATGGTTCAGGGTGCAAATTGGAATTTTTCATTGATTTATATCAACAAAGTCGAAATGGAGATACTAACATAAAACTCTTTGGGTAATCAATATTTAATACTCTATAATGCAACGATCATGTATGGATGGTTATTGATACCCTACCTTTAACCGGAATAGGGAACTAGCCGAAGGTGAATTTCGTATGGTTTATCGAGGGTATTAATGGTTATTACATGAGGGTTGCATACGCAAATTTTTTCACAACCAATGAATGATGAATAAATATTAAATTAAAATTCATATTGTGGGTTCCACTGATATGGAAGTGAAAGGAATATATACATATATATTATTATTTCTTGACTCATCAGTGTTCAATATTATATTGGAAATGCTGACCTCTTCTGAACCTAATTTTCAATGTAGCCTTTCGCCACTAAGAACAGAGAAAACTATTTGAATATCGAACAAATGAAATTACTGCTGAAGAAGTTATCATAAAATGAAGATCCACCAGAAAATAACTACAGCGAAGACACCGATGCCATTATTCTCCATAAAAGTGTGTCAACCCGAAATAACTAGATGAAACGAAGAAAAATGGATTTGTTTATTTTTGTATTTCGTCGTAACTGGGTTGGAATGATTCGTATACGATCCAACGAAATAAAATTATTTCATTATCTTGTTTCAATGCTATCTGTAAAAATTCAGAATAGTTCGATAGATAGTAGTTTATTTTCATAACTGATTGTGAAATATTCGCTCTAGTAGTACGTTGTTAATGCTTTTGAGTATATATCGCTTTGTTTCTCTAGTAGAATTGGAGAAATTATGATCACCAAGGGGAAAATACTACCTAGCTAAGAACATCCGATATCGATTCTGAACAAACTTGTTCATTATTTTGAATTCTTTTACCCCAGAAAATGGACCAGATGTTGTATATTCACCTCGCCAACAAACATATATATTTTCAGTTGTTATATCCCAAGGATATTGATAATCGAATATATGAAGTAGCTGTAGTAAAAGTTTTGGAAAATTAACACTTTATTGAAATCCAATATAATTCATCATTTGTCCAGCAATAAGGCAAAACTTTTTCAAGATATCAATAACCCTAACACCAAATATATTCTCTTTCAAATTTACTGGTGTAAAAAAAGATTCACTGGGTTTCTGCAGTTGAATCGATTTCCTGTATAAAGATTTATATTGCTCACTCCAAATACCAAAATGGGTTAATATAACGGGTGAGATTTTCGAAAACGGTCATAGTTATAGAAGAAGGCAATGTTTCGTATTAGGGAGCCCATTTCTGCGATATTGAAAATTGGGAGCTAATCTTCCTACTTTGAAATATATAGCGCATGCAGCGAATGATTCTTTTTTTTATATATATATAATTGAAAAAATGATTTCAAAACCGGCTGAACATCGTCATTGCAGTTCCTGATGGGCTATCAAAAAGGAAGAGTTATACGACGTGTGTTTCTTGAGCCAACCAAACTGACCTGAATTTTTTATTGTAGGTTTTGTACGTCCGAGGCCATTGGCATAACCTCGGGCATAACTGACAACATTCTCATTTGTTTCCAGAACATAAAAGTCATCGTAGGTTTGTCTTTCAGTGTAATTTTTCATCGTGGTAATATTAATTAGCATTTTTTTTTTCCCAATGTAATGACATGAATGTGATACAAAGAGGAAGGTTCGAAAAAAAATCTGAATTTTGTGAACAATCAATACTTACCAATGATATGACTAACGGAACAAATGAAAATTCCGATGAGTATTCCAAGCCGTCATCAAATACAATTCGAAAAATGCTAGAAAATGAAAAAAAATACAGGCCCGCATAAGAATATTCAAAGTTGGAGTTCCCAAGAAACTCAAAACCCTGTACCCCTGTACTTATCTTTTTCATAATTTCCTTGGGTTCTCAACCTGCCACAATCTGAGAAAATAAAAATTATTATTGGAATCTATTCGAGTGTAGAAGTGTAGATTTTCAATATACCCCAACCCCAATAATTTTTTGTATGTCTTAAATTCGACTCTCAAAAAAATTCGAGAACTAATATTCATCAGTTTACTTTTGTTGACGTTTCTGATACCAAATCTGCTTCCTTTTCCAAAACTCTCACGAATCTGAGATATACGAAAAGTTGCAGACAAATTTGAAGTGTTCCATACAGAAAGAGCTCTATTTGAATTATTGCACCAACTTATCGAGGTAGATTGAGAATCTGCCCTTCTACATTTGTACAGATTCCAATAATAATTTTTATTTTTATGGATTGTGTTGAGTTGAAATCCGAAAAAAATAAAAGGAAGAATCCACCCCTATAAAATGATGACATTCAAATAGTGAACAACCTCTTCTGTAATTCTTAACGTTTTCTATATATTCCTATATTGCTTTCATCAAGAAGATGGTCCCTGACAAACTAATCACGAAGAACTCATTACTATAAAACAATAATGAGAACGGAAGCCGTGAAATATTTTTTGTAGGAAAATGAAAAACAAAATGACATTAATTTTCTGTGAGGGACCTAGTTTTTACTGGTAAGTTTTCTGGATCTACTGCATTGAAGAAAATCGTATGTGAAAATTTTACAGTAGCTTCCATGTTGTTGTTGTGAAAGCCAGTTCCCCTCTGCATGGAATACTTCCAAATACTGATAACTGCCAGATGTCATTGCTGGATACCTGCATTCAAAACGTCATGAGTACACCCAACCTGGAACTTGGTTTCAACATTCATTCATATTACTTCTATTTCTTCATTTGAATGTTTCAACGCTACTTCACATTCGATATCTCAGTTTGTCACAACATTATTTTCTTTGATCAATCATACCTTTAATTTCATGTTATTACCAGAAAATCTATTTCAACCTTTCTTCCTTGGAATTGATTGCCATATTCGATTTGTACTTTTGTCAAATTCTCTGTCTATTTTTGCTTAGTAACAGGTTTCAATAATAGTAGTAGTAATAATATAAACAATGGAGATTCAAACCAATACCACTCAAGTTATTCTCGAATTTGACTCCGTAAAGAGGTGTTTTAGGCTCAAAGCTTATCACTGGAAGAATTTTCGAAGTTGAATTTTCGATCTCAGATAAGTTTCAAGCCCGAATCCTAAGACCGAACGGTTAATCGGCTCCAATACCCTCACTAATGCAGTGAAACTCGTACAAAGCCGCAAACTGAACACAATACAGATCTGCGTATCCCGCAAGAAACATCCATTACCCGAAAATCAATGGACCGCTAGATTAGTCCGAGGCGGTGTCTCGAAACTGAATGGGCCAATTAAGAGAGCGATTACGGCCCTGCATCGGAGCGAATTACTCGATACAACTGCTCTTTCTCTTTCTCTATCTCTATCTCTCTCGCGAAGGCTCGTTAAGACGGCATTGTTTTGAGGAAGAGCCGCGATGCTGCGGCTGGCTTACGATCATTACCATAACGTCTTCGGAAACTGGTGGGCCAGTTCAATTCCTATCTAATGAAATTAGTCGGTGGATAAGAAATGGCTCCGCTCCAAATGGCAAATGCCGAGAAAGCGCTCACGAATAGTTTATAAAGGATTGCGGGGGATTTTAAGCTGAATTTCAGCAGTTTACGCCATCGAGTATTTATTGTTCATTCTGATTTGCTAAGAGACCCAATATGTACTCCTTTGTTGAATCGGATGATATTACAGCTTATCCAATCCATCTTGACAGAGAACTAATGAGCTATATGCCCAGCAATATTTGTGATGTACAGTGAGATAAAAAAACACCCACTATAAGTTTTCACTATGTTGAAATTTATTCCCAAAAGGTGTTTTCTCCTTCGTCGTGGTCAGTACTCCCAGTGGCAACTGGAAAAGTAGCTGAGTTTGTGCCACGATAAGCTGTATATTTACGTTCATTCACTTCCCAAAAAAAATTGTAACGATTTTATCGTTTCAAGAAATAATTTATTAAATTAATTTGAATAGCATTCCTAATGACACCTAGGGAAGAGTAGCCAAACTTCTATCTATTAATCTAAATATCGAGTTCTATATTATTAAAAGTACTTTATCAATCCTAATCGATGGCAGTTCGAACTTTTTGACGAGGATGGATCGATAAGAATTGGAGGGTGAAGGTTGGCCCTTTTTAGAAAGATTCAGGCTTCTTGATCGATTGTTGGTACTGACTGATAGATTAGATTTTTGTCATCAACTTTTCTCCGGTAGAAATTGAAGTAAAACCTTTTGAATTTGCGGAGTGTTGATAGGACTGTGATACAAAAGGTATGTTGATTAGATTCTGACGCTTTTGGTAGTATCCATGCTTTAAATTGTGATGATTTTACATTTTTGATTGGCACAGGGAGGCCATGTTTTGCAGGTTTCTGTTAGAAAGATCTCGATTTATCGTGTTAAAGGTATTTTTGTGGTATACTGTAGCCACATAAAGTTCGAAATTGAATTCTGTATTTATTAGTTTCATTCCGATTGATTTTGATGAAATATATACAACAGTTGGTTGAGGAAACCATTTTGATTTATTCACAGAATCATTCTCAATTGCTTGGCAATTGAACTTTCTATTGTTTGTGAACTCTGAATGTTTGTCCATATATTTTCAGAATTCGTTCCTGACCAGTTGAAGTCAAGCAATTGAAGCTGTATAGTAATTTATTGGTTGGCTGGAAAATGAATTCTGAGTAATTGATGACTACAAATTTTTGGAAAGCAGTTCAACTCGCATGATTCTGGGTCCAGACCATCTTTAGAAGGTGTCTCAGGTGCGTAGCACATATTTTTATTACTGAAATTTCAATTGATTTATTGAATGAAGTATGTGCTGCTGCCTGAATCACTTTCACAGTGACTCCAAGAACTTGTGAGGGTTCTCAAGGGCCAGAAAGTTCGTTTTTCTTGGATTATTTTGATGATTTATTCATTATATTTGTTGGTACATTTTGAAATTTATCCGGTATCGTTATTTCTATAGGTACGTTTGGATATAAAAATCAATCGAGATTTTGTTCACACAATCCTGTTTCGTAAGTCTGTCAGAATCTCTTCTAACAGACCGAAAGTATCTGCTGAGTGTTGAAATCCGTTCATTCAATTTTCAAGTTAAGATTCAATTTGAACATTTGCATAAACATTCTCAGTCAGATCCAGCAACGGACCAGATTCATTATTGTATCTTTCCTCAACACGTGTTGACATTCTTGTTGATATAAGAATTGGATATTACATAAATAATTTCTGTTAGAGAATATTTAAATATTGTAATAGCTATATGCTTTAGATCGAACGGTCAATTTTACAACGACATAATTGTAACTGTTAAGTTTTGAGACTGATTCTAATACGTACTGTTTTGTTTTGCATGATTTGCTGAATTGAGTTGGCCCATACGGAATACTAGCACCTAAAAATCAGGTCCACTGAATACGGGGGGCCACATTGAAGAGTTTGATCGGTACCCATCAACATTACCTTGGTCTACGTTTTTTTTTTAGAACGAACAATATGTAATATAATATTTAGTTGTCTCAGTTGCTCATCCACTGGTTTGAAAGGGAGAAATTAGACTTTGGGGTTCATTCATGGGAAGTTTGAATTTTTGTTCTCTTCAAGGATTCTTATTTGCATTTTCATCCAAACAAAAAATTCTGGCGCTCATGCCATTCAAATGAACATTCCTTCTAGTCACATTTATGAATTCAGTACTAGGAAGGCGTCCAAAGAATCCACACCTTCTGCCTCTGAGCAAATAGCCTGGGTAATCTGAACAGAGACCTATACTCTCGTTATCTTTATAGCAGGGAAAAAGAAACAATTATATATATAAAAATGAAAAAAGGATTTACTCATACCTGTAGTGGTTGGTACCAAGCAATGGTACGAAGTAATAGCTCGAAAATATCAAGACATGTGCCGTTCCAACAGGCAGACTCGGAAGGGATGATCTAGTTATAACTCACATGATTTCATCAGATCGAAAAGGAACCTCAGATTTTTGCGTAACAATGAATGGGGAGGAGATTATCGTTTATCAAGATCAACATAACTTGTTAACAAAAGGATGGATTCATTCTTATCCTACTGAAACAGCATTTATCTCAAGTGTTTATTTTCACACCCATTATCCTGATGCTCGAAGCTATTGCGATAGTATGCTCGCCAAAGTATAATTGAACTGGATTCTTTTTACTCCCCAGGCTTCAGAAGTCATTGTGAACTGCCGAATGAGTGGATTTCAGTCACATTCAACTGAACCACCACTATTCAAAATGGCCGATCACATCCGAATCGTAAAGAATGCACCTCTGGAAGTATTGCATCTACGCAAGGCTCAATACACCAGTTTCTATATTATTTTCTAAATTTTTTTCTGGGGTTATAATCCGAGTGCACCAACTTTGATTGGTGAAAATGTGTGCTGAACTTCTATGATTTTCGAAATTTCGCCTAGCAAATGACTTGGGTGTATGTAATTTGAGAAAATCCCGAGACCTCAGGTCAAGATTTTAAATGATTTAGTTATTCGTTGTAATACCTCATGCCTTGAAATTGATCGATTGACCAAATACTGGAGTTTGGAAAACACTAAAAAATAATAAATCGAATTTAGATATTTTAACGGCAAACATTCCCTAATTTTGAAAAGAATACCGATTATAGGTGATATTTGCTTTCCCAATATTTTAATCTATTCGAACCAAGCCAGGATGAGGTTTTCCCAATGTCTTTCAACATGTTCAACGTATCTTTCAACTAATGAGTATGGTGTCAAAGTTACAAGAGAAAAACATTTCATCAATGATAATTCAGGAGCCTTTTCACCTATTGGGATATGTATCCAATAATTATCGATGAGAAGTACCTGAATATAATTCATCACCAACCCTTTTTGGAATTAATATAAGTATCAGATGAAGAAACTACAGATTCAACTACCAGGTTCTGTGAGCTCTCTATGCCTGGATCTGGAAATATTAAAGAGCTATGATCAAGCACCATCAGGCCCATTGCTTTTTGTCCACATAGGATAGAATTCACTACTCAGAAATTGATCAACTCTACTTTTATAAGGTAGTTGATGAGGAGTATAGTTCTCATGCCAAGCAAGTTGTATCAGTGATCTCTTAACCAATATGTCCTTAGTGGTTATCTGGAGATTATTTGTCAAACTGACAGATTTTTTAAGTGTTTCCACAATGGACTGGCACAGTAGCTCCATTGAGATATTGCAGTTAGTGCAAGCACCATCTGAAGATGCAGTGGTATGAACGAAATGGCTAAGGCAGTAAGTGATCATCAAATTCCTCCATGAGATATGTTTCATTTCACATTTCAAACGTGTATTTTTTTTTCGAATTCCTAGATGAAATTCTGGAACTCAATTGCGTGAGCTGCAACCAACATCTAGTCATCATTATGGGGTGATTGCTCCTTGTAAAGTGGTCAAATCCTTATCAGTTTTGTCCACAACATAAGATATGCATTATAAAATGTAAGTGATTATCTGTCATAGATCTGTAATTCCAGAAGAAGGTTGTCATATCTTGCATGCTTTCATTTTGACGAATCTCTATCGAATTATAAATAATTCCATAGCTTGAGATGATTTTACTCCTAACAAGATTTCAAAAACCCGTAACACGTATGCAGTGAGATGATCCAAAATAAGCAGTACTCAACAGTTCCGTGAGAGTTTATGACATATTTATGGCGCGACTAGACACAGAATCACACAGTCAGTTTCTCTTGCTCAGTTCATCAATTGGGTCACTACAACAGATAATTTTATGTGAGTGGAACAGGATCTTATCTGGATTTGTTTCACAGAATTCCTTTGTTTTTCCCGAACCAAAAAAATCTCCTCGAGCTGAATCGAATACGTCATCCATCTTTCCCGCACAAATCCGCGAATTGTAATCCAGCCCCGGTGAATCCCCCTCGATCAGAAAGGCATATTCAATTCTCCCATCGCACAATTCCGGCTAATCCAGACATCGCGTCGGTACATCTGCCGAAGCTATAAATCCCGAACATTCCGACAAAATTGTTTAATCGTTTATCGAACGAGGCACGCCTACAATCCAACAAAGTTTGATTCGACCATCAATTAGCCCGGGATACGCCAAATCAACTTACCCTCGTCTAATCCCCTTCAGACTGATTTACACCGCCGCTCTTGCCCCGAATTAAAACTAGATCGGACCTTGAATGGCAACCACTTCGAGTTGTTTTGCCGGCTCTACACAGCGAGAGTTACAATCGATGGGGTGTAATTCGGTGTGCTCGATATCGTTCGAAATGCCAATTGTGTTGCGATGCGAACTGTCACTTGTCACTAATAGAGTGAGCGGGTTTACAGAAAACAAGTGTAGTTAACTGATCGTATTCAGTTTGTCGTGTTAATGTCTACGTAGGAACATTTGAAAAACTTCGTCTGTTCCAGTCTTCCTCCTTTCAATCTTAAAAAATGTTTCTCAGGCAGCATATCATTTATTACCACCTAATTCCTCAAGAAATAACTGTCATCTGAGGATTCTAGGACTAAGACAGAGATGTATAAGTTTGCATTTGCTGGAAGGTAGGTAGGAAGGTTCGAATGGGTCTATAAAACCCTCCACTGACACCCGCGAGACTTCATTATAGCTCACATTTGATTCATACTTCACCAAATAAACCCAGCTTTTCGATGGAGTCACTTAATTCATTTGAGCTGTGATATTTCAGGTCAGATGGCGAAAGTGAAACTCTGCCATAGATCGAGAACCTGATTTGGTCCGCAGCGGGGTAGGCATAAAGTATATGCTCTGCTGTTGCATGATTTTCCGAAAAGAGACGGTACGCCGAATCTTTCGACAGTCCAAGTCTCTTTATATGATGATTAAAACGACAGTGATCTATAAAAAGGCCTATGAGACATCGTAGATCATATTCAGTAGTCTGATATTTGTTTGGTGTGGTACTTCCAACGATGAATAAACGCCTTGGAGTGGGCCAATTCTGGTGGATTTTGCCAGGAGTCTGAAACTCTTCTTGCAGATCAGTTTGTATGACGTATCGCCAATAACGGTTCCTGGTCCTATGAAATAACTCGCAGCCCCCTCCCTTGCGGGGGAGTCGATGACTTCGTCATCTTCTAGGCCAGTATGACCAAGAATCCAGACCAGAGACAATTTGTTGAATCATTTTATTAAGGAGAGATGTTTTTGGCATCTCGATACCAGTTTAGACGCTGCTCGGTATGAACTATCCAAGAATAATTCCATTTTTTTATGCGTGAGGTAGGATTCCACCAATCTCTCCACATATAATACTGCCGCATAGGATCTCAGGCAGGTTGATACCTCTGTCCTGGGATTACGACTGTATTTACCCGCATCGGAACCTGAGGGGGGTTTTGATCCATCAGTGAACCAATACTGGTCTACTCTTGATAGTTTTTCCTATCAGGATTTCTGACGGTATAAGACAGGTTGAAATTGACTGTTGGATGCATTAAGTTGGAAGACATTTACATTTCCATTTCCGCATAGGCCTCTTTTGTGCAATTGGCAATATGCAAAATCCTGTATGATTTTCATCTTGCCTTCCTCTCCAGAAAGATGTGGAAAAGAGGTAGGTTTCGAGAGATTTCCAGATCCGCTGACGGTGTATTGCTGAGGGTACCGGATATCGCCAGGCAGGTCTGTCTCTGTAACCTACAAAGTTTTGCTTGAGATGATAGCTGTGAAGCTTTCGGCCACTAAGCAATAGATCCATACTCAATCGTCACATATATCCAGTGGATTCGTTCGGGCCCGAGGAGCCGGTAGTGAGTTATCGAATCATTTCTGAACATTTGACGTTCCACAATGACTCAAACTGAGACCTCCATCTTTTGTTATCAACGATATTTCTGGGAAAATAATCAATCTTTTCTCAGTTGGTATTGGCTGAAAGAGTCTGATGAATGAGAAAGCCCTGCAAAACTGGTAAAATCAAAATTTCCCTTCCCATAGAGAATTCAGCCTCATCATTTATAAGCATACAGTTGTCAATAACCATAATCCCAAGAATTCGGAGATTTTTTGCATGGCGATATGAAGATTATTGTATATGCCTTCTTTCAGAGCAATCGTGAAAATACGGCAGTCATCAGGTCTCTCACTCTTTCTTTATCTCTCTCCAATTCATTTATTATTGCTATTCCTCTGACTGGCTAGTGCCCACCAATTGTTCTGATCACTGGTTTCTTTTTGTGAATTTCCTTATATTAAATTGTTTGCCGTGAATCAATACTCAAAATTAAATTTCTAGTTCCAACAAGACTGCCTAGACAAGGGGTTACTTTTTATAATAATTTTCCAAGAGCCACCATTTTGCAAAAGTCTTCAGTATATATCAAGTGCCTTATTTCTAATAGAAGTATATGGGAAATGACTACCATTCCTTGATTGTTGAACAATATATTATTTCAATACCCATTTTAACGCAGAAACTTCTTGTCGTACACATGAATAGATTCCAAAATTAATTCCTTTTTTGTCAGGAGGTAGTTGTTCAAGAACTAAAAAAAGTTACCAAGGTGGAATATGAATCATTTGTTTCGGAGGAAAAATGTTGCTTACCGAGACCAAACGCCAAAGTGAACTGTTTTTTTTCAGCTGAAAGTTTAATCTGTCAAGGTTTTTTCCGCTATTTCATTCATAATTGTTCGAACTAAATTCACAAAATGAACAAGAGAAAATAATGAATATGTGTATGATCAGTTTCAATACATATTGTGTGTCAAGTAGACATTGCAAATGTCACTTGATGAAGCTCCCTAAACATGCCTTGATTTCTATGTCATTAACCTACGTGAAGGTAGGGATATGTTACGCATTTTATTTTCGTTTTAATGAATTCCACACATCTCAATCATGCCGTAATCAGGAAAATGACTGATGAAGTGATAACGTTTCATTGTTGGAAACTGATCGAGGCTACTAAAACTTCAGTTTTCAAAGAGGATCAGAGTTTCAACGGAAAAAGTGACTACCTATATATCTTCTGTATGTTTCGATACTGAGATAGTATGTGGTAAATGTAATATCCATTCAAGGTAAACTTGTTCTGTGTACGTGCGACGGTGTGTACACATTAGCAGGAAACTAGAACCTACATAAATATCAATGAGAAAAATGACGTTTCGAATGAAAGAAGAAGACATCTTCGGAAAGTGATGAAAGAGGTCGGAAAAGTGTTTTCAACGTGGTGTTCTCCTAGGTAAACAATAGGTCACTTTTCAATCTAGAAGTGGGTGACGAACAAAAACATTTCCGAATGGTGAATAGAAAAAAAATATCAACATTTTCGCATGAACCCCGACTACGCTATCATCGCCAACAATCGAGCGAACCCGTCGAAATCGATTCGCACCTGAGTGAACTTTTCGACAAAAGTTAATTCGAATGTAGGTGAATATTCATGAAAAAAACTGAACGGATTGTGCTCCGCGAATGTAAACACGAATTCGACAGTTCGTTGTTTCTGCGTCGATTTCAAGTGAACCCTACCTACATACGGTGTGGTTGTTCCTCGTTCGACATTTTGTGTGGGTGTGTACTAGATGACAACGGGAAGCAACAAAAATGGAGAGTAAACTTTCCGAATTTCTGTCACCAACATTCGAAAATATATTCGTCTCTTACATTTTTCCAGTTCGAAAACCAATAATCATTCATAAAGAGAAAAACAGTAGTTATACTAATTATTGAAATAATTTTGTTTATTTCTCATCCACATTCAGGTTGAAGAAGAAGGTCTGAGAACTACCTTTTCTTGAATCATTCTGAAATATTGTCATTTTTGACGATATTTTTGGAAAAAATCAAGATTTTTATGATTGAAGTGGTTGCTAAGAAACAAGACCAACTGTTGTCAAACATATCTTCAGTACTGCATGTTTGTTTCCATAAATAACAGAAATTAACCCAAGTTAATATGATGATGTGGAGCAATGAGGTAATGGTACCGATTTATTGAAAATTGTTTTGTATACTTCCTAAGAAGTGCGACATTCCTGAACTCAGCGTGACTTCTCCTTTTGAAAAAATATTGATTCGAAAAAAAAAAGAGGAACAGACAATTCACCCCCTTGCTCTACACCTAAGAGCCTATCATGAACAGTGAGCGGTGCACCAACTCGTTGCGCTACTGAGACTCACAGGCAACTTTTGGGGGATTATGAAAATAGCGTATAATGTAACTCTATTATATTATAAGCCGTTTGATATTCATTTTCTCGATATAAAAATCAAGTATCAGCCAGTTCAATTCGATTGTCTTCTTTTATTGGAAACGTTATTCTATTTATCGGAATTCTGGAAGTGGTTATATCCCCGCTAACGTATAGCGACCAACGTACCGTCACATACCATCTCACCACTGAGCCGATAAGAAAAAGAAAATTTCCAATTATCGATAATTTTCAGAAAAATCAGATCATATTATGTATTAACATATAATTTTTTTCCGCATAAAGCTGCAGAAGTATTGTGCTCATTTTCTGAAATACAATGTTATGGATATTTCGCTTTTCAGATTTATCACCCATATCTGAAGAAAATCCACAAGCTTTATAATCCAATAAGATACTACTAGTACTAGTGTGAAGTAT
>JAVJAQ010002999.1:0-410669 GCA_032362365.1 Zygogramma bicolorata
AAGATAATCTCATCGCGAGATCTTAATACTGCCGAATTAACTCTAATCAAATTGGTTCAAATTAAAAATTTCAATTCAGATATTCAGATGTTGAATTCCAATAAACGTTGTTCACCTAGGCTAATCAAGTTATATCCCTTTCTGCAAGATGGTTTGCTGAGGGTCGGGGGTAGATTAGCTAATTCCAGTCTGAATTTTCAACAGAAACATCCATTGATTCTTCCGGCTAAAGAGGTTTTGACCGAAAAATTAGTGGATTTTCATCATAAAATTAACCTCCACACCGGTGCTCATTTATTAGAAGCTCTATTACGGCAGAAGTACTGGATTTTAGGAGGAAGGAATTTGATTCGGAGTAGGATATATAAATGTAATCATTGTTTCCGCATGAAACCTAAGAATGTAGAACCTCTTATGGCGAATTTACCGTCTGCGAGAGTCACCGAAGCTCGTGCATTTGTACATACAGGGGTCGATTATTTTGGACCAATTAAAATTACTTTGGGTAAAAGGCGAAAACCGTTCGTTCACAAAGCTTATGTGAGTTTGTTTATTTGTATGAGCGTTAAGGCCATACATCTGGAATTGGTAAGCTCTTTATCCACTGCTCATTTTTTACAAGCTTTCAAGAGATTCATCGCGAGAAGGGGTTCAATTCGCTTTCTTTATTCCGATCGGGGAACAAACTTTGTAGGCGCAAAATCGGTTTTGAAAGAATTGAGTGATTTTCTCAATTCTCCGGATTATGTCAATGCGTTTGAAACGGAATTAGGAATAAGTGAAGTAGAATGGAAATTCAATACACCTTTCTCTCCTCATCAAGGTGGCTTGTGGGAAAGTAACGTCAAGGCTGTGAAAAATCATCTTTACCGGGTAATAAGTGATCAGATATTAACGTTCGAGGAGGTTTCAACCGTACTTACACAAATTGAAGCATTGTTGAACTCAAGACCTCTATGTCAATTATCGGCCGATCCTTCGGCACCGGAAGCCTTAACTCCGGCCCATTTCCTTACTTTGACACATTTGCGGAGTTTTCACTCTGAAGATGTGTCAACGGTTCCCATCAATCGACTTGACAGATTTCAATTGATCGATAGAATCGTACAAGATTTTTGGAAACGTTGGAGGTTGGAATATTTGACGAGTCTACAGGTGCGGACAAAATGGGATAAAGATGTTCCTAATATTTCTGTTGGCACTGTTGTAATCCTAAAAACTGATAACGCACCACCCTTGCGTTGGCCACTTGCCGTGGTATCCGAAATACATCCGAGAAAAGACGGAATAGTTCGGAATGTCACTGTGAAAACCAGCAAAGGAGTATTCAGACGACCTGTCGTAAAGATATGTCCTTTGCCAACTCAATAAACCTTCAACGAACTTTTCATTATTATTATTTTTATCAATTCTAGCATAGTATTTTTTTTGGAGGGTTATTACCTGATGTTTGGTTGCAATTTGACCTGTCATAACTTTATTTCATTTTATTTTTTTTTCTTTCGAAAGGTCTGAAAAGAAAAGATTTTTCAGGGTCGGGGGTATGTTTGGGCAACCAAGAAAAATACAATTTCAGTTTGGCAACATCGCTTTCGGTTTCGTCGATAGCAATACAGTTGAAAAATAGTAGTCTCAACTTCGAATGAAAGCGGGTTCGTTCGTAAAAGAAAATTTTTGAGAAACGGTACGGCGGTGTGCGGGGTGTTAAAATTATATACAAGCGAAGAGTATATTTGCAGTCATTACACGAAACGGCTCTTCCTAATATTCCTATTATTTCCTTTCCTAGCTTAAACCTTTATATTTTCTGTGAGTGAGTTTCGTTTGCTCAGAAAAAGGAGAAAACTTGGTAAGTCCATAAAGGTAGTTGAATTTATTTATTCACAACGGAGCTATCAGTTATTCTGTATATTTCCTTTCATCTCCATGTACAGAACACTGTAATTGATCGAAAATGTCCCGCTTCATATGGGATTTTTAATACCCGATGGAATCGAATGATATGAATATTAATCATTATTTTACGTTTCGTGATATTTCTTTATGAAACCAACAATTTATCATTTTTCTTGTAATTATTGAATGATAATAATAATTAACCGATATTGTATTCAGTATTCCATAATATGAGAAACACCCAAATTTGACGGATAACAGTCTGATGAGGTTACTCATTTAGAACAAGTCTGCTTGAAAAAAATCAAATATTGAGAAATTTCACGATTTTTCATCTAGATCTAAAAATTTTTTTTATAAGCAGATTCACACGAAAGGAAAGCCCTGTAAGAAGTAACAAAGCTCAGCTGTTCTATTGACAAAAGATCCCTGAGCAAGAGAGGTTCGACAGGTTTCCTAATTCACAACAAAGGGGTGGGAATTCTGTACTCGTCGAGTCATTCGTGTAGATTCCATACTATAGTAATATGTTTCCTTCTCATATTCTGTACCCCCAATGTTGAATTATTTGATACCAGAATCCTGTTTTCGATGTATACATACTCTTGGCGTTTAGTAGGATGAAAATTCAGTGAACTGTTCAAGCTTGAATTTCAATTTTGAAAAAATCAAGGTAAGGCTCAAAATACCTGGAAATGAAGTTTGTAGAGTTTCTAAATTCCGAGAGATTCATTTAATTCGAGTTTATCTTACTCATAATGAAATGATTTTTTGAATTATTGTGAAAATCACTGGCTATTATTTGATGGCTACAAGGGTGAATCCGGCACTTGCTCGGGAGCTGTCAATCCGAAGAGACCTGTCCATGCTGCGGATTCTGAAATTCCTGATAAAAATACCATAAGCTTGGTCAGCGTGAATTTATTCGGCTAAAAATTATTTGAATAAATTATGGATCATCAAATGGCCATTGAATTTTTCCGTCAGTGCAGATTTTTATTAGCCTTAGTGAAATTTATGCGGAATGCTAATGATAATGAGAGAGAAATCGAAAATTGTCGAAAGTATCGTGGGGGAGATTCCTGTTCCACATTGAAACTTTGCACCTGTTCTTCTTTCTTTTTCCTATGTATTCAAAATACATTACCCTCCTCAATAATTTGAAATACATAATACCTCAGGGTGGGGTTATCTGACAGTTGCTCGTATAATGCTTACTCTTCCAACTCAAAGATACGATGTCCCTGAGAGTGAGATCAACATAAGATTCATGTAAAATTCTCATAGGTCTCATTCTGTTACTCCAAAAGGGTCAGCACAGGGACAGCATTTAGGGACTTCAGACCATCTCAAAGCCACTTAGATGTTGAAATTTTCGACGATTTCCATTGACTGAACGATATAGGGCAATGTATACCGCAAGCATTCGGCAAGATCGTATAATTTATTTTATAAAAAATATGCAACACCACTGTTGTTGTTCTTTAACCAGGCCACTTTTCTTGACTGCATCCCCAAGACATACTCTCCCACTTTGAGTGTATTCCGAGATTACTCAGTTTTATCAACTAGTCCAGTCACGAGACTACCCTTCTCTCGCTCTCTCTCTCTATAATATATATATATATATATATATATATATATGACGCGTTGTGTTTTTCGGGTCATTCCGTGTTCTGTGGTTTTGATCTTCTGAAGGATAATTCTCACAACGTTTCGGCAAAGTATCATTTGCCATCTTCTAGGTGATGTCTTGAGTTTCGATCTCCGAACTCAAGACATCACCTAGAAGATGGCAAATGAGACTTTGCCGATACGTTCTGACAATTATCTTTCAGAGGGTCAAAACCACAGAACACGGAATGAAAACCGAAAAAACAACGCATCATACTATATACGTGAGAACCTTCATGCTAACAATATATATATATATATATATATATATGCGAATTCACATTTCCATCACTATGAGATTTGCCATGCAGTGTATTCCAGTCTATCTGCATAATATCATTCGGAGAATTCATCAGTTGCAAATTCATGCAGGACTAGAATGGTTTATCGGATGAAGTGATATAGTTTCCAATTATGATTTTTATTGTTTCCTGTTTGCATCTCCGAACTTTGATAACGAATATACAAATTTCAAAGTAAGTTCAACATGTTTCTGATGAAATATCTTCATCTACCTATATCATTATTATGCCTCAGTATAAGAATGGTTTCACAATTTATAAAATGGCGGCCATTGACTTATTCACTGGTGTGGTTAGATTTGGATAATTACAGTTTGTGACTGAATAAAAATGACGATACATTATTGACTTGAACTATACGACAAAAAAGTTTGATGAGAACTTCGCTATTGAAACGACTTGCTTTGTTTCTCACTGATTGTCAACATATATATTACCTACCTATACATTATTAATTTCTACTGAGTCCCTTTCACTTTATTCACATTCTGTATGAAAAAAACTTGCCATTTTTTCAGTTTTTCAATACTTGTAACAGTAACAATCTGTAAACGAATTGTTTTTGTTTGTAAAGTAGGCACTCTGTGAAAGAAAATATACCGTCTGCCATAATATTTTATTGCTTCAAACATATTCTAAGACAAGAAGGTAGTTTGTAATTTTTTTATATAAGCATATTCGTATCAACCTAGTGGTTATTAGCGAGTCGAACATGTTCATAATTGTGTTACAATCATCAATATATGTGAGAAATTTGATCATATTGGAAATATCACACTCTGCCAATAATATTTTACGTATTTGGGGAAAAGTCAAAGGTGTTACGCTGCACCCTGTATTTTGGGCATTCTATGAAAATATATTCACCACTCTGTTTTGTTTCACATATGTCACACTTTGGCTCTTCGGTGTGATTTAACAGATAACTGTGTGTGAGATTGGTGTGACCAAAGCGTAGCTGGTTGATGAGCACTTGATGTTTTCTATTCTTTGTTTCGTCAGTCCACGGTTTCACATCATATTTTATTGCACGTAGTTTTGCGCCGGACACTCACCACTGATTTTGCCATTTCTGGATTATCGCTGATTTAAAGTTTGTAGATACCACTTTGATCACTGCTTCGGATTCTGTAGAGGTAACTGCTTCACGAGCACATTCGTCGACTTTTTCATTGCCCTGAATTCCAATATGTGATGGTATCCAAATAAAGCAAATATTTTGTCCATTCTGCTGGATCAGATCAAGTTTCGTTTTTATTCTTTGTGCAATAGGATATTTAGGATACGAGCACTTCAGTTTGTATATGGAGCTTAGTGAATCCATTAAAATAATATATTTTTCTCTACCTTTCGCATTGATATGGACCAGCGCACGGTAAATAACATAAAGTTCTGCTCTGAATATGTTGGTCGTTGAATGATATGATATATGATAACGATTCAGATGTTGTGACCATTGCAGCTCATCGATTAGTGGTGTTGTGTTTGTCGAATTGAGTAAGGCTCTAGTCACAGTTCTGCGGTTCGACAGTCCAAGAGAAAGGTGGGTTAAAAGTGGTAGGAAACGTTTCCGGTGGGGATAGAACGAAGTTGTATAAATGGTCGCGGATTCTCTGGTATAAAGGTTTATAGATTCTTGTGAGATCCCTGAAGAGATTCCAATATTTATCACAGAATGTATTACAGTGACTCATTTTTGCTGCTTATGCCAAACGTCTGTTGTGGAGAGATGGTTCTATCGTTGCACAGTAGAATCTTTCAACTGTTGTTGTTGTGGTGAGTAACTTGAGTGTTGTCTTGTTCACCGAGTTGTAAGCAATACATCCAATGTCCATTTCATATCTCATGAGTTTTCTGTGAACGTGCAGTATTGGTTAACCGTTAGAACGGCATTCTTTATGTTTATTACATTCAGTCTTCTGTTCAAGACTCGTCTAAGCTTTAAATGTGTGCATTCCAATTCAATCTGTAATCAAATATCATAACCAGGAACTTAATGGTTTTGACATATTTGAGACCATATAGGTAGAGGGGTGGTATATTGATCGAATACATCGTGTATTTTCCGTTGAAAAAACGAATCCGGTTTCTCCGGACCAATGCTCTAGGTTCGAGGATGCTTCCTGAGACAATGATAATGAAGTGTCTGGAATTTTGTTTATGCAGAAGTATACCAGATCATCTAATAAAGACGTGCTTTCATTGTTTTTTTATTTTCAAGAATGTCATTCATTGTAATGAGGAACAGAGGTAGGTTAATGGTAGATCCTTGTGGGCTACCATTTTTCAGTGTGTGACTGCTCGAGTAAGTTTCGTTTGGTATAACGCGAAATGTTTTTACTGTGAGCAAGTTCTGGAGGTAAGCGAGGCAGTGCCCTCTAATTTTCCAATAATACTCCGGTCTATGACGGTGCAAAAAGTGTAAACTGTGTATTTATCCCATACAGCACCGATTCGTATGAAAATTTGGATATAGGTTCTACTTACCCTCTATTCCAAAATCTACCCCGTGCCGAGGGTTGCTTTCTCCCTGGGGGGTGGATGCCACCCTTCTTGGGGGTGAAAAAATTTTTATTGGAAATAAGTGCGGAAATCAATAGATTGACTGATTCTAAGCACTTTTTGTTCGATGAAGTTTTTTCTGAAAAGCAATACTTATTCGCGAGTGAAATTGTCGGTTTTCAGTGAAAAAAAAACACGTTTTCAAATCCTTTTTCGCGAATAACTGGAAAATAATGCATCTAATCCGAAAACCTGCGGAGAGCAAAATTATAGCTTTTGAAAAAACAAAGGCGATTGTTTATTTGTGATGTATCCGAACCCACTACAAACTGAATAATTGCTTGTTGAAAGTTGATTGGTATTTTCAAACGCCAAGAAGGAAAGTTTCTACGTACAATAACCAAAAACCGATGCACGGGGTAAAAATGGTTTTGTTAGTTTAGTGGGGGGGGTTTTTGTGTTGTTTGGGGTGAGGGTTGTGGTTTGTTGGGTTTTGGGTTTGGTTTTTTTCTGGGGGGGGTTTTGTTTTGTTTTTGTCTGTAGTGGGTGGGGTGGGGTTTTAGGTCTGGGTAGGGGGGGGGGGAGAGAGGTGGTTTTTTTGGGTTTGTGGATCTATGGGGGGGGGTGTGTTGGTTTTTTTGGGGTTGTTGGTGGGTTTTGTTTTTAGGTTCGGGTTTTGTTTGCGGAGGGAGTTTTTTTTCGTTTATCGGAGGAGGGATTTTGAAAAAGAGTGTATGTAGATACTGAACCCAAATTTTCATGCGAATCGGTGCTGTATGGGATAAATACACGGGAAAATGGTCATACACTGGACTATAAGTCTAGTATTTTCATTATTCGGAATCGCCATGCAGTATCGAATGGCCCTTTCATATAAAAAAAGATGGCCAAACATTTTTGTTTTACTGCTAGTGCTTTATGAATATCGCTTTCTAAATCTACGATTTTGTCATTGGCGGATCGATGTTGTTTTAAACCGCTTTGTTCGGGGGTTAGTAGGTTACAGCCCAGTATACCATAGCCATACAGTAGAGACACTTGGATATTAATCCATTGTTATCAAGGGGCAAATTCATATGACCTTCATTCTGTGCTCGGGGTATGTAATGTCATATTGTGGCGGTAAATCTACAACTACGGGATACTGAATAGATATCAGTATGTCATTTTGCATGTTCGAATGATTATCGTGTATTCAATAACGTTTGAAATGAATGTGAAATTTCTCAAGTACCTAAAATAAAGTCAAAAATAAACACAATTTGTTAACAAACACACCGAACGATTAAATCACGTTGATTGAGATGTATAACTGCCGAAGTTGGTATTCCGTGGCGAATGTCTGTAGTGTATGGCTATAGATTACTGTGGTTACGGTCTACAAGTGTCCAGAGAAGTGTTCAATTAATGAACTTCTCTAGAATTTTACACATCACACATGAGAAGGAGATCGGTCTATATAAGTTAGGGTCGTTTTTTGGTTTACGTGCTTTGAGAATCAGAACAATTATCGCCTCTGACCATGCTGATGGAAATTTGTGTTCTATCCATATTATGTTATATATATGCAATATAGGAGTTCATCTGCATGAGGTGGAAGATTCTTCATGAAAATAACTGGCATCTCATCGGGGCCGTGACTTGTATTATTGAAGCATGAGAGACCATCTTCGTATTCTTTCTCATTTATACGCATGTTCAATGGGTCTTCACAGTCTATAACGATAGGTATTTCAGCTGCTTCCTAATCACGATTTCTGTCGAAGTAATTCGCCATAATGGGATGAACGCGAGCTTTCTCTGTTCATTCCTGCCAGAGTCACCGCAATTTCTCGTTAATCTGAAAGAGTTCTGTCATTCACTTTCAAGATATTGATTCTGTAACAAGCTTTGTTGAATAGGAAAAATCTAATCCAATTCTCACTCTTGTCAATTTCAGTATTCTTGCGAATTCCAAATTTTACCGTTCCGTATAAATTTTTAACAGTGTACTTCGCCGTTTGGCAAATAGTTCATTGATAATTTCTTTCTGGGGTAAAAACTGTTATCTACGGTAAAAAGTGCTAAGGCTCTTCGCGACGGAAGAATCGAAAACGGGGAAGAGAGAATTTTTGGCTGTTATCAATCACGGGGATAAAATGTTAGACTAGAATTTTCAATTCAAATCGTTTCACGGATTTCCTAACATTTTCCTCATTAAGACGATAATCATATGGCTACTGAGTATATGTGAAGCAGGATTATCGTTTGATTTTATTATTGGATCAACGTGTAATTCATTGGTTACGTGAACGTATCTGAAGGCATTGGGTATTCTGCTCCAGAGGCGTTCCTCGAGTGATATAATTTTTCTACCACCCAAGGTTCTTATTCCAGTATTAGCTGATCTTAATTTATAACAAAAGTTTTTGTGGTTTTATGTACCTATTGTGATATTTTTACCATTATACCCTCATTATCATTGAACATTGGATTTCAATTATTACAACACTATACGTACCGATTGCTCTAGATCATTTTAGTGATTTTAATGATTTTGTTATCTGAGTTTTGAGGTGTGGCTTCAAATTACTTGGCGCCCCTGAATTATTATTATTTCAATATCTTTGTTTTCTACTTGAACCCACCCCCGACTCTGCTGTGTTTAGTCGGCGCATCTCAAGTCTGTTTATACAACCGAAGTTACGTAACAATTCCTTGATGAGTATTATACTTTCTACCCTTTTCCATATTTCGGTCATGGGTGTTGAGCTATTGATACTCGAAATATATTGTCTTCATGAAGTCCTGTTAGCATTCTTGGTTGATACTGACTATTACTGGTTGATATTGCATTGAGTTTCTCGAATACAACTATTGTTTCTAAAGTTTTGTCTAGTTTACATTTGTTGAGTGCTCTTTTACTATCACGTATCGCCTGTTTGTATTCTGGACTCCAGCAGGAAACCGAATTGTGTTTAGGTTAGAAAGAAATTTTTCTGATAGCAATTTCAGCTCCTTGCAGAACGACTCTGTTGGAGTTAGGTAGAGTTTCATCGATATGGTCAGTAATTTCACATGCTGCTTTATCTTTCTCTAGGTTGATTGCAAATAGTTTTCAGTCAACTGATTTGATATTCCATTTTGGATTCGAATCATCCGGCTGTTGACTTCTCAGGTTATTGGATATCACTATAGGATTGTGACCACTGTTATAGTTGGAAGGTAGAGTTTCCCATGTTAGTAAAGGAATGAGGTCAAAAACGGAGGATTCCCCTGTGTGCGCATTGAATCTGGTTTTGCTTCCATTGTTTGATAGGTAGGTGGGAAGAGAACCCCAGATGAAATGATGGACGTTCAAATCTCCGACAACATTACGTGCTTAAGAATTTTGTAATGTTGTTTTCTCTTGATGTGACAGCAATATCTTCCAAATTGGTATCTATGCCGATAAGTTCTGCCTGAATTTTTCCTTGAACGAATATAGCTACGCCACCACTTGTCCGCTCCTCTACGTCTCTGTTTTTGAGAAAGGGTTGAACATTTCTCAAACTCAGAATTTCATCATTTTTGAAGTGGGTTCATTGCAAACAGATTACATTTGATTTCGGTTCCAACATCAATACTTGTAACATGTAAGTGATGGTGAAAAACATTAACTGTAGAATGGATTTGAATGTTGAGAGATAGAGATGAAAAATTGAATTAGTGACTGGTTGCTTGAGAGAAGTCACATCGTCAACGGTTTCTCCTTCAAGATCTTTCACCAATTTTTTCTTCAGTTTAGTACATCTCGATTTGATATTGTTCCCAGTGAAGTATGGATATATTCCTGTGAGCATATTTACTAGTGCTAAGAGATCACTGCTGTAGTTTTTAACCAAACTGACTGGATCAGCGAATCCCCAAACATTGTCGAAAAGGTCCTCAATCTGTCTGTAATTCGATAAAAATAGAGGAGAGTGTGTTTTCATAAGTCTTCTATTTGTTTGTTGATTCTTGGTTTTTTGGCTCGAGAGAGTTTTCGGGGGTTTGAGAAACGAACTAATTGGAGTTTCTTATCTATCCGTTTCAGTAATTTTTTTGGTTGGTGTACATATATCTTCTACAGGATGTTTACCGGTCCCTGTTTTCAGAGGAAACAAGACTTGTGAGTTGGGTGGTTGTTGTAGATCCCCAGGAATTATTTGTGTATTCGATATTACTGTCATTTCTCTTGGTGAGGTTTTACACGGAGTCGAAATATGTCCAACCTTCTTAAGGCTGAAAAAGGTGAGTGCATCTTTGAAAAGGAAGGAAATCAAGATTGATTTCGGGATTGTTACTTCTGGAGTACTGATATGGACCTGTTTTCTGAAACTCAGAATATGGCTATATTCGGATACGGATGTGTTGATTCACGGGAAGATTATTGGGTGAACTGAAGAAGGACCAGTTTTCTGTTATTCAGTTGCCTGGCTCATAGAGATTCACCGTTTATTACGATCATTCTTTTTTCGTTCATAAATTTGTCGATAGATATATACATATTCTGTTGTTCGATGATCTTCAATATGTTTTTAGGGTTTATTACAGATTCCACTCCGATAAGGTAGTCTTGAAGTCGAATTCCATCTATAGCGTTAAATATCGTTCTTTGGTGTGAAAGTGTTGTTGAATAAGTGCATCAAAATAGTTTTAATTTTGGAATCCACTGTAGTCAGAAGTCCCAGATGTCGACGAATTCATTTTGAAATCAGCTAGTAGAGTTATTGGATTTACAAGGGCGCGGAACATACCGTCACTATGGTGATTTCGTTGGATCGCTCTTTTTTGTTTATCGGTACCAGTGTTATATAGAGTTATTACAAACTGTACTCACAGTTTAATGCTGGATATATCACTTTGATAACGAAGAAACCAGTTATCCGTTTTGTAAAGTTTGGATCACAGATATGATCAAATATAAATTTGGAGCTGATATCAAACAAGGTGGAACCTTGTCTGTCAGAAAGTAGTTTGTAATATTTATATGGATTTTGAAACTGAATTCGAGTACTCTATAAACTAGCCAGGTTTCTAAAAACCGTGTAGGACTCACTGGCGGGCCGAACTATTAGAGCAAATCTAACTGAAATTTGTTAGTGTGGCAATATTTCGATATTTGGATATGTTTCAAAGATACCTTCTCATATATTTTATCTGTTTGAGAATTTGACGGATCCAGAAGATAATGAACGAAAAACGGATTCGATAAAAAAAATTATAAAAGAAATGTACAACATTGAGAGTAAGATGACGGTGATGCTGCAAGATTCGAATTGTTGAAGAAAAAAATCGAGTTCAACCGACAAAAAAGCATTCTACAAAGGCGTAATGAATTTCAATCCTAGTAATATTTTTCCGCACTGGCAAACATTATCCAACAGAGAAAAAATAACTGACCATATTCGTGAATGCAATGTGGCAAAATGATACTGAACCGATTTGTATTGCATACAAACCAGTCGATAGAAATGAATGCAATAAATTCGAAACGGTATGGTATATAGGTCCAGCAGCACCGCTAATAGTCGAAAAAATTAGGAAATGGAGATGAAAATCTCAATAACTTTCTCTAAACTCACCTGTGTAAGTCAACTATGAGTATCTGAAGACAAAAAGTGGTATGCGCGATATTTCCGGCCATTTCAGAGCCCGCATTCCAAGATATTAATTAAAGTTCACATTAAAATGCATCAGATTGGAAAATGTTTACCTTTCCCCACACCTTACGAATAGGTATGCAGGACTTTTCCGGTAGAAAAAAATTGGTCGCCTGAATTTTTTCTTATTGTCATTAGCATTTCGCTTGAAATTCACTAGACTGACAAAATGGTTGAGGCTTTCGCGGCCGAGGTTATTAGTATAACTACTGCTCTTCGGGCTTGAAGGCCGTCGTACTTTGGAATTTCTTCCTGACGTTTCGCTAGCGCGAGTGGCCAGCTTCTTCAGAGGCTTATTCATCTCCGATGACTAAACAGTTCGATTTCTCAAGGCGTATTTATATTGATGCAGGTAGTCTGGAGTGTTAATTACTTCTGTCGGGTTCGGGGAATAATCATCATTATTAGTTGCCGCACTACCTGTTGTGTTTTCATTAGTTATTCTTGATTTCTTTAGAATCGGATTCCAAAATTCTGTTTAGAGTCAACGTTTCTTCCTTTCTGTTAAAATTGTCCGCATGTTTTTGGATCTTTATTGCCTCCCGTACCAGTCGGCTATGGTAACCCTGGTTGGGGGCAATCAGTGTTGCATTTTCGAACAGAATCTTGTGGTCGCCCTCGCTCAATGCGTGTTCCGCCACCGCCGATTTGTCGGTTTGCCCCAGCCTGCAGTTCCTTTGATGCTCTTTGAGCCTTGTACCCATGGATCTTTTTGTGGTACCGATGTAAACCTTCCCACAGGTGCACGGTATGCGATAAACCCCTGCCGCTGACAGTGGGTCTCTTTTGTCTTTAACCGACCTGAGGCTTTGCTGGATCTTCTTGGTCGGCTTGAAAACTGTTTTTATGTTATATTTCCCCAAGAGTTTTCAAATTCTGTCAGTGACTCTCGGGATATATGGCAGATATGCATTCGCAACTACCTGAGAGTCATCCCTGTTATGAACCGTGGGACTCTTCGGTTTCATGGCCCTGTTGATCTCAGATACACTGTACCCATTCGACCTCAAGGTCACTTGAAGATGTTCCAGTTCCTGCTCTAGATGTTCTGGTTCGGTTAGGGAACGATGTGGCGCTAGACTAACCCACAAAGTATACCGAAAACCCACGCACACGGATAGGTACCTGCACGCACTATCGAACCACCATCCTAGTCAAAAGAGAGGAGTCATATCTACCCTAACTGAACGTGCTCGAAGGATTTGTGAACCAGAACATCTAGAGCAGGAAGAAATTCCAAAGTATGACGGCCTTCAAGCCCGAAGAGCAGTAGTTATACTATTCACTAGACTAATAAAAATCTGCCACGACGGAAAAAAACTATGGCCATTGAATTGAATTAGCTCATTTTTAAATGTAGCTTCGGCCGAATAGATTTACGCTGGCCAATCTTATGGTATTCTCGTAAATAAAAACTATTAATTTCAATCAGACATTTCAGAATCCGCGATGACTGTTGTTTCAGGAATGGCGGCTCCTTGCCTATTAAAGCGAGGAGTGTCGCAAACAATTACAACAGCGTCCACCTTAGGAAGAAAAGTCACACTCTAGGTCCAGCTTGAATAGGATCTAGTTCGATTGCAATAATGAGAAGAAATGGAATTTTATTGTGTTGTTAATCCCGAAGGGTTCAAATCCCTTTCGTTATTATAATTATAGATTTTAAACTCTCCGATGCTTGGTGAAAATCAATTTGGAAAGTACTAAAACGGCCTTTTGTAAGATGTTCACTCCGAAAAGAATAACAATACTGTGACACGCATTTCGTTATAACTTCCAGAAGCAAGATGTTTTCTTCTAGGATAAAATATGTTATTTGTTAAAACATGGTTTGGGACACAAAACACGTTTCCTTGCTTCATACCCTTATGATTTTTTACGATGTCTCTTGAAAAAAACTGCGCGAATTAGAATATGCCGGCACTCTAATTAGGATTCAATTGCAGTTGGTTTAACGAAGCGAATACTGACAAAGCATGTCCTCCGAGTTCAATGGAGAGATACGCTTTGTTCTTTTCTCTGGGGATTGTCGAGTGTCAAGCTGGCTTAATGAATTTGGGGACTATATACATTTGATTCGCTTGACCTTCACCACGATGTGAATAATATTCAAATACACGAACTTTTGATGATTATAGGTATGACTTACCTGATGAGATCATTATCCTCGTTTGTTTGTCACTGAGAAAATCTTCCATTAGACTGTTTTTGGGAATATAAATATGGTTTTTCAATACAGTACCGGAATATTATTGAAATGCCAATTCACGTATATACTATAATGTCTCAATCGAAGACCCGATGGTTTTAAATAAATCTTTATCTACACCCGTACTCTAATAATACACTTTTATCTACACGCGTACTCTAATAATACACTTATATGCCCACAACCCGTTTCATAATGAAATCCATTACGATACAGATTTTCATTACGATACAGATTTTTAACCAATAAAAACCCATTATTTTTCAATCAAGCATGATGTGCAAGCTTTGCATTTTGACGTTTGTCAAGTCAAAATCAGTAGGTATTGAATTTTTGAAGAATTTGGTCAATTTTCGATAATCGTATGAAAATGTTATAAAGCAGTGATATAGAAGAATTATCAGCGACCCTCCACAGATGTCTTAGACAAGAAAAAAATTCAATCGAAAAGATTATATTTTTTATTTGACAAATGGAACACATATGTTATTATTTTCAACCGAACTATATGGGCTGTCATGTCCGAGTGGTCAAAGGCGCCGGCAGTGGAAAGTTACGTCCAGGTTCAATTCCTGACCTCGGCAAAAAAAAAAAAACATTTTTTTCTCCTTTTCATTTCTCATTCTTGTATTTTCCGTGGTTATACCAATAATTATAATTTTGTAGAATTTTTCAAAGAAATACGATTGATTACATACTATTATTGTGTTCAACATAAATACCTAATAATATAATATTTTCAGTTCTTCATTATTTATTGGGTGTAGATGAAATAGCGTATGCAACTCTCATGTAATGGTTATTAATACACTCGCATAAACCATACCTTCGGCTCGTTTCGTATCCCGGTTTATGCTCATGTATTGATAACCATCATTACACGATCGTTGCATAA
This sequence comes from Zygogramma bicolorata, assembly GCA_032362365.1. Lineage (NCBI taxonomy): Eukaryota > Metazoa > Arthropoda > Insecta > Coleoptera > Chrysomelidae > Zygogramma > Zygogramma bicolorata. The sequence goes on from JAVJAQ010002999.1 coordinate 15,142, forward strand.
TATACACTAATATGCCCACAACCCGTTTTATAATGAAATTCATTACGATACAGATTTTCATTACGATACAAAGTTTCAACCAATAGAAACCCATTATTTTTCAATCAAGCATGATGTGCAAGCTTTGCATTTTGACGTTTGTCGAGTCAAAATCAGTAGGTAATGAATTTTTGAAGAATTTAGTCAAATTTCGATAATCGAATGAAAATGTCTCATAGCAGTGATATAGAAGAATTACCAGCGACTCCTCCACAGATGTATTAGACAAGAAAAAAATACAATCGAAAGGATTATATTTTTCATTTGACAAATGCAACATTTACAGCCAAACACATACTGTCAGAATGCGAAGCACTAGACCGCAAGAGACAGGCAATATTCGGGAAGCCCAGGCTAACTCCCGAAGAATACAACAGTCATTCGGTGAAGAACCTGTACAGATTGGTACAGGGGACTAGAATTACGGAGTGGGTGCTGTGAAACTAATTGGAATGCACAAAAAGCCCAAGAGGCTGAGGTGCAGCTGGTGACAGGACCAGCATCCGATGGAAAAAAAAAAAAACATATGTGTTTTTATTTTCGAACAACTCTAATGAGTCCTCACGGCCGAGTGGTCAATTGCGAGGGCAGTGACTTAAAACGTCCGGGTTCAAATCCTGACCTCGGCAGATATTTTTTTCCTTTTTTTTATTTACCTACTATTATTGTGTTTGTGTTATATAAATACCCAATAATATAATATTTTTAGTTCTTCATTATTGATTGGGTGTAGATAAAATAGCGTATGCAACTCTCGTGTAATGGTTATCAATACACTCGCATAAACAATACGGCTCGTTTCGTATCCCGGTTTCTGCTCATGTATTAGATTTTTATTTGACCACTTTACATAATTTTTATGTGTGTAGCATGTCATAAGTGTTACAAGGTTACTTGTCACGATACAAATTAATCATAATATAACAAAACTTATTTACTACTGTTACATTGAGTAACATTTTTGCATAAAATACATTAAAAACATTACGTGTGTTGTAATGGTAACATAAACATTATACATACATATTAATAACCATCATTACACGATCGTTGCATAATATACTATTATTACTTTTGATATATGGAAAAAATCAATAATGGCATTAACTCTTTGCTCAAAGATAACACTGAATGTTGAAAACCTCCCAGAACATCGCGTGAACCATATATCTCCCGAGAGATACTTTTTCATTCAGGAGCTGTATTCCTTTCATACCGATTCTGTAATGGGGAAGCGAAATGAGTTTAATTCGACCTTTATTCAAGGGCCCCTTCGAAATTATTAGGATTTGGTCGCCTTGGTCCTATGAGCTTGGCGACGATCAGGGCAAATCTTGTGGTATTTGGCATGCCAAAGATATTAAAGTGCATCCTCTTGAAGTGGGAGGCGATATAAGTGAGTAGGTTGAACATAGATGTAGTATGTCCAGTATGCTGCAAGGTTCGAGGGTAAAATTATTTTTTTTTGAGAAAAAAACTTTTCTGAGGAAAAACGGGGTGTTATTTGTTACCCCTACTTGTAAGGAGAGGATGACAATCACCGTTTCCCCGAGTGGGGGCAACACAAAAATTGTTCAACACTGTGACCACGCTAGCTTTTGAACAGTGGAGATGGGAGGTCTTTGATTCAGGGTGAAGGTGCGTTCTGAATGGTTAGTAAACCAGTGTTTATACACAGAAATTATTATTTTTCATGAATATTTTTCGGATTCTCTCACCTCGATCTCTTAGGAGGAAGTGGTCCAACGAAAAGTATGTACATGAGTTCATTTCCTTCATTTGAAACTAACGACCCGCCCTAGCTCCGCACGGATAAAAAATAGATATTGAGGATTATCCTTGAGAGATAGAGTTATACCATCGCGGAATTTTTTGTAGACCCTTTGGAGGTGTACAATACTGTTCTTTCTCGTAGGGTTCACCCAGTGTTCGCAATGTAAACGCAAAAATTGTGTTTATTCACATCACATCAGAAACCTTTAAATTTATCATTGTTTCCCCACCATACATGTATAATTTATGTAACATACATATAAACCTTCATCTTGAATCACTCTCTCTGTATTAAAAATAAACATAATAAAATCCTTATCGTAGTTTCAAAGATCTGAGCATACTTATGGACAGACAGACAGCGGGAGCCGAATTTGTTTTATACTATTAGTGATTATGATTGGCAACAAGAAGGCTCGGATGCGATGAGTTCACCCTCGAAGGAGAAATATTTTAGCGAGGGGGAAATTGGGTTCGGGTAATGAATCATGTGAAAAATGCTACGAAGGATCTTTCAAATAATACCCTATTCATTGAAATTTACCCAAACTTTCAATACGAATTCAATATCAAAAACATGAACTCGATAATTTGGGTGCTGCTAAAAAATACGAATGGGTGTTGGGATTAAGGAATCAGAATAACTTTAAACATTTCAGAATCACTTCATTTCATACTCGCTTGTTTGAGGACATTCATTCCGATAAAATGATTCGTATGTTGCCAAGTTAGTTAGGAAGTGTAATGTCCAGGGTTTTAGCAATAAAATACCGATAACAGTAAATGCTCTATTAACCCCAAAACAGACATACACTTTACAGAACTCCAATCTACACTGCTTTCCGTCAGTGTTGCTGATCGGTACCCGCGAAAAACAAGAAAGGACATGCGCACTTGTCTGAGGCATTAGGTAGCTCTAAATGATTATACAGGATGTCACAGGAAGTTTGTCGATACCTGATTTGTCTGTAATGTGAAACACAAGCCCGAAACCCCATCATTACCAAATTTTAGAAATGAATTCAACAAAATCTACAATATTTTATAGAAGCAAATGGATCACATTTTCGACTCTTGTTGACACAACGTTATAATGAAACGATTCAAAATCTTCATTTTTTAACAAACATTCGAAACCTTCCACCGTAAATGTTTTGATTCCTAAATCATTTGATTTTTCATCGTTACCAAAATTATTGGGTGAATGTTCATAACGCCGTTTTCGCATGAACTCTGCATGTGAATTTCAATAAATAGGGATGATTTGGTGCCTTTCCACACGATGAAACCACTTGACCCCACTTTCCATTCGAAACTTTAGGGTAATAGCAACTACTCGCTTGGGGGTTGAATGCATATGTTAAAGAATATGTCGAAAATATGTTCCCCTCACAAAACGTGTCTTTGATTTTTTTCAATTACAAACAATAAAAAAGTTAGGTTCGTACTTTTGTTGGATCACTCAGTATAATATAGCTTCGGTGTACTTCCAGGATTCTCAGAAATATGCATAGGAAATACGAGTGAACTGAAAGCATAGCAAAGTGTACCTTATCTTGACAGACGATTTCAGTTTAGGTTCGTTAATATATTTATAATGTCGAGGCTATTGCTGATACACTGAAAAGACCAGAAATCGCTCGTTTTATTGAGTCATATTCGATATAGTTACCAACGATACGAGGTCGCGATATTGACCATATAACGGCGTAGATAAATTTTGTTGTTGAGGCGACCAGCCAAAGCTGTCATTATTAAATTAGTTTCTTCTACTCCCACTTCTTTAAACCGTGTGTTACGTATTCGATAGCTGTTAGGTAAGGGCTCATTTAGAATACACGTGTATTCTGAATTTTTTCAAAACGTTGGGTTATTTAACATTTGACCTGTTAAATTTTTTATCATAATGTATAGTATGGAGAGTATATTGGAATATGTACAATTGATACCACAAAAAATGCAGAAATGCTTCTTTATAAAACTAGAGATAAAAAAAATCCACTTAACAATAGCAATATTAACAATAAAAACGTTGCAACAAGTACAACGTGAAAAGGAACAAGAACACAGATCGAAGTTCCAAACTTGTCTGTGAGAGGCGTCTTTGTCCACGCAAATTTTGTACACCACTGATTTCATTGGTGAACAAAAATTTCCGCCATTTGGCCAATCACACCGTCTGTGTCAAAATTGACTCGTAGGGTCGTAAGCAGCAGCCTGATGTTACAAACATTTTGTTACCATTCGTAAAACCACAGTAAATACAATAGGAAACTGGTATCTCGCCAATATACTATTGACTACCGTTAGTTGGACACAAGGTTGTACCCACTCGTGAAAATGATGTTTTCTTCTGAACATTTCAACAGAAATCTCGTTTTTGAAAATGTCCCATCTTCAATATGTAAATAATACGTTTAGTTATTCGATATTTTCAATCGCTAGAAACGATGCATGAGTTTCAGAAAAAAAATCAGTAAGGGTGCGGAATAATCACGAGAGCTTGCTTTTGCCATTTTCTCATTTACCTTGTTTCTAGACATGATTGCTACGATGGAAATACTAAATGTTATTGAAAATCTGACTATTCAGTGCGAAAAATGACGTCGGATTTATTTTGGGAAGAATAAAACAGAACGCGCCTGTGAACACACTAATAATAAAAAAAATGAAGATATTTTTTAAATTTATGGGAATCGAAAAAAAAAATTATGAATGGAATATGAAAAAACATCAAATCCATATATAGAGAGCGTAACGTTAGAAAACGAAAGAGCTGAATTGATTGGAAATTATAAAGAGAAAGTGTACACTTTCAACGATTTTTGTATAAATATAACAGTTGTCTTGGCAAAGAATATAATTGAGAAAAAAGGACACAGTGACTATCTTGAAGAAGTTCCAGCAGGTCCACTTTCCGAGCGGAAGACCCGCCAGGCCACCGTGCTGGGTAATCACATGTTTAAAATTAAGGCCTCGTTAATCAATTGCTCGCACAAGTTTCAACTTCTAGGCTGAGGGTTGATGTTCATCAGCTGATCAACGGAACGAACAATTTTACAATTTTTTCACATTTAAACCACAAAATTTCTGAAGCCAGACCCTGAAAACGAAACTATACTCCATATCAAGTTTAAAAAATAACTGTTCACCGCTTCCGAATGAAATCTCATCTCTTACCATAAGGTTTATTCATACATAAAAGAAGCCTCATATGCAGGTAGTCCATACCATGACATCAAAAATAAAAATTAGGTACCTTGCATCAAGGGGTATCCAAATATACCCCATTTATTCGATTTTTTGTTGTTTTGAAGTTATTTTCTTGATAAGATTTGGTCGAATCAGGTTTTCATTTATTTTTCCACTTATTTTGGTTTTATTTCCGATTTTTGGTCCAAAAGAGAAAACGGAATATGTCATGTTCCAAACTATGAAGGGACAACTTCGAAACGAAGAGAAAGCGCCACGTTTACTCTGGATTCGTATTCACCGACTCGAAATATATAAGTTGATACTATTTTTTTTGAAACCAGGTGATATAGTTCAAACGAACCTCCAATCAGTAACAGCAGTTAACCTAAATAATATGAATGTTAGATCTGATCAGCCATTTTTTGAATGGTATTCCATATCACACATTTCTACGCGTATCCATTCTCTTTTTCATCTCTAAATTCCTAATACCGAGTTTTTCATAACGCCTTGAAGAGTTTTATATTAGATGAATTTCCTGAATATGTGCAAAGAGGTACAATCAAGGAGAAATGACTTCCCAGGATAATTTCATAACATGGCACAGCCTAGATCTCACACGGCACTAGAACTAATCGGCGGTGGCACAATTTTGTTTTCAACTGGATCTGACCTGGCAATCCCAAGTTGAATTCTTCTCTCACAGCACATTTCAGTTTTCCACTTGTATCATGATTATTCTCCGGCAAGTAGGTATTGCGTGTGCTCATTTTGTTGAGCGAATAATTAACAATGCTAATGAAGTAATAATTCCGGTAATTTCCTCGAAACCCCGTGTGACGGTTCGTTAACTCAGTGAAATTACAATCACACTAATAGAATGCAAAACCTTCGTCAATCAAGAAAATGATTTGATTGTAAGATTAGGATGGATCTTCGATCTGACTCACAATGAAGCTTTCTCTCGTGAGTTTATGCTTTCAACGTCATTGAAATTACAAGGGTTTCGGATTGGACTTGATATCGATTACATAATCATTGGGTGATGGTATACTCAGGACTTATTGATTCTAGTATACTCTGGTAAAAATGAAAACATTGAATTCGTTTTGAAGAATTCATTTCACCCCTTTTCCGATGTTGCTACAAAATATATTCATTATGAAATCAAATTCAGCGTAAACATGGCTGATGTAAACAACACAAAGCAAATGGGCGAGTATAATATTTCTATTATCTCCACTCTGATGGAAACGTTTCTCCTGAACGTGGTTTCGATTACTCATTTGCTCAGTGATGCTGATTTTGTTTCGTCAAATAGAAGACACAAACATTCCTGTTATGGAAAGTTGCAATGGTTACTGAAAACATGGAAGGAGGTGGTGCAACATATGCTATACATACCGATTTTTCGAAGGGATTTCACAAGTTCACCATGCTACATTTTTCACAAAACTTCGAAACATCGGCGTTTATGGCAACCTCCTCGACCTACTAATGTCATTTACGTATCACTTCTCTTCAATATCTTCATTAACGATATCTTCACCTGTTTTCATTTCACACATAATTTTTGCCGACGACCCTAAAATTCACAAACCAATCAGAACCTTACATTAAAACACCGAACTTCAATCAGATCTGGGTAATCTCAAAATATACTACAAAATATATAATCTCTTACTCAACCACTCAAAGTGATATCAAATTATGTTTACCAGAAGTAGAGGCATTTCCCTGATAAACCTCGAACTAGATGGATGTGTCATTGATATGACAGATGCTGCGGAAGAATTGGGAATTATTCTGAACAAGCAACAATCGTTCAACCAACACATATAACACATAACTCAGAAAGCCCTTAGGAAAGTAGGATATATATTCAGACTCACGAAAGACTTTTATCCTTGGAGATCTGTTAAGATGTTATACAACGCTATCGTCCTTGAATCCTTTTCTTACAAGTAGCTTCGAGTTAATATCAATGAATATAGACTACTGTTCAGTACTTATGTGCCACTCTATCATTGAATGGTATAACACCCATCTGTTGAGTGGCGCTAGAACTAATAGAGAGATTTTAAGCCACTAAATTTAGCGGCTGTTTTAGACTACTTTATGGTTATTTTTATTAACGGTAACGATTACTTCGACAAAATAAAAGTGAGATTTTAAGCCACTAGAAATAACGTCAAAATTTAATGAATGTTACTTAACCTAACCTAAGAATAACACTTGTTGTGATCCGAGAACATTCTTTGCCACTTAATGGTTTTCAAAGTTTTTTTATATATCTTTTAATAAGTGATGAAAGAAGCCATACAATTACTTTTTTTAGGTTGATTCTGTCGTCTTACCGTAGACAACTTCATAATATTTTCGGTGTTGCCAGATTCAATTTATTTTCTAGCTTCAGCCCAAATGTTATAAATTTAAAGTATGGTTTCCTTTCAACCACATCGCTATTAAAAAAAATTACTAATTCGCGAATATTTGCAGTAAAATTAATCTCTCCTAATGCTTTTAAATTATTCTAATACACGTAATAAAACATGGAAATTTAAAATGCTCTAACATTTGGACGAAATAATGCAACAAGTAGCAACGTAGATGCTGCAAAAATAACGATAACGGTAAGAGATGCGTAACTTTATTTCTCCGTAACTAACGGAATCCGGTATGGTTAATAACGATAACGAATTTCAGAGTTTCTAACACGCATGCTCACAATAACGATAACCATAACTAGGCATGTAAATAAGGGGCTTAAAATCTCTCTAATATCCATTATGTGTATACTTTGTCCATCCATCCTTTGCCGTTACGTCATAATCTGTGACGTATTCTGCTGTTTTACGTTTGTCTTATATTAGTTGAATGTTATTTTACACTCAACCTCAAAATTATAATCAATGACATATAATGATGCATGTTAACGTGTGTTTGTATGAATAAATTGTAGTTTTGTTTAAACTTGAAATCTCCGTTTTTTTTAACTGCATTGTTTCAAATTTCATTCATACGTTGTAGACTGCATTTGCACTCCAGCGTCTCTTTCTCTTGAAAAGTAGTCAATCAACTTCAAAATCAAACTTTGCTCTTTCTCATCATTCCGAGAAGGCATTTCGACAATGAAAATTAATTGAAAAAGGCGAAAATGACCAAAAATACTGAACAAATCAAACTATGACAACTGAACTGTCAAAAGTGACAAATAAAATTCACATTGACATTGAATAAGACATACGTCATAATTCCGTCTCATCTATTTCATGAATGAGAGATAAAGTTGGACAATGTATGACGTAACGGCAAAGGATGTTTGAACAAAGTATAACAGTTTCAATTCATTATGTTACAATCAAGATGCATATAACCCTGGTGCGTCGACAGATATGCTTTTGCCTAGTCAAATCCTCTCGATCTGAGAAACCTAAGCCAGAGCTTATATTTTTTGACGGTAGGTAGTGACACAGGTAGTGATACAAATGCGATTTTCTTAGGCTACATTTCCAACCAGGCGGCAGCTTACGAGTGAATGTCGATACCGACGGTCTTATTGGCTGAATCCTCACGGAATTTTTCGTCACCAATAGAATCATCCGTATACAAAATATGTAAGGCCAAGTTCGTCTAATAGAAACCTACTTATCAATTTTTTTGAAAAGTTTGACACTTCGATTTGAATATGAAAAACCAGTTCATATTGTGAAACTTTTTCATTTCAATAGATTACTAGAGTGTCAGGATCGAGCCACAAGAAGTATAGATATTCGAGGTAAATTCTCCATCCAGAGAAATCTAAACAAAATTCCATAATGAAACGTCAGGAGCTTCACTGAAGATTTAAAATCACATTCACAGATATTTTAATTCATATTTCATCAACTTGAAAGCGAAAGGAAAAAGCATCAAGTTATGATTTATGACATAACCTATACATTTGATTTAATCGAAAGGCGGGACCGTTGACGTTCACGGCATCACAGATTAAAATTTCAGTGGATCAGGGTAGGCTTCGAAACCAGATTCGTGAGGTGCGCCTCTGGTGACAAACTCTCGAAGGGATTTCTTCAGTTATATTTCTTCAAAATCAAGAATGCCAGATATCAAGAGTTTATGACTACGATTTTTCAGGTATAAGTCAACGCACCTGGGTTATATGCATCTTGGTTACAATTGTGATGTTAGTTTTCACCGATATCTGCGATATATGAATGTATACTGCAATGTACTTTCAACAACTCTACTGTGTCAAGTAAAATACTCTCTTTGTGCTTGTAATTGAATTATTCAATGAAGCATTATTTATAATATCTTTATCTGATCTTTGGTAGTCTACTGCTATTTCACTCATTGGGGGTACGCACCCAATATAAAATGAAGATTTATGTATATCTCTATCCACCTGTCTATTGCAAGATATGAAACCTGATTTCAGAAGTTGAGGCTCGATTAAATAAGCATTGCATTACCGAAATCAATTCCACCATTTAAATACATCTTCGATACAAAACATCTACTATCGACGAGTCCTCCAATGCCGAAGCTGAATCGTGATGAGTCATAACTGAAATGTTATAAAATTGGCTTCAGTTCGTCAATATTGTCCTCATATATACACTTTTTGTTCAGTTGCCCTGAAGTCATGAATGTTATAGAATCAGTTCATATTTTCTGGAGTTGATTCCACAATATTCTCAAATACAAGTTGTATATTGTGTTTTTTACTTCACCGGTCTGAAATCCGTCTGAATCATCTAAAAAACATAAAAAATTCGAAACAGGCATCGAACTTTTGTAAACCGACATCGTTGAACACATGATCCCTGCTCATTTCACCCACCATATATACCTTCAGGCAGGCAGTCGGCTGAATTCTGCCCCTCTCCTCTACGCTGTGTAAAAAATTGAACGTGTTTAAAGTTTTACGAGTATTTATTCTTACATTGGTTTTCACCCGAACCTAAATTGTCTTTCTCTTGTAGCTACAAGACTTGTACTTTTATGAAAAAGGCCCCTAGTCATTAATAATCGAATTAGTCAGATAATTGTGCACAAATCCTTTGAACAAAATACTTCAGAACTGAAAATGATTTGTCGTGTTGAATTCCTATGAAGATTTGTGAATTTCGTATCGTCGAGAAACATCTCGCGAAAATGCTGATACAGATGGAAAAATGTGAAAATAATTGTGTTGGGCCTTTGGGTTCAGAATCTTTCCGAGTGGAAAACAACGCCCGGTGTGTTATAAAATGTATAATCAGAGAATCGCACACTCGGACGATCGCCATCGTTTCATGTCGTTCTTTTTCCCTATTTCTCATGAAAAAAACTTTATTTCCTCATTGTTTCACGAACAACTGGTTTTTATCAACCGAATGTTGCATTCTATTTTTGGTACTCGACAACTTTTTCAATTTCGATTAAAATGAAAACTAGATTACCGCACCTCATATTTCAGTTACCTCATTCATTAAGAATTCAATTAGATGAGACAAGGTGATACGAATTCGGACCTGAGTGTTGGTCCAAAGTGGGGTAGGGATTATTTATACGGCCACACCTGACATTAGATATTCTCTCAGTTATCCTTAAACTCAGTGAACTGCTCATTTCCTGATGTACTTGTATGACAGTCACGTTAACACAACATTCCAGATGGGTTTTCCCCCAACCGGCATTCGTCCTTCCACAGCAACCATCATGAAAACCTGTGCGAACTAAAGATCTCACCATTCAACTTACGGTTTCTAGAACTTAGAGCCAATGAATTCAGGAATTACGAGGATTCATATTTGTGCAACCCTCATTACACACTTGCCTAAAGCAAGACGGATTACACATCAAATCCGCAGTCGGACCAAAAGTACTTCGATTGCTGCCTATCAGATGGTGAACAAGAAATGCATCGTCAATAGCTTCGCTTTCAAACTGTTTGAGTCGCTATGGTTTTTTGTCAGAAAACATCGTGGGAACCGAGTGGAAGTGGGAATTTTGTTTTTTTTTTCGAATTTTGACTGGTTCCAATACAACTTTCACTACTTTCCAATCAGTAAACACATAAACGTGCTCTTACGTGCTTTCTCTTCATTTCTCTTTCTCAGCTTCACGTCGATTTACCAAAAAAACTACATTTGCTCATTTTCGTTCATTCTATCCAAAAGGCCTCACAACTATACCATGTGATGAAAGGGAGGAGTCCTCGAAACATTCATAGGGATGTTTTTGAAAATGATAATGGGGGTTGTGTTTGGAGGGGATCCAACAATAAAATGAAAAACCACATCCTATTGTTGTGAAGTACCCTTCACACCCTCTATGAGGTGCTACTCATTTATTAATGCTTCTTCAATAATATTTTCATGATGTCACATTGCAACATAAAAGGTGACTCTATTTTCCGCTGAAGCTTCTATATATTCACGGGAAAGCCTGCTGACTTCTACATACCATATTTTTATGGTACTTTTCTGTTGGGCAGTTACCATCTCGCGACGGCGCACAGTGGGACAGGACCCAGAACGTTGGCAAAAAATCAAGAAATGAAAATCAATTTCGAGGAATTATTTTGTATAGAACACATGGTAAACCGTCCTACGGATCAGGCAATATCCTTATTTCCACCACCAAACTTTGTAATGACGCGTCAGTTGGCTATGATTGTCACCATATCAGAATGTTTTGATGAGCTGTCATTGTTTAATCAACTTTTGAACAGTTAGTTGCTTATTATATCGTGAACATTTCATAAAACCAGATATGGAAGCTTCAACTTCAGGTAAGTGACGATAATTTTACTATTTAAATGTTACAATATATTTGAAATGAGTAGATCAATAATGCTTTTTTACATTAGATGTTGAAAGTGTTGATATTATTGCATGTCACATATATATATATATATTGGAACTTTTTTCATTGAGCTCCACCAGATACCGCTTCCATTTCATACTCCTTCGGAAGCTTTAGGAGTCTCTTTGAAATGTACTCCCCTTCTTTGCCTTTTCTTGCCTCTTCTTGCCTCTTGGCTCAATATGACATTAATTTATGAGTAGTTTTGACGCATTACGGTGATGCAACGTATCCCGCCCCGGAGTCCATAAAAGTAGCTTGTTTATAATATTTCCTTTGTTCGATTCATTTTTATAGAGAGAGAGTTGTATTGAATGAAAAATAAATTGTTTGATTATTATAATAACAATTGGCGGCCCAAAATGCTATCCTAAAAATATTTCAAATTTGAATTCTATTATGCGAGAGGCCTCGATAAAATATTTTTTTTTTCAATAGAATCGAAGGAGTTGAGTGAGATTTACATTTCACAGAACTAATAGAAGTTTTTCTTTAATTTTTTCAGGTCCTCCCACCACTCGTCTTGATCTGGTAAACATCATGAGAAGGTGTGGGAGCGCGAGTCTCGAACACCAATTCGAGTATTCAACATTGGAATTACCTATATTATTAAGTGATGAAAACAGTAGAAAAATGTTAACATTATTCAAATCAAAATTCAAATCCCGATGGAACAAGGCTTTCCGTACATATGACGTTTTCATAGCCAGAAACAAGGGATGGCTAGAGACAAATTACTGTTCTCATCCCCAAGTCAATACAACTCCATCAAGTCGTGGTCGGCAAGAGAAGGATTTCGAATTTAGTTCTGAAAGATTAAAGAGACTTAAAACCCAAATGATGCGAGAGTCAACATCAGGAGCTGTACTGAGCTTTGCCGCTCAAATGAATTTGGGGTCTGAAGGTAAATCTGACGCTTCTTAAGTTATAAAAGATATCACTTCAACTACCCCAACAAGAGCATCAAAATATAAGGATGCATACCAAAAGTCAGTAGAACCCAAGTCGGACTGTTCTATGTCAGGAGAAGATGCTCTTGCCGTTTATAATTAGTGGAAAATTATCACGGCACCTATATGACGTAGTGAGGACAAGTGCTCCGGATAGATTCCCATCGTACAAGGTAGTACTAAAAACAAGTGTTACCCTGAAAATATCAAAGCGACAGAAACATCAGTAGAAGTACCTTTACAGGATCTACTGCACCACACTGTCCTCAGATTACTGCAAAGTATCGAGGAAGTTGATGCTACTCGTGTTGTAGACTCGGGGTTAGATCAACTTTGTTTATTCACAAAATGGGGTTTTGATGGATCATCAGGACATAGCTCCTACAAACAAGCCTTCTATGGAACAGATGCCAGCGATTCTGCTGTATTCATCACATGTATGGTTCCAGTCCGCTTGACATGTAAAAAAAAGTTGATATGGCGAAATCCGAGTCCTGCTTCGACTGTATACTGCCGACCAATGAAAATGGAATTCATTGAAGAATCCACTCAACTTTCACTTGCAGAGAAGAATAGAGTAGATAATGAAATCAATGATTTAACAAATTCTACAGTACTAGTGCAAAATAGAAATGTAGCAGTGGCCCACAAATTGATCTTCGCCATGATTGATGGAAAAGTTTGTAATGCGCTTAAGGATACGTCTTCAACACAAAAATGTTCCTTATGTGGCGCAACATCAAAAATGTTCAATAACATAGAAGACATGATTAGCAGACGCGTAAACACTGAGACACTGGAATTCGGTTTGTCAGTATTGCATGGATGGATTCGCATGTTTGAGTGTCTGCTTCACATTGCGTATAAATTGCCAATAAAGAAATGGCAGGCTCGAGGAAACGACAAAGATATAGTGGCCAAAAATGAAGCCAGAATTCAGAAAGAGTTCAAAGATCGTTGTGGTCATATTGTCGACACTCCCAAGCCTGGTTTTGGAAACACCAACGATGGTAATACGGCAAGGAGATTCTTTAAAAATGCGGAAATGTCAGCAGAAATAACAAAAATTGACTTGGTGTTAATGAAAAAAATTCATATCATAATGATAGCTGTTGCAAGTGGTTTTGAAATTGATGTTGATAGATTTCGATCTTATGCTCATGAGACGGCTAGATATTTCACCTCTTTATATCCTTGGTACAATATGTCACCAACTATGCATAAATATTTAATACATGGACCTGAGATCATATCCTGTGCACTACTGCTGATACGTATAGCGTCTGAATGCGAATTTAGCGTAAGTTGAAGTAGCACTCACCAAACTTCCTCGAGGGCGGCTAGCTTGGTCAGGACTCCAACATGCAGGTACAGTGGACTGTATTGCGTGGTAGTAAGCGTAATAAGCAGCGAGGTACATGCACAAAAACTGCACTAAACTTAAATACAATGTGTTAGCGGTAGCGTATATTCTTGTCGTCTTTCATGGACTGACTGACTTGAGTACTGGTACTGGGCATGCGCCGCAAAACTGTGCGTACCTCAACTTTTTAAAAGCGCGAGTTTATCGAAATATGAATATACTAAATAAATGAATAAATTTCCTCAGAAATAAAGTAACTATAACTAACTTAAAACTAAATGAGTGGAGAAGATTGAACATTCTCCCCCGCCAAATTCACACAGTGAGTTTACTTAGAATTATCGGGATTTGGTAAAGGGCACAGCTTTACCGAAGCTCTTTTGAGAATGGAATCTTTGGTACGAACATCTGAGACACGAGCAATGCCATCTCTACCATAATATAGTTTTTCGATGCGACCAAGAGGCCATTTGAGCGGTGAAGTATTTTCATTTTTAATCAAAACCATTTCTCCAATTGAAATTGGTTTCGAAGCGTCAAGCCATTTACCTCTTTGTTGAAGATTATGAAGGTACTCGTCACTCCATCGTTTCCAAAATTGTTGATGGAGGCGTTGCACAAGCTGCCATCGATTCATCCTATTGAGCTTCAAATGTAACAAATCGGGGTCTGGTACTGCACTGAGCGGCTCGAGAGTCAAAAAATGTCCAGGTGTTAGGACTGAGAGTTCGTTAGGATCTGAACTCAGTGGATATAAAGGTCGCGAATTCAGCAATGATTCAATTTGAGTCAAAAGCGTATAGAATTTTTCGTAAGTCATGATTTGCTCACCCACAACACGATAGATGTGCGTTTTAACAGATTTTACACCTGCTTCTGCAAGTCCTGCAAAATGAGGTGATCCAGCTGGCACAAATTGAAAATGTATGGACTCATTTTCAGCTGCTTGTTTCATCATATCCAAAATTGGCTTACTTGCACCTACAAAGTTACTTCCGCAATCTGATGTTATTGTAGAGCAACGACCTCTACGCGCGACAAATCGACGTAGCGCGGCGATAAAAGCTTCACTGGTCAAGTCTGATACCAATTCGAGATGAATACATTTCGTCGCAAAACACACAAAGAGACAAATATAAGCCTTGTATGTTCTAGCACCCCGCATTTTTCCCATTGTAACAGGAAACGGTCCTGCGTAATCAAGCCCAACGCACGAAGAGGCTTTGAGTTGCGAAACTCTCAAAGCAGGAAGATCGGCCATTGGGGGTTGAAAAGGTTTAGGGTTCAAGCGCCAACAATTTTTACAATTCGCAATTACTTTATTGATGGCCCGTTTGGGGGACATGATCCAAAACTGCTGGTTTATTAAAAATAATAGCGTTTGTTTACCAGGATGAAAATAAATTTTGTGAAAGTGAGAGATTATGAGTTCAGTTATTCTAGAAGTACGTGGCAAAAGAATGGGAAATTTTTTATCGTAAGTCAATGTCGAATGTCTTAGGCGACCACCTACTCGTAAAACTCCATCTTGAACTAGAAATGCGTTTAGTTTTCTCAAAGGTTTCGTCAAAGGCCTTCCGTTTTCTAAGTTGCGAATATCTGAAGAGAAGTAGAAGCTTTGAGTTGCCTTTACAATTGAAAGCAATGAGTTTTGAAGCTCGGAAACGGTTAAATTGCCAATTCTCCTATTTTGAGGAAAACGACAATTGTGTGCAAAACGTAAAATTATGGCTAAAATTGCCTTTATTTTCGAAAGAGAAGAAGATTTTGTTAAAATATTATCTATGATAGTATCATTCGGAAAGGATGAAAGCGTAACATTTATTTCTTCAGCTAAATAACCTTTATCTTCTTTGAAGGAAGGAATAACCAAAGTGATTCTTCTTTGTTCAGCCAGGGAGGCCCGGAAAACCACATTTTGTCTGTAAGCAATTCTGAAGGCAATAAACCTCGTGTTGCACAATCAGCTGGATTGTTTTTGGATGAAATATGACGCCAAGTAGAAGGCGGTATTCTTTTTTGAATAACGGTGACACGGTTACTGACAAAAGTTTTCCATCTGTGAGGTGAAGATTGGATCCAACTCAACGAAATTGAACTGTCTGTGTAAGCGAATGTTTGTAAAAAGTTAATTTTATTTTGGAAAATTGAACTGTTGAAAGTAATTTCGCGAGCAGAACCGCAGCACAAACCTGTAAACGTGCAACCGAGATTGTTTTTAGTGGAGCGACCTTTGATTTACCACAAACAAAAAAGGTTTGGAATGAATTTTTCTTATCTCGCACTCTGAAATAGATAACGCAAGCGTATGCCTTCTAAGAGGAGTCGCAAAATCCGTGCATTTCACATTGAAGGCTATACAACATCATATGACGAGGAACTTTCAGATTTATCAACAAGGCCAATTCTGTTTTGAATTGAATCCATTTATCAAGAACTTCCTTGGGCGGAGTTTCGTCCCATTGAATTCCCAAATTCCATAAACGTTGAATAAGAAGTTTAGCGGAAAGCGTAATCGGAGTTAGGAATCCAAGAGGATCAAAAACGCGAGCAATATCAGATAGAATCTTACGTTTAGTGTAAGTTTCCACTGATGATGTTATATTATAAGAAAATGTATCTGATTCGGGTTGCCATCGTAAACCTAAAATTTTAACGGTTGAATCCGTCTCTTTATCAAATGAAATTGATTGTGTATGAAGAAATTCAGGTGGTAAATCCGACAAAAATGGTTTACAATTACTTGACCATTTGCGCAATTCAAAATTTCCACGTTCACATATTTTTATTAATTGGTCTCGAGTTGACTTGGCCTCTTCTAAAGTGAAGGACCCTGAACATATATCATCGATATAAACATTATTTTCCAAAACGTCGGCTGCCAGAGGAAAATCATTTTTCTCATCGTGAGCAAGCTGTAAAATAGTTCTGTTAACCAAAAATGGACTACTAGACAACCCGAAAGTAAGTGTTTTCAAGCGATAATCTGTAACCTCGTCATCTTTAGAAAATCTCCATAATATTCTTCGGTAATCGCGATGTTTGGGATGAACTAAAATTTGCAAGAACATTTTTTTAACGTCTGTGGTAAAAACAATGGGGTATATTCGAAAGTTTAGCAATATTGAGAAAATGTCCTTTTGCAATTTTTCACCAACTAATAGAGTATCGTTGAGAGATATTCCTTCTGCTGATTTGGCGGAAGCGTCGAAAACTACGCGTAACTTGGTTGTTGTGCTATCCTTTAATACACAATGATGTGGTAAATAAAAGGCATGTTGAGCGTCATGAGAATATCTTTCTATTCTTTCCATGTAACCGGAATCTAAATATTCTTGTAGAAAATCAGAATACAGTTTATGCAATTCTGGAGACCGTGAAAGGCGGCGTTCAAGCGAAAAATGGCGACGTAAAGCGAACGATCGAGAATCATCGACATTAAAACTCGGTTCAGAATTTTTAAAAGGCAAACTAACAACATAACGACCGGTTTCAGTTCTGTAATGTGAATCATCAAATATTTTATTACATAACTCATCTTCTGGAGAAATTGATTTCACCTTAGGAACTTCTTCAAGTTCCCAGAAGCGTTTCAGGTAATTTTCTAGATTGAAATTATCTATTTGAGATATGCTAGTAAGAAATGTGCAGCTTGTTGAAGGTTTTTCTTCGTTGACAGGTAACCTTCCCATAAGTACGTATCCAAAAACTGTATTTATAGCGACAGGTTCATTACAATTTCCTACGATACGACCCTGATCTAATATGTGCGGAAAAACTTCAGCGCCAAGAATCATATCAATTGACGATGATTTATAAAAGGTTTTATCGGCAAGTTCAAGGTTGCTGATGTGAGACAATTTCGAAAAATCGAACGAAGTGCTAGGCATATTAGAACATAACCTATGTAATATAACTGCATCGACGATCAAACGCGGATTTTCTTTGCCAACAGGTTTGAGTTTACAAGTTACTCCACCCTTCGAAGTTAGTTCATTCATTGATCCTAAACCCTGAATTGAAATAGAACAGTTGAAGCGTTTTAAACCTAATTTATTAAAGCACTTTTCGGAAATGTAGCTGGTTTGCGAACCGCTATCGAGTAAAACTCTTATTTTTTGAAAATTATTGCGTGCATCTAAAGCTTCAACAACAGCGGTAGAAAGTAAAAAATTACTAGAAGATGAAACAAAGCCATTGAAAGTACTTATATTTTGCGGAGTAGATGGTTCCGAAATATTTTCAATCGAAGTGTCTGTCTGAGGCGGGTTACTACAATTAATAACTTTCGAAATGTGGATGCTTGAGTGATGTTTTCCTCCACAAAATCGACAAGTTGATTTCGACTTACAATTGCTTGAAGAATGTTCCGAGCTCAGACAGTTTGTACATTTTTCTGCTTAACGAAACTTAGTCTTTCTTGCGGTTGTTTATTGAAATAATCAGAGCATCTATATATCAAGTGATTACGTTTGCAAAAACAGCAAGTATGACTTTGAATAGAATTCGTATTCGCGAAATATGAGGATGTTGGTTTAGGTTTTGAAGATTTTGATGGCATATTTGGGAATTTTTCTTTAACTGATGGCGGTGAATTATGTGGCAATGAAAAACCCACTGCATCTAATGCGTTACACCGATCCTGAATAAACGTTTTCAATGATTCAAAAGTAGGAATCTCATCATTGGCAATGGGATGACGCAGCTCAAATTGGTCTTAGTGTCTTCATCGAGATGTTTAGCGAATACATAGTATAAAAGAAAATCCCATTGTTCGACAGGAATTCCCATATTTTTCAAAGCGGCTAAGTTTTCTGTGAAAGCGTCAAGAAGTAGTCTTAAAGTATTAGTATCTTTTGAATTGGTAACAAATGGAGCGTTATCGATTTCTTGCAGATGGGCGAATGCAATTAATCTTTTTTTATCGTACCGCTTCAAAAGAGACTCGAGTGCAGTTTCATAGTTCTCACTGTTCATAGAAGTAGTTTGAACAAGCGCGAGAGCAGGACCGCGAAGCGACGTTACGAGGTAATTAAATTTCTCAATGTCTGTGAGACTTGTGTTATTGTGAATAACATTTCGAAACAATTGTATAAATGGTTTGAACATTTTAATATCCCCTGAAAACTTGGGAATATCAATTTTAGGTAGCTTCACATTGCTCCCAGAATTATTATTGTTTTGCGAAGGATTGACAGAATGAGTTGTAGTTAATTCAACTTTGGTTTCAAACAATTCGTGATAGATAACATCAATATATGAACAGTCAAAATCAAAATTTTTGCGAACGACTTCATCATCATTGTACCCCTCATCCGCAAAAACAAGCAACGAAATCAAATCAAAGTGATATTTTTTGAATTTATTACTACATTCTGCGACTTGTGGATAAAACAATTTGAACTGCAGACTATTTTTCTCATCAGTCTTTGCCTTGTCAGCAAGTTCTTTAATCTCTGTTATTCGATTCTGAAGAACTTGACAAAACGCTCTATACTGCTTTATTTTATTTGCATTAGACATAATGTAAATTGAACGATTTCAACAAATATTCGTCGTATTCGGACGATAAAAATGACTCTAGAGAGTTACCCTTTTTTACGTTGTTTGGAATTCGTACGCAAAAAACCTCAATGTGTCGAATCGAATGGCCTTGAATTTTTTTTTTTTAAATGAAACCTTTTATTTTCGTTATTTGAAATATGCGAATGAAAAACTGCTATATTTGAGGAAACTTATTCATATAATGATCGCGGGTGAAATATCCGGCTCGAAGGACCAAATGATACGTATAGCGTCTGAATGCGAAAAGCGAATTTAGCGTAAGTTGAAGTAGCACTCACCAAACTTCCTCGAGGGCGGCTAGCGTGGTCAGGACTCCAACATGCGGGTACAGTGGACTGTATTGCGTGGTAGTAAGCGTAATAAGCAGCGAGGTACATGCACAAAAACTGCACTAAACTTAAATACAATGTGTTAGCGGTAGCGTATGTTCTTGTCGTCTTTCATGGACTGACTGACTTGAGTACTGGTACTGGGCATGCGCCGCAAAACTGTGCGTACCTCAACTTTTTAAAAGCGCGAGTTTATCGAAATATGAATATACTTAATAAATGAATAAATTTCCTCAGAAATAAAGTAACTATAACTAACTTTAAACTAAATGAGTGGAGAAGATTGAACAACTGCCTATTGGACAGTTGAGTGAGGAAGCTCAGGAAGCACGTAATGAGGATTTCAAAAGATACAGGGAACAAAATCCCAGAAAGTGTAATAGATCCAAAAGTAATACAGATGTTTTCAACTTATTTTTGATCAGTAGCGATCCAGTCATTACAAGCAAAAGGAAAATCAAAAAGAGTAAACATGAAAACATTCCAGTTGAAGCTCTGCAATTGCTGAGAGTATCATTTCCATTTGATTCTTTATCAGGTGAAGAAGAGGAGGATAAAGAAATTGATGATGACACCGATTCTGATTTCTGAAAAAAAATATATATCGGACATGGTTATTTTCATTGAAGAAAGTTATTTATTAATTATTAAAATTCTTAATTCATAGTAACCGTGATTTTTTTTCAGATAACATTCATTCTCTGTTGGGAAAACCCTTCCCGAAGTTATTTTACATATTCATTTTAAATGGGCATCATTGTACCTCATAAATGATTGAAATAATAATTTCTACGGATAAATACCGTTTTCGATTTTTTGTCAACTGTTTGGGTATCTTGCCCCACTGTGCGGCGTCTTTTGAGCGTCAGCTATGAAGTAGAGATCTCGTCAAAATGCAAGAGTTCTCATCACATATACTTGCATTTGACACTACGCTAAGTGTAACTCTTGTAATGATGTGAACCGGCATGCAGAAGTGATTTGACAACGTAATACATATATTGTGGAACCAAAATTCCTATACTATTCCTGAGTTCTACGATTGCGATTTCATTTCTCATTATCCACTCTCGTCATCTATCCACGGCAAAGAAATTCCCTTGCAATATCTTTACTGAATCAACATTTTCCCAGACTTTTCTCAATCTGAAGGAAAGTTTCGAAACTTTCTGCGATGCCGTCTGCGAGTTCCATTACGGAGTCGAATTGTAAGTGGCATTGGCAAAACTCTATTCGATAAGGGGAAGAAATTATCCGGTGAAGTTTGCTTCCTTGATAATCAAATGAGCTTATTTTTATTTGGTGGACTCACGAGCAATTGAACAATTCAAACACATTACTGCGAGTTTGCAGTTTCCACGATTACTTCACGTAGCAATCGAAGTGAATAGGAGGAATAGCAAAAATTCGTCTATTATTACATATTCATCAAAATAGAGTGCTCCTTTGGATGTACAAACACCAGAATAGCCTCAAATATATTCTACAAATCTGCTCTTGTTATAGCAAATTTTACTGTAGAGAATATTTCAGTCTATCCTGAGTATATCATCAATGGCTGGGGACTCTGCCTGCTGGTCCTTCTATAAGATGACGCTAAAATTTTTGCTATAGATGCTCATACAAGTTTGCGCTCATAATGGATTTCGTTTCCGTTCCAGTTGTTCCTAAAACCAAGCCGATTTCAAATTCCATTTCATTCTGTGTGATTATTTTATTCTTGTCCATATCTATGGTTCAACTTATAGAATAAAACAGAATAGCCTTTATTCGTACATCATGACTTACCTGAATGAAATACAATAATTATTTATTAAATTGGAAAATTAACCGTGAATACTACCTAAAAAACAATTCCTTTGCTAATACAGTTGTTTGCTAATAGAGTCCAAAAATGTGTCAAGTTCATTTTGACCATAACTTCATATACTTGTTACAACAGACACTATCTGTGGAGGTTTGGGAGAGTTTCTACTCGAACATTTATTGTCCAATAACGAGTACTGATAATCTTCTGCAGGATGCAACTCACCCATTTCTAGACGAAACTATCACTTCTAATGAAATTTACACGGTTTTAAATTCAGCAAAAAATAACAAAGCGCCAGGTACTGATGGAATTACATATGAGTTCCTGAAAAATCTTCCTCAGAATTGGATTTTTTATATAACATCTCTTTTTAATAAAGTCTTCGAAACAAGCTGTATTCCACATAGCTGGTCGAGTATTCTTTTGAACATGATCCACAAGGGGGGTGAAAAAAGTAATCCATCCAATTATAGAGGTTTATCACTACTGAAATGTATCGGAAAGTTATTGACTCATATAATTCTTAATCGGTTGACATACTGGGTGGATGAGTGTAACATCCTTCCTGAATGTCAGTCGGGATTCCGTCCTGGGCGCGGGTGCATAGATAATGTTTATACTTTGCATTCTATTATACAGTTGCATATTCGGCTCAAGAGGCGTGAAATATATACTATATTCGACTTCAAAAGGGCTTTTGATTCTGTTGATCATCGGCAGCTGTGGCTCGAATTATTCGAAATGGGTGTCTCCTCTAAAATACTGAGGGTTATGAAGAATCTCTATGATAATGCAAGAGTTCAAGTTATGGCTTCTGTGGGGCATACTAAGCCCTTTAATGTAACGACAGGTGTATTGCAAGGAGAGCCAATGAGTCCACTTATATTCTCCATGTTTATAGCTGATATTGAGAAATGTTTCAATGAAAAGAAAGCTAGCTCATGGTCCTAATATAGATAAATGTATATATGTTTATGTGTATATTCTACTTAAATACTCATAATCACTGAGAATTAATCTGGCGATTCCACAATTTACTTTCTATATATGTATGTTTATGTGTGAGTGTATATATATATGTATATATCTCCTACTCATTTACACATAATCACTGAGCATTTCTCTGTATTCTGAGGACACAACTTACTTTGTACTGATTATCAATTGTATTGCAAACCAAACTCTTGCTATAAAATATATATGTTTTTTTAAGCAATAAATGTATAATAATATAGCAAAACATCATCATTATATTTCCACCATACCTTTGTACCATTTGAATTACTCTCAATGAAAGAATCCTCAGAATACTTCATATGAATATCACTTAAGAATCGGAGAAAGAGGTGAACCCATAGCCATCCCAAATTGGAATAATTTTTAAAAAAATATTTCAAGCACTAGTGGTATTGAAAGTGAATATTAGTGTTTCGTCAAAGATGCAGGTATCCACAAGAGTATTGTTGTGTCAGAAAATGTCATAATAATATCAGTGGTGTACCCCCTCACGACAATGCTTTGCTAAATTGATTTCCGATTTGCAATCATTCGCATGTCTTTGTTTTTTTACTTCTGAAAATGGATTGAAAATAGAACGGAATGTTTTTTTTGAAGGAGTTTCTTGTCAACGATGCAGGTAACTCACAAATGTTATTGTGAGAGTGTCACCCAATAATATTAGTTGTATACTTCCATAACTGGAATATATCCAGCTAACAATAATGATTTTCCTTATTCAATCCTGATATGATCAATAATTCAATCTGTTGAAATCGATTGATAATTGAACTTGATATATTTTTTTCTGGAATTTTCCGTCACCGATATATGTCCCTATTGAATTACTCTGTTGAAAGGTATCGCAGCATAATTAATTTGTTCAATTGTTTCTTTTACAGATTGTGGTAAGGAAACCAGACAGAAGAACCTGCTAGGGTTCAATAAAACAAAAAGTTCTAAAAGCAACTTCGTCACTTGTGTTTTTCTCAGTATCACCTACTTAGTGAACTGCAACTGGCTAAATTCATTCACAGATAATATATCACTAAAGTAAGATGTTTCGATATACTCCATCTGAAAAATTGAAGGGAAAATTATTATGAATGCGTTGACTTTCTGCTACTGCCTATAGACAACAATTTCCTATAGACAATTGTTGTTTCGAGCTATATACTTCATACTATCCTCTCTCCAGTGAAATAAATGAGAAACGTACACATAACGTTTGATTTATTCTCACATGTTCTCTCTACTGCCATATTCAGCGTTAGTCATGAATTATTCATTAGCTTCAAAATACGATCCCATAGATGCAGCAATCTCTTAATCAAACTCTATGTGCTCTTCAAGGCTCATAAATATTCGGAAATCTCACTAACGAAAACTTTCAGAAAATACCGTTCCTGAGTCAACATTTTCGAGACGTTCTTCAATCCACGGTAGACTTATGAAACTTCGTAGTAGTTAATGCAGTTCGAAAGTTTTCTACTCGAGCTGAATTTTAAGTGACATATGCATCGGCAAAACTTCAGCCAATTCATTGGTGATATACTCCATAATATTGACTCTCTTTGGAACCAAGGGTTCATGAACGGACTGATATAGGTGATTATTGAATGGTTCTGGTTTGAAATGTTTTTTCCGTTAATTCTGCTTGAATTCATTATAATTTCTTACTCAGAAATAAGATTCCACAATGAAGTGGAATCCTAGAAAGTGCATCATACTTTTCAGTTTATCATTGAGACCATAGATATTTGAGTAACTGATCGATAATACATGTGAACGGTAGAATTTGAGACCTACTTCATCTATTACTTAATGTATCCAATCAGTACACATAAATAAATATATATATATATATATATATATATATATATATATATATATATATATATATATATATATATATATATATTTGATCGGCTAGGCTTCCGCGGTTAGAAATATGCTGGCTGGAACTTCCGGTTGATCCACGTCTGGAATGATTTACTTGTCTACGTTTCGGCTCCCATTTCGGAGCCATTTTCAAGACTTAGTGACCTTGCGTCTAGGTCTGAGTTTTCTTACTAGCTGGCTATCATCACTGGAGATCGAGGATTGAAGGTTGGTGGGATTTACGGGTTCATTAGTAATTATGGCAGGATCAGGGATCGGACGGTCGATGGGAGGTTCGAACGGATTAGTTCCCAAGTCGGAGTAAATAGAAGTATGTCGGACCAAGAGTGGTTTCCAGGTATTGGGGAGTCTTTGAGAATCGTCGCGTTTATTGAGGCAGTTGGGACGTTTTTCGATTTCAATGGCTTCACGGGTAACTCTGGTTTGCAGGGGTTTTGGCTGTGGCAATGGTTTTGGTGTTTGTGAAATCTATTTTGTGGCCTGTTTCTAAATGATGTTGGAATAATGCTGAGTTTGTGTCAGAGTTACGGACTGCTAGTTCGTGTTCATATGCTCTACAGGACACTCGTCGGTTGGTCTGGCCGATGTATGTTCTGGGACAGTTAGAGCATGGTATTTCATATATTCCTTGAGTTTCATTGGGGATTGTGTCTTTGGGTGTTCGAAGGTAGGTGGATATTTGGTTGTTAGCTGTGAAAATGGTTTTGATGTCATGTCGTGTCAGAATTCGACTTATTTTATCAGTAACACCATGAATATATGGAAGGAAAGCTTTTTGTCGTTCAGGTTCGTCCTTCGGGGGTCTAGGGTGAAGATCTCGGGTTTGTTGGAGTTTAATAGACTTGTGGATTTGGGAATCGGAAAAATCGTTTTGGGTAAGTGCGGATTTGAGCTTTTCCATTTCATTGGATCTATTGTGGTTATCGGTGAGTTTGAAGCGAATAGGACATCTGTGTTCAACGTGTAGATTCTTTCAGCTTCGTTCAAATACCTAAAATCAAAGCAATTCGAGAAATGTCATAAAAGAGAAAGATTGAAAAACAAACTGTATATTCATTACAAAATGTAATTGAACATTTCAGCTCTATAGAAACTTGTCAGATCTGAGAAAAAATTTAATCAGGATTGAAATAAAAAAATCAAAATACAGAGAAGTGTGAGAGCTTTCAGAATAACTTCAGTGCTACTCGTAAATAATATGATTAATTATGTGGGTAGAAGGTAGAATTATTTAAAAATAGTTGAAGTTTTGTAAAAATGGAGTGAATCAGAAGAAAGGTTGCCTATTGATGGTAACCAAGGAAGAATAAATAATAGGAGATGGTGAAAAAGCCGACTGTAGAAAAATTTGTGAAAGAAATTTATACCATGAACCATTGGTACTACAATTCAATAAAATCAACGTATAGTACATTAGCAGTGATGAATATAATAAAGAACCACCTACCAGAGGAATACCAAGAAACTACATCCTTGGTAAGAAGCAGATCGTAACGTGATGCCGAGAATTCATCCGAACAAGGTATTTGGTTCACAACGATCGATTCCAACAATTCAGAGAACAAATAAATATGCTAAGATCAAGTTTTTCAATCAAAAATATCTTCAATAATCACAGCACCAAGGAATTTTCAAAAAATCCACCTAATTCACGTTTTCAACCTTTCTCATTCACAATACGGGATTTCATAGTGATCAAAAACATCATTTGATGAGAGTTAATAGAAAATTCTTTGAGGTTATCATTTGTGAAAACTCATCAGAACCATTTCCATTAAAGAAAAGAAAAAAAATCAGAAGAAAAATCAGTTTGTTCAAATTCTGGGGCCCTATTATTCTTGACCACACGTTCGCTGAACGCATACGTTGTTGCTAGGCAGAGACCAATCAGATCTGTCGTAACTTAGCAACAGCGTACACGCAGAACTGCGAGTGATTCCAGAATAGGGCCTCTAACCACGAAATGAAGGTCATATAGAACGATAGCTACATTATAGTTGATGATCTCATTGCGTGGATATGTCGATAACTATCAACTCAAGCTCATGCAAATAGATCTAAGATAGTTTCGCAGGAAATAGGTAGAGTAAGGAATAGAAACTATGAACATTTTTCAGATTTCTGCATAATTTTTCATTCCCACAGCAATTTTTTTTGAATGAAACTATTTCTTTGCAACAAAAGCTCATTGAACATTTGCCAAAAACTGTGATATCTCAAAAAATTTCTCCTGACTTCTCCTTGGGGTTATGAGATCTTCGTGTTTGGCGTACTGACTGAGCTGAACCAAAACATAAAAGAAGAAGAAGAAACATGAAAAAAAGGCAAATGGTCTATCTGAAAATACCATTCCCCACATCCAAATTGAAAACTATTCGGATTTTCAAATGAATGAACTACTAGCTCTATATAAAGGTAAAAATATAATATGAGTTACCTATTTCTTTCTATGGTTATCATAGACAAGTTTTTCATCAGTGATAAACAAAATCAATCAATGGGATCGGTGTCATTCTAGTAGGCTGTGATATAGCTCGATTTAAACAAGTGCTCTGAAGGGGGATATTTATACTTCAATTATTTTTCAAGCTCAGGTTCTGGTCAGTTTTCACTGATATATTTCTATGGAACTTTATCAATCACGACTTTATTTTAATACTAATATAATAATATATAATAATAATATATATTAATTAATACTATTTTCGAGGATATAACCTTACTGATATTCATTTTCAACGGTGAGTTTCATGTTTACCATGTATCAGGAGGGTAGGTAGTGATTCATTCATAACTAGCTTTTGCCCACGACAACGTCCGCGTAGAAGTCGAACCGAACCGTTTTGTCAGCGTACGCCGGTAAAGCATCACATCTCGCCCGCTTTCTCCACCTTTACATATGCTATTATTATTCACTGACTTCATTCATAATTATATATAGCCTATACTACCACTAAATAGTGTAGCTTTCTGTAAGTGAAAGAATTTTCATGATCGGATCAGTCTTTCCGAAAGATGGCCCCCTACAAACGAACAAAGCTAAAAACTCTACCTCTTTATAATATTCGTATGGATAGTAACTAATGAACTGTTCAGTAATTTTATGAATTGGTACAAATTTTACAGATTTCAGCATGAAAATGACAATCAAGCGCAACTTCGATTCAAGTAGGTTGTTTTTTTGCATTTGATTGTATTTGTCTCACAATATTTTAGAGAAAAGAATACGGCAGAGTGAAAACTCACTTAGGGTGGATTTAAAGAAAACTTAAAGACCTACGATTTATGACTTATCATTGAAGACTTCTGACTAAAGAGAGATGGAACATAGAAATGACATAGGAACAGTTATAAAAACACTTAGGGCTCAACATTTCACATTTAATATAATGATTTTATATGATGTTCGCAAGAAATTTACGCATGTACCTATTTTGTTTACACATGTTGATGAGAATTGAGAGGTTATGTTATGCAGTAACACATTTTCAAACCATGGGAATCATTACCTATTCAAGTTTATTCATGATATTTGTGTTTGGCATCTATTCCCTCATGAAAGAACGTCGAAACCTAAGATTCAAAATAAGCTTTTTTTATTGTTATAGCCAATGCTCAAATGTCAGTATTGACAGATGACAACTCATCTGTTAAATCTTGAGTCCACCATCCTGCTATAAGTCTTATTTTTTTTATAAATACACCTTGACTCATTCGATATGTTTCGGATAATTATAGATGGTTTGCGACTTTTCTGTACTGAATAGGGACCCCTCAAATTTCACCAACGGTTTTGATTTCCATAGATTCATCTGTCATCTTGTATCCGTTTCACGGATTCCAAACACAATAATTTTGTTTCGATGATTCAGGAATTGAATGTTCTCTCGTTCTGAGATGAATGGAATTCAAGTCTCGTTGTCTCCAATCAGACTGAGGCGAGTTCCGGGAATTTTGCCTCTAGACAATTTTGTATAGAATCGCTTGAGAGACTTACTGATAGATCCCCATTTCCCCAACGTTAAGCAGCAAAATATGCGAGAAACAGCACGACTCGATTCGCCTTTACATCGTTATTGTGAAAAATGGAGAGAAAGCTGAAGGGGCGGTATTATTGGTGACGGGTGTGTTTTGGAAAGATGGCACTTTCTTTGTATTTCCGGTCACGGCTTATGGCTTTACACAGAGGAGGGACGTTCATAATAGACCCAAATTGGAAAATGCGGTATTTCTTTCATAACACGACATGGCTGGTTTTAACATTCTTGACTGCTAAAAAATACGACTGATATCATAGACAACTAACTACCTGACTGATGGACTGGTCCTAAGAGAGATGAGACTGCGGAATAAGCAAGATAGAATAATTCAAGTGTAACCTTCAAGCCGTATTCTTTCCTCAATATGGCAAAGAAAGAGAGTTATGAAGAATTCAGTAATTCAAATATAAAATCTTCATTGTGTCCTTCTCAATGTCTTTTTAAGGTACATATCCTTTCTCTCTCTATGACTGAAATAACCGAATATATGATAACTGAACAAAATTTATCGTAAGGTTAATGATTAGCTTTCAATCCTAATACGTTCAATCTCATTCTCTCGTCTACGTAAACTATCGATGCTCAATTTCAATATGCCCACTAAACCTTCAATGAATCTAATCAAACGCACGACTGATGAAAACAGTATTGAAGGTATTTGTGTCGGACAGTAGTTTCAATCAGAGACACAATTTTTTTTGGTTTCGTGAAATATCAATATTTCTAGTACCGTTAACATATTCGAAACATGAATACTTATGAAGATTTTCAGTAGCAAATGCACTACCGAAAACTAATATGCATCCTTGGGCGCCAACATATCGCCCCTTGCTCGCCAACATATATCGCTCCTTGCTAACAAGAGGCTCTGGGCCCCTATTCTTTAATGGGAGCATGTCGTTGCACCCACATTTCGTTCCACTTAGTGTCTCCGAACATACCCGATGATTCAACTTTTGCAAAATTCATTCTTCTTGTCGACATGGCCCACAATGAATGTGTTAGTTTGGATCAGGTTATGTAGGTTTGGTTGGGTTGAAGAAAAATTGCAGTATATCCGGTGAATTCTGCAATAGGCATCATTCGGGTATGTTCGGAGACTGTGGCTAGAACGAAATGTAGGTAGAACGCAACGCACCCGTCTTGAATCATTCGCAGTTCTGCGCATACGCTGTTGCTAAGCTACGACAGATCTGATTGGTCGCTGTTTAGCAACAACTTAAACGTTCAGCAAACGTGTTGTTCAAATATTGACCCTCTGCCTTCTGGGTGCCTCATGGAGTTGTTTGGCATGCACAATAAGGAAACCACAATACTCCTTCAAGTTCGAGTGCATCTCATAGAGATAGCTTATCGACATTGAAGGCTGTCAAGTCATACAGTTAGGAGTAGGGTGACTGAAAAACCCTGCTGTTGCACGTTTGAAGAAAAAATTGTGACATATGTCATCTACCGTATTAGGCGCCACTGCCCTTTCCAGTACACAAGTTCAGTTGGCGCTTGAAATGACGATTTACAAAATTTGGGCCGACCAGTTGGTCAGTCATACTTTCAATTTTGGACACTGATCAATTTGCAGCCCATAAAAATTCCGACCAAATACATGTTTCCAAGTATTAAAATGGAACATCGAGGAATTCAGTCAAGTTTCAGAGTTTTCTTCGTGTCAAATGAAAATATTTGCGGAAACAATAAAAGAATTGAAAAATCGAAGGAGGTGGGAGAAAATGTAACGCTTGCGAGTGAATGGCTTTTAAGTGGAACAAAGGTGAAATATCCTTCTGTCCTTCTGCCAACTTTGAAAGACGATAACTTCTGACCAAAAGAAAGTCTCGCGATGTTCAAATCGTCAACTAATTCGAAACGATTTTCAGAATCAATAATAAACATATTGCCATTGGTTCAAGATTGTGAATGATAATATGTTTTTTGTAAATTCAAATACCATGTACTCTCCTTCGGTACTGCATGTGAATGGAAAGGGGTATCTGCGGCTTTACACTATTCACCACCAATACAAAAAGCCGCAATATCGCACAAAAGTGTTACTATCATACAAGATTGAAATCAACAACAGTTTGCACCACTGAATAGAAAAGTGAGTCAGTTATGAATAACGAAACTATTCAAAACTACGTTGAGCAATAATAAGAGTTTTCAAATTCAGCTGAAAGTGGAAGCCATCCTTCCATGGAAATTGAATCAGCTCCAAATCATATGACGATTTTGTGTGCTGTCAAAAATATTCTTGATGATAACGCATCATCTGCAACACCAGGTATTTTAGACATATTAGTTGTGTGTGAAACCTAACCGCCAATATTTCCGAGATAACTGAAACAGAGAAACCATGTTAATATGTTGTGGATACCAGATCATGTGGGGATAAAAAAAATGGAAGAGTCAATTTCCTTGCAATGAGTACATCCAACTCGCCACTCATTTTTGCTTAACCCTTCCATGGGCTTTTGAAGAGTCACATCAAAGAGAATTCCAACACTAGGAATAATCAAGATGTCAAATATCAGGACAGAACTATCGTGTATGTTCTAGAAAAGCTAGTGTAGCAAGCTACACGCATTTACAATGTTTATAATCAGAGTATTCGAATACAATCGATTATTTCAGTACTAATCCCCACATTTATCTCAATGAAATATTTTATTGGTATTGTACTTAGTCTCCACTATTGATATATAGCCATTCCATTCGATCATTAGAATAAACCCATATCTTGTGTGGTATTAGAACGCAGCCGAGAATTATACGATCTCTATATTTTTCATCGACTTCTTTTAGAAATGGCTAGCAATTCTTCAAAAGATTGTATAATTCACTTAATTTTTTTGAAACAATGGTATACCCATTTTTGGTGATTCTATAGATTTTCAGAATGGGAGCTACCATCACAAATCGTGAAGATTAGCAAAAAATATATAATTTGGAAAAGTATAGGCTTGTTATTTGGGATTTATATGCATTTTTTGATGAAATAACAGAGATTCATCGAGTCAAGTAGTGTGATATTTTAACAAACTACTTGTGTTGACTTGCCGAATCAAGTTCGTGACAATTTACATACTTGATTTGGGATATTTATTGCTTGACGTGATCTTGAGGTCCTCCAAACCTAACCACAATAGATCCAATGAAATGGAAAAGCTCAAATCCGCACTTACCCAAAACGATTTTTCCGATGCCCAAATCCACAAGTCTATTAAACTTCAGCAAGCTCGAGATCTTCACCCTAGACCCCCGAAGGACGAACTTGTACGCCAAAAAGCTTTCCTTCCATATATTCATGGTGTTACTGATAAAATAAGTCGAATTCTGACACCACATGACATCAAAACCATTTTCACAGCCAACAACCAAATATCCACCTGCCTTCGAACACCCAAAGACACAATCCTTAATGACATCCAAGGAATATATGAAATACCCTGCTCTAACATACATCGGCCAGACCAACCGACGAGTGTCCTGTAGAGCATATGAACACGAACTAGCAGTACGTAATTCTGACACAAACTCAGCATTATTTCAACAATATACAGAAACAGGCCACACAATAGATATCAAAAGAACCAAAACCGTTACGACAGCCAAATCCCTCCAAACCACAGTTACCCGTGAAGCCATTGAAATCGAAAAACGTCCCAACTGTCTCAATAAACGTGACGACTCCCAAAGACTCCCCAATACGTGGAAACCACTTTTGGTCCCACATACTTCCATTTACTCCGACTTGAGTACAAATCCGTTCGAACCTCCCATCGACCGTCCGATCCCTGATCCTGCTATAATTACTAATGAACCCTTAAATCCCACCAACCTTCAATCCTCGATCTCCAGTAATGAAACCCAGTTAGTAAGACAACTCAGACCTAGACGCAAAGTCACTCAGTCTTGAAAATGGCTCCGAAATGGGAGCCGAAACGTAGACAAGGAAACCATTCCAGACGCGGATCAACCGGAAGTTCCAGCCAGCACATTTCTGACCGCGGAAGCCTATCCGAACAAATATATAAATATATATATATATATATATATATATATATAATAATAATAATAATAAATAACTTTATTTACTTAATAATCAGACAGACATTTTTCATACATAATATATATCGGGTAAATAAAGAGTGAGCCACAGAAGGACTATAGTCCTTGTACGTGGAGTTTACAGAAGTGTATATCTTAAATTATTTCCTTATATATATATATATATATATATATATATATATATATAAACACACACAGATATACATACTTAACTAGGTTTCAGTACAACTTTTTTTTATTAATTCTTATTTCTATATGAGTAGAACGAGTGCAAGAGGTAGGCGTAGTTTAAATCCAATTTCATTTTTTTTTTGCTAAGTTTGCCGTGGTCATATTCCGTAGGACGCGTTTTTCAAGTCAATAATGTTGTGAATTTTTCTCCGACCTGTATTTCTAATCCACTCATTCAGTTTATTTTTGAGTAGCCCAAGGTTTCGGATAGACTCAAAACTACTTGGCAGTACGGCGTGTACTTTTGGACTCAAAAACAGCATGTTTCTTTGAGCAATAGTTTTATCTATTTTTGGAAGTGCACCGGTTTTATTCTTGATTCTGGTGTTATGATCGTGGCTGATTGGTGTCAAAGTGTATTTTTTCAGGAACTGCCTCAAAATGATTTTCTGAAAGTATAGTTGACGTACATCTAGGATTTCACTTTCTTGATCTAAGTATCAGTTGAGTAGTCCCTATTTCTATTGTAAATGATCTTTATAATCCATTTCTGGCATGTCTCTAGTTTTTTCAAGTGCACGTTGGTGACACCTCCCCATGCTAGAATTCCGTAAGTTAAGTGGGGTTGCACTAGAGCATGATATATTTTCAACTGTTTGATGCTGAACACTTTCTTCAACTTTCGAAAGCGGCCTATCAGACATCTGAGTTTTTTAACCAGGTGGTTTACGTGGTTGTTCCATCTTAAGTGACGGTCTATAATTATGCCTAGATATTTGCACGACTGGGTACATTGTATTTCTATTGGTTCGTTATTAACAGATAATCCGAGTTCTTTGTAAGTGGGGAGTGAGTTTGCATATGGTGCGAAGGTCATGAAAATGGTTTTATTGTAATTGATTGTGAGCAGTTTATTATTGAACCATTGAGCAATATGTGCAGAATCGTTTTCAACTTTATTTTCGAGATCAGTCCAATTTTTATCTGCGTAAATAATTGCACCATCATCTGCAAATGCGATGATTTCTCCTCTCGTATTTATATTAAAGAGATCGTTTAAATATACATTGAATAATAATGGTCCTAAGACCGTCCCTTGTGGTACACCACAGTTCACAAACTGTTCAGAACTATACAATCCATTGATACGAACAAACTGAGTACGATAACTGATATAAGATTTCAGAAGATCGAAGCTCCTTCCTCGGAAACCAATGTTTTGTAATGTTTCAAGTAGTTTCTCGTGACTCACCGTATCGAACGCCTTGGCCAGGTCGATGAATATACAAAGCGTTTTTTCACCTTCATCGATGTTTTTGTAGAGTTTATTCACCAGCCTGACCATTGCGTCCTCGGTTGAGTATCCTTCTTTGAAACCATATTGATTTATGAATCGAAGGTTTTTGTATAAAGTGTATATTTAAATTTGATTCTATTGCAAAGCGCTTTCGACTTTCGTCATCATCAGTGCTAGCTCGTCAGGGTACAGGAAGCATCTTTGACATAAGAGCTGTATACATAGTAAAATTTGATTTATATAAAATTAATCTAGTTAAACCAGCGAAAAGCGTGCTGGGAAGTTCAGGCCATGTGACTGTCACAGTCACATGGCCTGAACTTCCCAGCACGCTTTTCGCTGGTTTAACTAGATTAATTTTATATAAATCAAATTTTACTATGTATACAGCTCTTATGTCAAAGATGCTTCCTGTACCCTGACGAGCTAGCACTGATGATGACGAAAGTCGAAAGCGCTTTGCAATAGAATCAAATTTAAATATACACTTTATACAAAAACCTTCGATTCATTCACCAAAAAGTGTATTCAGCTTCCCAACTTCATCCATATTGATTTTCTGATATAATATTATATTTTTTCAGGTAGTCATTCATCCTATTTTTGAGCACTTTTTCGAATATTTTAGATATGGATGATAAAAGTGAAATAGGTCTGTAGTTGATGGAACTCGTCCGATCCCCATTTTTGTAAATAGGAACAACTATTGACTTTTTTAAAACATCGGGAAAGGTTCCATTTGCAAACGCTAGATTAATTAAATATACCAGTGTTTTTTTTATGTATTCTACAATATCTTGTAGGGTCTCTGAGCGAATTCCATCTAGTTCAGGAGACTTTCCACGTTTTAGTTCTTGTATGATTTTTGAGACTTCGTTTTCGTTAGTTCGAATAAAAAGAATGTATTACAAGTGTGCATTTCTGGAAATTTATACGAATCATTCAGTTGAATATCTCTTGATAACGTTCTTCCTACTGTTATATAATAATTATTGAAGTGTTCAGCAATGTCCACATCGTTCACTATGATATTGTCCCCGTCTATAAGTGTTTTTATTTCGCTTGTACTTGGGTTGTGTTTCCCAATGATCTCGTTTGTTATTTTCCAAATATATTTGGGAGATGATTTATTAATATTCATTTGGGATTTCAGGTAGTCACTTTTAGCTATTTCTATTATACTGTTTAGTTTGTTGCGATAGGAAGTATATTCACTCTTTAATATTACATTGTTGGGATTTTGTTGGCATATTTTGTAAAGGGTATATTTTTTTCTTACTGAATTCATCAATCCAGCACTAATCCATGGATGTCCATTTTTTTCTCTTTGCCTTACTCTTTTTATATTAGTACATTGGTTTGTTTTATCCTGTATGATCGAAATGAAAGAATTTGTTGCATAATTCACATAGGTTTGAGAATATACAGACATCCATGTTTCGGCTTCCAGAATAGAGAACAGTTTATTTCTATTCAAGAACGTTTTGTTATGGAAATTTTCGTTTGATTTGTTTACAGGTTCGAATAGCCGTTCTATAACGAGAATAACTGGGAAGTGATCAGTAATATTTACTTGCAAAACTATTGCTTTCATTCGATCAGTATTAATATTGGTTTTTATCATTATATGGTCAAGACATGATTTTGTATCATTGACTACTCTTGTAGAGTTATTTATCGCTGGTATAAATCCCCACTCGCTTATAAGGTTCAAATAGTCATTCGTACAGTCATCTGTCGTATTTCTGATGTCAATATTTATGTCTCCTACGAGTAGGCTGATTGTGTGGTCATGAATTTTTTTCTCAATCTGGAAGTAGTTTTCTAAATTTCTGATAAACTCGATTGGACAAGAAGAGGGAGATCTGTATAATGCTGAAATATCTATAATTTTTTCACCTATCTTGATGCAAAGCTTTATGGCTTCAATTTGTCCTATGTTAATTATATTATAGCTGTTATTGAGATTGCTTTTCATGTATATGATTGTACCATCGTTTCTGTTCAGAGTACCCTCGTTGTATATCAAATCATACCCGTCCATTTGATGTAAACTAGTATCTGATGTTGAAAAGGTTTCCGTGAGAATTATAACTTGGAATGATATACTCAAATCATGTAGAACAATTCCTAGCTCATCAAAATTTTTGGAGATACTACGTATATTATTATGAATTAGTGTTAAGTCACTATCTTCATGATCTGAAAAAATTATCTTGCAGTCGTCGATACTCTCAGCAATGTAATTATTAACAGCATCATATCGAAAATTCTTTATATGGGAATCCATAATCATGTAAATATATATAATATACGTACTAACATATATTACTCAAAATATTTCACACATGAATCAAGAATGGGTAATCTATATTCAATGTACAAAATAAGGACTTGAGAGAATGTTTGTTGCAGATTGAATAGAATTCACTGAGCATATACAAGCATCCGCAAGTGTATGAGAATTTAGGATGTTTAGATTGGGGATTGTGATAAATATAATGAATCTTGACAAAAGAAATTATTTACTGTTTTTGTAGTTCCTCAGATTTCTGCTAGTAGTACGTGGGCCGAGTTCCAAATTTTTCGGTTTCTTGTTAGGAATACCTTTATTCGGATCTGCTTGGTCTCTGGTAGATATTTGTTGTTCAGATGGAGTGGCTCCGTGTTGGTCGTGTTCTGATTGGATGTCCTTGATGAAGTACACAGTCGTTGTATCTTGCAGTTCTTTTAATAGTTCTTGATATGAGAAGCTCTTTCCTTCGACATAAAGTTTATTTCGAAAGATGTGGGCTTTGTGATTATTGGCTTTCGCAACCTTCAAGTGATCAACCAGAAGTTTCCGTTCTGACCTTTCGTCTAAAGATAAATCCTCTGCTATGATTATTTCTGTGCCTTTGAGCTTTTTACACGATTTCAGCACTTGTTGTTTGGTGAGGTATCTCACGAATTTGACGATTACTCCTTTTTCAGCCGATCCTAGGAGATATATGTGGTTTATGTCAGTTTCTTGTATCTGAAGTTCTAGCTTTGTGTTGAGTGAGTTTATAGTATATTGTACAAGGTTTCCTTCCTGGTATTTTGAATTGAATATAATGATATTTTTTTCTCTTGACGATTTTTCAAGATTTTTATTTTTGGTTTTTAGTTCTCCCACTTCTTTCTCTAAGTTTTCTATTTTTGTCGAAGTGCACTGTACTGCGTCTTTCAATGCGATAATTTGAGATGTTAGAGAATCAATAACTTTTTTATTCTGTTCTGATATAAATGACTTCAAATCTTCCATTTCCACAACAGTCAGTAGTTTGGTCTATGGCTCATATACTAATAACCGGTTCGGGCTTTTCCGTCGGAGATATTTGGATTGTGATTTGAAACTCTATTTTCTAATTACTCACTTTGAGTTTTTCTGCAATTCAAATTTCACTTTTTTATAACACACCTTCAGTTGAGTTGGTGGTACAATTTTTGAATTTTCTCCTGGTATTCTTACACACTTTTTGATGCTTTTCTTAGAGTACGTCTCACATACGATCACTTCGACACATATGTATATATATATATATATATATATAT
Source organism: Zygogramma bicolorata (assembly GCA_032362365.1). Taxonomy (NCBI): domain Eukaryota; kingdom Metazoa; phylum Arthropoda; class Insecta; order Coleoptera; family Chrysomelidae; genus Zygogramma; species Zygogramma bicolorata. Next base: position 53,068 of record JAVJAQ010002999.1, read on the forward strand.
ATATATATATATATTTGATCGGCTAGGCTTCCGCGGTCAGAAATGTGCTGGCTGGAACTTCCGGTTGATCCGCGTCTGGAAAAATTTACTTGTCTACGTTTCGACTCCCATTTCGGAGCCATTTTCGAGGAATCCTCGATCTCCAGTGATGATAGCCAGCTAGTAAGACAACTCAGACCTAGACGCAAGGTCACCCAGTCTTGAAAATGGCTCCGAAATGGGAGTCGAAACGTAGACAAGTAAATTTTTCCAGACGCGGATCAACCGGAAGTTCCAGCCAGCATATAAGTTGTTGACTCATTGGATTTGTTCTATCCAGAAAGATGTTTCTCAATAGACGCAGCAACTTTTCGGGGTAGATTAAGAATCTGCCCTTCTATACACTTCTGAAGATTCCAATACTGATTCTTATTTTTTTCAGATTGATCAAGTATACTCTAGTTCATGATTGTAACAGTTAGTACGATTATGTGAACTTCGAAACCATCAAAATATTATTCACTATCTAAGCCAACATTTCAATAATATTTTTGCAGAGACCATTACAACTCCATATATTACATGGATTCTGTTCACCCGACTATGATAACATTGTATTTTGGACCCGAAGCCCTTTTTCCGGGTTTCCACTCTCTGATAGGCATCCGTTGTTGCTGAAAAATTGCATTTCGAGAAGCAAGGGTCGCCGAGATCGACTTCGGCGCACAGATTTCATTATTTATTGGTGTTTACCCTATTCTTGTATTACGTCATGCAGTAGAATCTCGGAACCCCATATAGGCTGATAAATCTAAATGAAGTGACATTTTATATCATAAATGGCTTTCAGGACGTTGAAGTGATCACGACATTATTAGTGGCGAGTTTTTATGGGAGACCATCAAAATTGATTCTGAGGGATATGAGAAAGAAGATATCCATCACAACATTCGGGAGATCGAAAGTTTCATGTTCCATCACCCACATTGATTACCGAGACACAGGATTGGAATATATATTATTTTCACTGGTATATTATCATTTCAACATCAAATCTGAAGTATTTCATTTCCGTTTGCACCAGAAAACGTGCATCGTCCTCTTTCGTTTACCAACCGTTCACTGTTTCACCGAATATAATTTGTCCCTCTCTGTTCCATCTGCACTAGTTCCTAGAAGAAGATAGTCTTTTTAGGCATTATTCTGTGTGCAAGATGTTTTGGTTTACTACGTCTTGACTTTCAAGCTGGAGTCGTTATCGCGAACTAATGGACAGATCTCTGTTAATAGTATTCCAGTTTGATTGATCCAATTATTATTGACAGAAATCTATTAGTTCTCGCTATCGACTTCAGCATAGGAGTCAGGAATTCGAACACCCAAACATCTTTCACTCGGTCTCATAACAGACTAGAATTATGAGAGGAGTATTTACATACCAGTAACTCGAAAACATTATTTCTGATACCTCCAGTAATCTTATAAACTTCATATTGGTTGCTTTTCTCTGACTTTGGGAATCATAGAGAGAAATGCAATTGCCGGGATCTTATCAGATCCACAAACAAGCCTTGTTTATATTCAGGTTCATTGAATGTTTCCTATTTTCTCATTGAAATATTAGTTCAGGCATATGATTGTCGACAGGCGTGATAGTCAGGAATTTCCCGATGAGTCCAAAGTAGAATTTATAGCGAACATATTAGAAAATATACTCACATTTTGTTGGGCAGTGGTGGCTTGTGATCCATTATCTTTGGTTTAAGGGAAAAATGATCTAGAAGTGGAAGTCTCAGCAACAGTCTCAACAAATGATCAAAATGAACGAGAACCGTTTGGACATTGAAGAAATCTTAAACAAATTCTATAATTAGTAAAGAAGCGTCAAGAGTTCGAACTCAGAGTCGAATGTTCATTTTGGTAATTTTTGCTTTTTTTGAAGTGGGGGTACCAATATAACGACTGGGAAAAAACTTCTTACGGTTTATGGAAACGTCTAATGTTTCGTCTGATGCGTTAGTCTCTTGATGGAGCGTTAGACGTTTTTTACTAAGCGTTAGACGTTTTTGATGCAAAGTTAGATTAATCCCCCCCCCACTCCAAAAAGAGGCAAAATTACGAATGAACCTTCGATTTTGAGTTCGAACTCTTGCTGCTCCTTTACTAATCATAGAATTTGTTCGCAATATCTTTAATGTCCAAACGGTTCTCGTTCATTTCGATCATTTGCTGAAATTGATGCTGAGAATTTCACTTCTAGTTCATTTTCCCCCCACACCAAAGATAATTGATCACAAACCACCACTGCTCAACAAAAATAGAAAATATTTTCTAATATAAAGAATATCATGTGATTTTGAGCTCGAACTCTTGCTGCTCCTTCACTATGAGTATGTGCTTCTTTAGCAGATTAAATTGTTTCACTACACCTATTTTCGCATTGGCACACCCAGATCTCGTTTCTGAACCTGGATTTTGGCGCCAGCGATTGAATTGCCGCTTGTTTGTATGTGACCGTCATAGGGCAGCTTCTATTGAACCAGGGTTTCTCATACTGTGGTGTCTTTGTACTGCTTGGAATGAATATCTCCATTTCCAGAATGATGGTATTAGAGGTTTCTTCAGATGAAAAACTGACCGATCTCCAAAGAAAATCAGAGAAAAACATTCTAAGATCGTCCTATTCGGCTGATGTGATGCCAGGCACTACTTGTGGGTAGCTTACCATTCAGTGGACAAACGGTCGAAATCAAAGTGTAATAATTCTGATAAGAATTTTCGAAGGAAAGGGAAATTCACATCTGATAAAGACCAGGATGACTAGTGAGAAACAGGTCCAGTGTATAAACAAATTGGTTATCAGTATCAGGAATACGAGTGTGTTGATCTATTAGTTGTTCCAGATCATAGGAATAGCAAATGCATCTGCCTTCGTTCTTTTCCTTCTGTTTCGTTCGAGAATTCAAGCCATAGATATGAGGTACACTAAAAGCACCCAATATGGGGACTCCAGTAGTTAGATGGTTTTCTTTAATGAGGTCTATCTTTTCTAATTTGAATATTTTCACGAAAAAGTCATTGTCAGGTGATAATTAAAGGCAATAGTCGCATTTAGTTTGTTGACGATTGACAAGCCTAAACCACATCACGTCAAAACTTTCGGTTACAGCCTTTCTTTCCATTGGCGCGATAAATCATTCCTAGAGTACAGACACCATCTTTGAAGCGAAAGGGATAAAACTATTCATAACTTGGGCAAAGCATATGTACTTCATTCGTGGATGAATTAACCTGGGTTTCAGTTAGAAAGAAAACGTTCTTCTGTTTGCAGTTGGTGATGCACATCATTGATATTTTTATTCATTCCTCGAATATTACAATAATCAATTCTCGATACTGTCGATGAAGGCTCTCCTCGAGTACCTCCCACCCGGAAATCCGATTGGGAAGGTATATTACGTCCGGAGATTTTTACTATTTTTCTAATGAAATAATCCTCTCGGTCATTTGTTCTGAGTTCCGATGATTTTTGTTCATCCCTCCTTATACTGACATGGTTGAACAGAAGTGATCAGAAGGCATTGGCCGCGATCGGACTTCATTTTGAATTTTCATTCACGAGCTTCGCCTATTCCTCTAGCAGGGATCGTATAACGCGATATTCACTCATTTTCCTCCATCATCAAGTCGAGCGTATTCAACCATAACGAACACACATTCATGTCAGGTGTTGCGGGAATATCTCAGTGGATGACATGATACAACAACTAAAATCCTTATTCCCCTCAGGAACGCCTGAACGTAATTCGATCCATTGTTGCGAGATAATGGTCCGTATCCAGGTCTCATCGATCGAGTGAAATATTCTTAGTATCTTTAACTTTGCTTCAAGTTGCTGAGTCCGTACGGTTTGAAATGCCGACAATATTTCAACTTAATTATTTTTTTTATACAAAGAGTTATTCAAGATGAATGAACAATCAGAGAACGAACGTTTTAGGAAGTTGGAAGTGAATGCCCTTGCTTTTTAATTTTGTACTCGTGGAAATATCTAAGAGTGAGTTTTTGACGCCCATTCCAATAATTACAATTTGATGGCATGCTTTTCTGAAATTTTCCATCATGCTTTTGATTTTTTCAATTTCATTTTCATCACAATCTGAAAAAATGTCCTTGTTAAGAGGTATTCGTTTGGATTTCCAATGTCTTAATGAGTCACTCCACTGCAACTTATCAGAAGAAATTATTGAATCAAATAAATTAAATTGGAACTCCATTGAAATGCACATTTACTTATATAATTGAAATATAAGAATTTTGAAAATGAAAAATATTGAATTCGATGGTTATGAATTCAAAGAAGAGCAATAACGAATTTAATAACCTGTCAAAACATTGATTGCAAGGTGGAAAACTGAATTAGAGTAGAATACAATGAAATCTCAAACCAAGAATTCAAAATGACTACTAATCGAAATATAAAATCCAAAAAATATAGTAAGCCGAATGGGGATGAATAAAACTTGGTTTCCATTTTTTTTTATTTTCTTTTTGATTTTGCTTGAATTTCTTATTTATTATGGTACCAGCCACTCTTTTTCTGCTCATTTGCATTTTTTTATTTTATCAAGTATTTTTTTGAACTTCAATTATTTTGATAAATGTTGATTTCCGTATTCTTTATCAGATTTTATTTAAGTTTATTTCTTCTGTCATTTTTTTTTTTCAATACATGGAGTGGTTTATATAGACAATGGAAATCAGAACCAAAACGAATGGACAATATAAAACATAATAGCAGCAGCCAAAGATCTGTAATTTGTTGGTACGCTAGAATATAATGTGCACAGAGCTGAGGTTGTGTCCATCAACTTCCCATGTTGAAGTTCACGAGTTGAAAAGTAAGACATCGTTGCTCGCACAAGTTCATAATAATTGTTATGGTTGCCGTTCTTAGACGGATGACAGCTAATTGATAGTCAAAATGAATATTGCTATCCATATTCAAAGACTCGGTATCTCATCGTAAATTTGTAGACACCTGAAAACTGATATATGAAATCGGACAACTATAATGAAATGAAATAATAAAGAATTAAATGGGAATTTTTGAACCTGGATACCAATGGATTCGTTAGTAACTTCTGGTGTTAAGATATGCTAACAAAAATAGAATAAGAGTTCACAAATGCTTCTCGGTTTCTACGTTTATTCAATTTTGAGTCGCTCGCGATGGCGTGTATATTGAAAATATAATAATTCATTTTGTCTCAATTTTTTTCATTGGATTTGTTAGGGTTTGTTGATTATATGAATCAACGTTTCAGTGGATGATCTTTTCTCAGATTGTCAATTTGTTGATTCAATAAACTGTCGTATCCTGCAAATCAAAACCCCCGGAACTCTGTAGCTGATTTATTTCCTTAATAATCTTCACAATCTTTACCGCCAAGTCCTCGACCCCTTAAACTGTATCTACTACTACTACAGTGTTGCCTAAGATCCCCAAAATCCCAAATACCACAATGTTACCAACTTATGTCACCAACAACCATAGAGTATGTAAATACTCATTACATAAGCATTGCATAGGTTTGCAGACCAGGCTTTCGTAAGGTAGCCGTAAATGAAAGCAAACTATGGTATTATGCCTCGTTAACATTTATTTTACTGCTTCATACTGTGAAAATGTCTATAAAGTTATAATAATACGTGACCTTGAGAGGTTTTTTTTGTAGAGATCACAGACTCAGACCAAAACCGATTGCGCCACACTCATGTCAGCGGTTGTTGACCACAAGTGTACAACAAAATTGAATCTCTCACAGAAAACTGTCTTATGGTTTGCCTCCTCAGTTGTGTGCTTTATTGAAGAGTTTCTTGTCTGATAGGTCTCTGTATGTGGTTGTTGATGGAGTATCATCTGATATTCTCCCAATGAATGCAGGTGTTCCACAGGGTTCAGTTCTGGCGCCCACTTTGTTTCTGCTTCATATTAATGATTTGCTCGAGAAAACATCTTGTTCAATACAGAGTTCTGCGGACGACAGTACTCTCCATATCAGTTTCTCTTCCAGAGTCCCCATACCAGCTCGATAAACAAAAATTCAAAGAAACATTCACATCAATAAAATTAACGACTTGGTAAAAATAAAAGAATGGAGTAACATGAACTTGGTGGAATTCAATGCTACGAAAACCCAGGCATGTCTCTTCTCAAGAAAAGCCGATCTATCATCGTCTAATATTCAGATGTCAGGAATAACTATTCCTACAAAATCAAGTGTCTCGATGCTAGGAATTACAATCAGTGATGATCTTTCATTGGAAAACCATGTGAGATCGATCGCTAAAAGTGCTTCTCAGAAACTTGGATTTCTATTTCGTGCAAAGAAATACTCCACTTCTAGTCAGCTTCTAATGATCTACAAGGCTCAGATACGACCTGTCATGAAATACAGTTCTCATGTGTGGAGTTCGGCACCAAAACATTCATTGAGGCTTCTCGATTCCATTCAGAGAAAGACAATTCGTCTTGTTGGTGATTCTTCGCTCACAGACTCGCTCACTTCATTGGAACATCGTAGAAGGGTCTCTCTTCTATAGATACTTTCTCGGTCGATGCTCTTCCGAATTTTTATCAATCGTCCGTGTAGATATTGCCGCTTGGCAATATCCTCACGGATAACTCGAGAACAGAATTTTCACCCCTTTGTTGTGAATTTGGAAACCTGTCGAACCTCTCTTGCTCAGGGATCTTTTTTCAATAGAACAGCTGAGGTTTGGAACTCCTTGCCAAAAGAGGTTTTTTCCTGAAGCTTACAAACTTCAGAAATTCAAGGTGAATGTTTATTCGTATCTCCTGTCCCTTGATTCACGCGGTGTTCTTTGAACATTACAGGGCTTCCCTTTCGTGTGAATCTGCATATAAAAAAAGCATATAAAAAAACAATAAAAATGCAGAATTCTGTATTGTTGAGCGATGAGGACAGCTTTCCATTCTTGAATCGACATTACATCTTATGAAAGGAAATCAGTTTCATTCGGAAAATATGGCGTCACGCACCCGAAGACGACTTACATTATAATAATATGATGCAGTTCAGAAGAATTCACCATTTTCTTCAACATACCTGGAATTTTGAGCAAAATGAGAACAGTTTGTAAGTTCTCTTTCGGTACGTAGGTAGTATTAGAAAATCCCAACAAATACCCTTTGCGCACAAAAACTGGGTTGATAATTTGGTTCCAAGAGAGATTTTTATTGTTAAGTCGTATGATTCACTCGATCCATGTTTTGAAAATCATTTGGTTATTCCTGGACAAAACGATGACTTTCCCGCTCATCTTTTGTTGAAAAATTTAGTCCCCATCCACTTCCCGAATAAAATACAGCTCATAAACTCAAAAGAGAACCATTTTGTCGAAATGAATTCGAATTTCGTGCATCACACTTTATCGCATTACATGCCAGATAGACGTCAAGGTCAATTGACACATCATAAAAGTCAGTTTCTTCACTCCCAACCGAAACAACATAACCGCCTTCAGGGGTCGTTGACCCTAAGGTTCCAAATTCAACGCAGGAAGGCGGCTGTAACTTTTTTAAATTCATTTCAGTGTTCTGTGATATAGATCAATAACCACAGCAACAAGCTGATATTATTTGCAATCGACGCGGGTATCAGTTCTCTTCTGAAGATGCTAACCTCGTTTTCGAAGCGCGCGTCGAGCGAAACTTATATCAGCTTGGTCTTAGGGTTACTGATTCCCACAAAAAGTTAAACTCACCAAAGATTTCAATTTCATCGTTTATTTTTAGTGTTCGAGTACGGTATTCTTTGTTTTGAGTATATTGCTGAATCACAGCTTGAGGCTCCGTCCCTGCTGAAGCCTCCTTTTTTCCGAAAAAAAGTTACCTTATTGAGCCAAACTTCACGTTTCCAAGCACTCATGGAATATTCTTGGTTTATTACAACTTTCATGGAAGAATACTTTCCAGGTCGTTTAGAAAAATGAGGTTTACGAGCGACATTCTTAATATTTTTTCCAGAATTTGGTCACACGTAGAGACACTTATCTTGAAATGCATTTCACTCCACAGAAACCTCGTAGGTTGTCTATTTAAAATTTTCTTTCAAACGTAGTTTGAGTGCGCCCTTCGTTATCTTGTGTGGTATTGTTTCCATTGGAGTTTTTCATCACTTGTTGCCTGGTAGCTTTTCTTCTCAAATTGACACGCTATGTAGTGTGGTTCAATATGTCGACTTATGGTTTTTGATTTCACAATTATTGAATTGATTGGTTGTTTCTTGTGAAACTTTTTCAGAAGCAGAATTTGGGGAGTTATTTTATGATCTCAAGGATTGTAGTTTATGATGAACATTTCAATTATTTTATTCTCGTTAACAAAATATCATGGTATTTCATTGTCGAATTATACTCTTGAATGATATTGTAGTTGTACTTTCCAACCCTCACTCAATTCATATTTCCAGATTCAATAAAAAATTCCTAAATTCGCTGAAAATTGGATGTGGGGGAATTAATTTCGGTGGAACATAGACTAATGTACTGCCAAGGGATAAGTTTGTATTATGATGATTTCAGAAATTGCCATACGCGGATGTTTATAATAACTTTCAAACTCATGCGAGAACTTATTTATTTGCAGAGTTCTCGTGAAGTGATTCAATCTGTGAAGAAATTGCTATAGTTGCAGATTATAATTCACCTGAAGTTTCTCGGAATTTCGATAATTCATAAAACTTCTGCAATGAGGAAGAAGTTTTTTGTCTAACCAGGAGGAATTTTCGTTGATCTCTTGAGCCCATTAGGAGAACCAAAGCACTACAAAGGAATTCATAATATGAATGATGACTTCTTAATCTTGCCAAAGACTCAGTCGACGAGTGAGTTATAGAACTTCATTATGCAATTTGAAAGGCAGGTTTACTGAAATGTTCTCAATTCAATGAGACAATGAAATATAAACTGAACAAATAATGTGAACTACGACTTGAAAGGCAGAGTCTGTGTTCCTGCACCTCAAGTCCTTTTCAGGGATCAATAATGAATAAAAACTATTCCTAGTGAGCAAAGTTTGTAATTGGCTATGCAAAAATAATGAATAAATATTCCCACACTTGTTCAAGGGATTTTTACTTACGATCCTACACGATTCAAGATTTGAGAACTTGAATATGAGAATAATTGTGATCGATGCCATTTTGTGAAGAATATGACGTTCAAGGGAGACAAAGATGACTAGTAGGTTTAGTCGAGTTCCGTCGAATATCTGAGCACAAGCATCGCTCCGAGTCATTACCATGTGGATGGGTGACTGAGCTCGGACAAACTTTCACCTCTTATTCTCTCCTGTGCTAAGAGTCACACATTGGAAGGTTAGATCTTGTTAATCCATATCTCGCACAAGTTTCGACTTCTGAGGGTTGAGGTTCGTAGGGGGACCTTCTGTTGGTTAACAAAAATTTTAAGACTCATTTTTCTATTCAAGTTATATCACCACAGGTTTGAAATGGAGGAATATGATTCATAATGGGATCGGGAAAAATACCACGATTTTCAGAAAAATGAGCAGAGTGGTAGAATTTTTTCCTGTGAGAAGAAAGGGTGATACTTCGTTTGGCGAAAACTGTCAGCCACATAATTTTTTTTTGAGTTACACATGCCATTTTAGAGACTCAGGAAATGCAATTATTCATGATGTCAAGTCGATCTTGAAAAGTGTCACTTTTTTCGTGTAGGCAGAAAAAGCAATTAATTTTGGTGCCGGTGGCATTATTATTGTTATGATATTTCCTTGGGTTGGTTTATTGAAACTCTAAACAATACCCCACTACTTTTATTACATCTGTTTATCACATTACAATACAATACAATCACTCAAACTGCTCCGCTAACTATCCAACGCTCTGTCTGAAACTATCTGAACTAGAAATTCTTTACTTCGACTTCTGCACTTATACCAAAGCTTTCTGCGATAAAAACTCTCCGCTTCTCCACTAAGCTAGAAACTCTGATAACTATCTGCCGTAGCGATGAATCGCTTCCGTATATATACTTGCTTATGCCTATGGAGAATCTTCCAGTCAAATCTCGATGACCGAATTTTCTCGGCGAGCTGCGATCTTGCAGGTGAACAATCTCCTTCGACCCCTCATATTATTTTGCATTTATGAGCGACAAGGAGCGCTAGGAGATTTCGTAACATTATTGAAATTTGAATTTTTGAGGAGAACAACTTCTGCTTCAAGATTCATGTCACTCACAAAACCTCAAATTTTTTTTTCAGACTTCAGGAATGTTTGGAGTTTCGTGACTGACATTAAACATTGAAGTTGACGTTTTCCTTATCAAAAAATCATTTTTACTAAATTTGAGGTTTCTCTTCATTCATGGCGGAATTGAATGTACTTTTTTCCTTAGAAGTGAAAGTGGCAGCTTTTGAATAAACATGTGAAAAGTGCTTCATGTGGTTCGCATGATTGGCGGACTCCCATAGAGGTCATCTGTCAATCTCAAATCTATAGTCGGGCTGTTCAAAAGATAGAATTCAAGGACGCGTGAACAGTAAATGCCTGCATAGCCACGCCTTCTGAACTGAAATAAATGAAAAACTGTTTACACTGTACTGTACTCATTTGTGCTTTGTATTTACGTGTGTTACGTTAATTAAATAATATGGATGGAAACACTCTTTCACCTCCAAGAAAAAGATTAAAAAAAAGACATTTAACTGTAGAGGAAAAAGGTGTAATAATGAACACTTATAAAAAAGCATCCCAAGAGTTGATGGGAGGTCGTCGCGGCGACGTTTTTGTTGAGTGGTGTCAATCGGACTTGTAACATTGGGGAGAGGAACATTCAAAGAGTGCGTGCCGTTCACGTGATCATTCTATCTTTTCAGCGGCCACACTATAGCTGCAAAAAGCATCACTCTTCCTCCTGATAACACAATATAACTCTTGAAAACGGCAGAAATCACATATACTACTGGACTACTGCGGAGAGTGCTACAAAAAGGACTCAGTTGATTAGAATATATGGGAGAGAGGAACAAAGCATCGTTTGTAGGTTCAGTTCATTCCTTTGCCTCAAAACATTTGAAATATTTCGCTGGAAACTGGCGTTGCTGGAGAGCCGAAGTTTGTTATTGCACCACTCAAGAGTTTTGTCTTCTTTCCCCCTCGGCGAACAAAAAGAATCTAGTGGGTTCGAATATCTCACAAGATAATGTTCCGATGATTTATTCTAGGATTTCTGCTAGTTTATACACTCGGTGTGGAATTTCAAGTCCTTACTTTCAATATAATGCGATTATTTAAATATCAAGGGAATATTTTCCGTTTCCACAAAGGAGAATTCGAACCAATTCTGAGAAAGCTGGAACAAATAAAAAAGAAAGTGACACAGTAAAATGGGGTGCGAATCCTCGATAAGGCTCGCGCAAGGAGATTTATAGTAAGTTCGGAGTTAAGGAGCATCAGAGAACTTGCGGAAGGCTTTGCAAGAAAAAAAGTCGAAGTCTCATAAATTAATTCGATTTTTGGGACGGTGGCGATGACATGAGAAACGTTTTTCTCCAATGAAGAAACAGCAAAATCCTTTTTTCACGAAATCATCAATCAGTAGCTATCAGGATTCTGGTGTGATGATAGCATTTTAAACCAAACTTAGGTTACAGGAATCATATCAGAAATTCTTCCATTGAGGAACTGACGATATTTGGAAATCCTACTGTTTGCTTTGATCCGATATGTTTGGTCAAGAGCACACGACACTGCTTCACATCAGTCAAATCGGTAGATAAGAAACATGAAAATCTGTCTTGAACCGTATGCCTTGAATAATGCGAGTCGTCTTAGGGTATGTGACACCATTTATTCAAAGAGAAGTACTTTTCGTTCAGAAAATTTGTTGTATTTCTGTAGATTTTCATTTTTGGTATTGTATCGATTTATCCAAGAAGGAAAAAACTGCCCTCAACTCATAAGTAATACAAAATTTCACATATTCAATTTGTACATTTTTCTCTGTGCCACCCAATTCATTAACATTTTAGTAGCTAATAAAATTCATCAAAATATTGCCCTTCGAGGAAATATGCCGTATTTCGTAAGGTAGCATCTCGTTCTACCCACATTTCGTCATACCCACTGTCTCCTAACATACCCGAATGATTCAACTTTTGCAAAATTCATCCTTCTTGTCGATATGCCCAAAATGAATGTTTCAGGACGGGTTCAGTTAGTTAGGTTAGGTTGGGTTGATAAAAAATTGCAGAATATTCGGAAAATTTTGTAACAGTCGGGTATGCTCGGAGACTGTGGGTGTTACGAAGTTTGGGTAGAGCGCAACGCACCTTTCGAACAGGTGCAGTTATTTATAAATGTCGAGTTTTTTATGTTGAATTTCTGTATACGGTCCCGCAGGGTGAAATTACTATTCGAGTTCAAGTATATTTGCTATGTTATAGAATAGAATACAATACTTCATTAATGCCTAACAGTGTTGTGCATACATACTTCAAGGTATCACAAGACTAAAGAGTTTGGTGAGCTGAGCGTTGAATGTGGGTACTATTATGATTTCGAAACAGAGTAGCTCATTTTATCATTTGAGTTGTACCGTATGCATTAAAACCATTGTTTCGATTACAAAAGATTGTCAGGATGTAAAATTTGTTATGACAGTGCTGAAATCATATAATTGCTCGTAATAAGTGTGCTTGCCAATAGGTTCGATCTGTGAACTTTCGTCCCATTTCAGAGTGAATACGAACCTTTTTCATATTCTTATGAAAAACTTATAATCAATGCTTCCTTAGCTCATAAATGGCGTTGGAATACAAAACAATAGAATTCACCAGAAACCACGAACAACAATTCGACACAAAAATGTAAAATTAATACTGAAGAGGTGAATTAAAAAAAATACTAATAATGAACAGTCGGAAATCATCTATGAATTCGCAATGGTGTGATTTTGTGTCCTGCTGTCCACAAAATAGAATGTAAGCTCCTTCGGTTATAAGCGATGCGAATGATGCGAGTGTTACAAAAATGTCGTTAAAACTCATGCCACGTAACATTATAATGGTTTCGGCAGTGAGCTGTATAATGCCTATTATAGAAAGTCCCACTATGATTGGTCGAGGCAGCTATCTTCTCTGCGGCGTATTTACTCATTTCCAGATCTTCTAAAGGAAAAAATATGTTGAAATCAAGATCTTCGCTCAGTATTTTCGACTGAGAGAAACGTTGCTGATGTCCAACCTGAATCTTGGAGAATATATGAATCGATAATGACTTCGGCATCGTCTTCTCTCTTCACATTTCGAACATTTAGGTACATCCACTCCATCCAACGTATCCTTTAAGAAGCTGGTTCTCTTCAGAATCCATAGAAAAAGGCGTCGAAACGAACCAAAAGTCACGAAATAGTAGCCACAGTATGTACATTTCAACGTTGATTTGAGTTGGCCGACAAAGTTTTCAACAAACTTCGATTTGTCTAACGTCAAATACCATAACCAAGATACTCGAGCGTTTTCAACGTCACTTGAATTTTCATCAATTTCAATCCGTATACGTTCAGGTTTTTTCTTTTTTCGATTAACGTTTCCATGTCAACCCCTCAATGAATATCATAAGAACTCCTTGGCGTTTTATTTGGCGGAGCCAATGACGCAAATGGCGAGTTTTTGGATTTTTGTTTTCTGTAACACTGTATCCATTACACTGTAAGCCAAATTATCTGACCATAATTCCTTCTTCAGCTTGGTGAACGTTTCTTTTTGGGTTCCTTCCGGTTTGGAAATGTTGTTGGCAACGATATCCTTCATGAATTCCTTTCTCCCAAGATATTCCGTCGATCATCTCGTGTTTGACAAAATATTGGAACACACTGTTCAAGATGGCTTTATGTTCTCAAGTCCATTTAGATCGAGAGTTCTGAAACATCTGCACTGTGAAAATATATAAGGATTAAAGTTGTTGGAGTTATATGTACCACTTTCTTTCTCCAATGTTTTCATCTGCTCATGATCTCCGGTAGGGTTTTGTGAAGAGCTTGTATTCAATGTGTTGGATATGACATATTTTTTTTTATCAGTAACTATAATTTTCTTGTATTTTCTCTAGCCCTCCTCTGATTTTCAGGGATCACAACACTTTCTAGAAATTGTTTCACAAGATAATTTAAGGTTTGCAGAATATTCCTTATATCAGTTAGTTATATTTGCCACTTTCACTCTACAATTTTTTCATTTGCTCATTATCTCTTGGAGGGTTTGGTGAGAAGCTTGTATTCAATGTGTTGGATATGACATATTCGTTTCTTATCAGTTACTATAATTTTCTCGTGTGTTTTCTTATCCTTCTCTGAATTTTAGGGGCCACAAAACCTTCTAGAAATTGTTTCACAAGATAAATTTAGGTTTGCAGAATATTCTTTATTCATCAATCCCATTAGATGAAGTGAATTTATCGCGTACACCAGCTCACCCTGTAGGACTGTACTTTGAAAATGCGCTCCCAAAATGTTCGTTTCGACAGGCTGTCTGATTGTATACGAGTACGAGAGCATTACCAGTGTTTCGGTGAATTATAGCGAGCAGTTAATTGGGGTAGGTATTAATATATGGCTTAATTTTCATTTCTTCATCGCATGATTCACTTAGTTAACCTTCCAAATTGTATGAAACATAGATCTTGAGTCAACTGCAGTAAATTGGTGTGAATATTTCGGATTATCGATTTTTTAAGATACTGAAGTGGATCTACTGTAACATCTTTTAAGCACTGTGGGATGGGTAAACTTTCGATCTTGAGGTATATTGCATGCTAGCATAACATTCCAGGGCATTATTCTTCACGTGAATGTCATAACGCCCAGCCATCTTCATCACAAAAAAATCGTAGCGAGGTCTACACCAAGAATTCAAGTAATAAAATCAGTAATCGCCAGCTCAAAATGAAACAACCCGTTTCCGTAGTTCCTTCTCATATATATATCAATTGGCTATATGAAAGATCACCGAAGTCAACAAAATATTATTTGCTTTCGAGTAAATTTAAATTCAGAGATGACCGATGAAACTTATAATTTCCAGCATAATTGGGTATTTTCGAATGGGTTTATTCATAGTATTATCATGTCGGAAAGTGAATCTTTCCTTCTCCCTCAGATATGTGTATCAGTGTGGGTATGTAAATTTCTTGTGCATTCATTTGTCTTAGCAAAAAAATCATAACACTATTTTTATCAAATATTGTCAAGTCATCACCGCGTACAGGCATACAACAGATTCCTTGTCATTTTTAGTACAGTTAGCACCCCGAGAGAAGTTTTCTGTTAGGTCAGGAATAACTCAATTTTACCATCAATGAAATGAAATTCAATAACCTAATGCGTTCAAGGAAAATTTTTGGCATCAAGATTGCAGCCACTTTTGTTATCCTTGATTTATGTTCTTTGTCAATCCAGTAAGTGAATCGGTATAAGGGGTAATATATCGTTTTGAAGAAAAATAAATCTTCACATTCTGATAGGAGTAGGAATTTATTATGACTTGATCACTTTATTACTTCGGGATTATTGAATGAATGAATTGAAGATTGAAAGAATGGAACTTTGCAAATATGCTGTTGAACGAGATTGAAAATTTTCGGTAGTAATTTTAATTTCATGATTCGGCAGGGCCAATTCGTCTTTTAAGTAACATGATTACTGAAATCAGTAATTACCCAGACCACAATTGGTGGGGCGTATTTGTGGGAGAGCGAACCGGTGCGTATATATATATATATATATATATATATATATATATATATATATATATATATATATATATATATATATATATATATATATATATATATATATGTGTGTGTGTGTGTGTTCGGATAGGTTTCCGCGGTCAGTTGTATGTTGTTGTTGAGTTCGGGTTGAACCGCGTCTGGAGTTTTGTTCTCGACGTTTCGGCTCCGATTTTGGAGCCATTTTCAAGAGTAAATGTGATTTTACGCTGAGGTCCCAATCTGCCTACTCCCCAGGTCTCGTCACGAGTTCTTTCTAAGGTCTCAATCTGCCTACTCCTTAGATCGAACTGTGAATGGTTTTTCGGATGAGGGCCCCACTGGCGCGACCAAGGATGTTTCTGGCTGAGAAGGACTTGTCGTGATGCTTAAGTTGGAATGCTTTGGGTATGACTTCGTGGTCTCTGCAGGATTTGAGGAAAGTGAGATCGCAGAGAAGTTTGGATCTTCGGATGAGGAGTTAGGAATAGGTTTTGGTGTGTTTTGGTATTTCCTCCCCGTAGAGGCGTACTATGTGTTCGGATAGGTTTCCGCGGTCAGTTGTATGTTGTTGTTGAGTTCGGGTTAAACCGCGTCTGGAGTTTTGTTCTCGACGTTTCGGCTCCGATTTTGGAACCATTTTCAAGGGTAAATGTGACTTCACGCTGAGGTCTCAATCTGCCTACTCCTCAGGTGTTGTCACAGAGGACAAGGGTTTGTGACTTGACGCCGGGGCCTCAATCTGCCTACTCCTCAGGTCTCGTCACGAGTTCTTTCTAAGGTCTCAATCTGCCTACTCCTTAGATCGAACTTAGGAGTGGGAAAATTCTGAATACCAGTTTTTTTTCTATCTTTCTCGTATTCAAGCGGAAATGTATAAATTTGGCTTAAATTATTAAGATCTGTTTTTTTGTTCATAAAATGCTCTTCGTTATTATTATGTGTCATTTCTGAAAATGTTCTTTTGGTTATATTTGTTTCTCTATCAAAAATTTCTGGGTGTTCAAAATCCATCTTGTGATCCTCAATATTGACGTGTTCACTCAAAGCGCAAGAATCAACGTTTCGTCTGCAGTCGCTTTTATGTGAAATAATGCGACTATTCAAGGGTCTAGATGTTTGTCCTATATATGTTTTAGTTATATCCATGCATGAAATTTTGTATACTAAGTTGGATTTTTGTTTGTTCAAAATCGAGGTTTTAGCTTTGCTATATAATTCAGAGATAGTGGTGACATTTCTTTTGGAAATTATAAAGTTATTATTTCGAAATACATTCATTAATTGAAAATGGTTACTGTCTCAGGAATAAACTATATCTGAACATGGATAAATGGTTTTTTTATATCTTTCAACAGTACATTCAATATTTTCTCCTACGACTACAATTTTAATAATAACAAAATTTAACAATGCCATGAAATCAAGGATCTTGTGGTTATTTTTGTTAATAGGATGACATTTGCGTCACACATCGATAATTTAGCTGCCAAAAGTAACCGAATCTTGGGTTTCGTACACAGAGCTAGTAAAAAAATCACATCAATTAAAAAGCCTTCAAAGCATTGTACTACGGCTAACGTTTACAGTAGATGCATTTTATGCATCCGTTATGTGGTGCTCACAATACCAAGTATATGAACACATACTAGAGGTGATTCAAAATAACTTTCTGAAATTTCTCAATTATAAAATGAATTGAATATACGAGTATACCGCAATCACCGACAGATTGGGAAAACAATTTGATATCCGTTCACTAGAAATTTGCAGGTAGCACAATGATTTTAGGGCAGTTGATGTTACATCACGCTGGGGTCTCAATTTGGCTACTCCTCAGGCGTTGTCACAGGAAAAAGGATTTGTGTCTAGACGTCGGGAACTCAATCTGTTTACTATCCAGATCTCGTCACGAGTTGAAAAGATACACCTTGTAAATGAGTTCTGATTTCAATAAAAAAATTTCTGTGTATCATAAAAGCACAAGAGGACGGACATCTACTACCCAAACTGGATGTTATGAAAATCGCAAAAGATATGTTGCAAACCTATATTCGTTTCCAGTTGTGTGCGGATATCCATTAGGAAAAGCACTTTCAATTCAAATATCAATATGAATTCTCAACGAACCCAATATCAGCTATAGTTGTGGGAAATAGCCCTTGGCTACCTCAAGCTCCATATCGAATGTGCAACAAATTCGGTGCTCACCACATGAAATGAACACAGTCGCCCTAGGCTTAGAATATTCTACCTCCCCTTTCAATTCCAATAAACATGTTGTTTGGCATTTCTCTACCAGCATAGGTGCATCATTTTTTGTTGATCAATCATAGAAGAGTGTTTTTTTTTATTTGTTCCCACTCTAAAATATAACTGTAATAATATTGGTTCTCGACATAGAGAGATGTTCATTTAATGCAATATGTACAATTTCCTATTTTCTATTAGGTAGATATCAAGAACAAAAATGTCTTTACAAATATTCACAAATACAATATTACAATGTGGATTAGCATGAGAAAAAAACACTACACGAAAATATTACATATTATGTGTTCATTAGCAAAATTCAGTTCGAAATGAGTTATAGTCACATCGGGTTACTGCGAATTCAGGGCAAGTATTAACAATTGCATTTAATAGGTGGCCAATGATCCAACTTCGGCGCCATGTGACATAGACATGCTCCAATCTTTGTTTGATTTACCTACGTAGAAAGCTTCCTGCATACTGAAACGCAACAGATTCAATCGTTTCGACCTGACGCTCGATGAGAGAACTAGTATTCTTCGAAAATACCAAAATCTGTGTTGAATTGACAGTGAATTTTGGTGCCTATACGTGTATATGTATCATTTTGGTTCTAGTTAAGTTTGAATTCTTTATACTCAATGATTATTCCATTCGAGACAATTCTATGGCTTAGATCACACTTACCCCGATGAAAATAAATTATGGGGTAAGTGTGACCGCTTGGGTAGGGGTAAGCGTGAACTCGTTATCGCGTATACGTTCACGCTCAATATATTTTTTGTGTGAACTCTCCAGAATCAAATCCCTCGACTATCCTCCCAAAAACTCTTCCTACAGCTTGAATGGTTGGTCAATTTCAATGGAATCCAAATTGGATTTATAAATAGTTTTACTTTTATTGGAAAGCTGAGTTGTCGGTTTTTTAATATTATTTCGATAATTTATTACCATTATTATTATTGGCACTTTGCCTATCGGCCTATAGTTATCAGAAGAATTTTCATCCCCCTTTTATGAATAGGCTAATTCCCAAACTACCGGGGAAGGTACACTCCTCAAAACAAACATTGATTTTATCACACCAAAAGACCCGAGACCGCCCCGGTGAGCTCTTTAACAATCCTACTGTTTAAAGTGTAAATATCGTATGATGATGAATTGCTCAAGCTCGTCATTACTAAGTCAACTTCTGTCATAGTACAGGCTCCAGGAAAAAAGGTATCTTTTGGTTTCAAATACGAATCGAGAATATCTGACTTGATATGTCGAGCAGATGTCTGCCACATTCAACATAATTTGGAGTGTGTAGTGGTTTCTTGAATGAATTATTATTATTGTGAGATTTCCATTGAACAGTTCACAAAACTGCTACACGTGTTTGAGTTTTGGAATAGCTTATTTAGGCGACTAGTAAGAAGCCATTGTATAGTGAAACGCATGTGGCGATTTTGATAATAAAAATTTTAATGGTGATTAACCCTTATGAGTTATGATATCATTCATTGAAATATCTTGAATGGGGCAAAAAACGGAGTTCTGCATGAGCCCTCGAAGAATTCAAGGGTAATCCTTTCCGCTCTTCCCCTCAACCCCATAGTTCTGAGAACTGTCTTGTGAAAGTAGTAATTTCAATAATGATGCATAAGGTATGACGATATCCATTCAAGAAAAACAGCCAAACAGTAGTGAGTAAAGTGCATAATATAATCTAGTATTGAAAATTGAGGAGATAAATAGTTTATTTTTCTCGGCTATTGTGATGTTGGTCCAAATAACTAATTTTTATTTTGTCATCGCCGAAGCTACAAACAGTGGAGTAGATGGCCATGAATTAGGCACTTAATAGTTCTGTTTCAAATCCGAAAGGAGTTGATATCAGCAAATTATTGGTATATTCAGACTAGTCACAAACCGTGTGACACAGACTTATGGTACACCCCCCTTTTATATTTCTTCAGGTATATTCACAAAATTTGAAACATCAAATTTAATATGCTCATAAAAACGTGAAACCTTATGTGATGCAATGTGTCGGGAGAGTGTAAACGGAAGTTGTTGTTCCAGTAACAAAAGTCGTAATATTTCGTACCTGTTTTCATCGCGATTCGCCGTACAATAATATGCTAAGAGTTTTTTGTCATTTCATTAGGCAATGTGGGTATTCGATAATACTTCTCCTCTTCTTCCTATTTCACCAAGTACTCATTCTGAGATAACAACAAAAAGTTGCCACATGAGTCATTTGAATACAAAACCTATTATGATATGTATGATCAGAGCAAACAGGGTCTCACTCTTTCCAACTGAAACAGAGTAATGATAAAATGAAGTCTAGCTCTCTCGAATCCAGAGATATATTCGGAATTCTTTACCTCTTGTATGATATTTGTCTGCAGAGAATTTCAAAATACGATCATTCATCATATTCCAAGGGCAGTGCGATGACAGTGACACTTTCAACATTCTCTAAAAAACGCTCCTTTATTTCGATTTGTTATCCACAGTATACAATTTTGTCAGAAGCTACAATTTAAATTGTGGTCTCGGTAGTGTAGTGGTTAGCATATCTGCCTATCAAGCGGAAGGCCGGGGTTCGAATCCTCGCCGGGCCACCGTGCTTGGTAATCGCACGTTAAAAGGTAAGGCCTCGTTGATCCATTGCTCGCACAAGTTTCGACTTCTGACAGTTGACGTTCGTCAGCTGGTTAACGAAAACGAACAATTTTAGAACAATTTTTTTTTTTAGAACAAATGTGTAAATTATTTTGTGTTTTGTGATTTTATATAGAGGGGCGAGAGATGAAATTTTGCTTTCACTTCATCTTGTGATTTCGGTGTTTTGTGGAATGGAAACGAATGAAGCGTTATTGAAATTTGAAATTCGATTTGCGTTGGAGATGACGAAAGTCTTCAGGAGACCATATCTGTCCTGGAAACGCTTGAAAAATCTCTTGTGGTTATTTTGATTTGCCCACCCAAAATATAGACTACATTCTTTTTCGAGAGTTTTGCCAGAATATGAAAGATAAGTGAGACCCTGAAGAATAATAGAGACCTTATAGGATAATTGAGATCTCCATGAAAAAATATGAAGGAAATTGGGACCTTAACGAGGATACATGGACCTGTGAGGGATCATAAAGGATAGTAGAGACCTTGCTGACTGTGAAGATCTTCTTGGAAGATTTCAAGGGGATAGCTGAGTTCATGCATGCATTCGTCATTGGTTATTGTCATTATCATCATTGCTTAGATATTTCTATTCCTCTCAAGCTTCTCTTTGCGTTAAACCTCCAGCGAATTCAATTATTCATATTGAACTTTTTATCTCCATTCGTTCACTTTTGACATGCATTGGAATTTTTATCAAATATTTATATGATGTTTACGTATTCATTTGTAAGTTCAATAACCTCTAATTCAGTACAATGAAGTATTTCTACAGGGATCGACTTGAGAACAAGTTTGCATAATATTTTTATCTGTAGGTGGCGTCCCATCAACCCCCTTTCAAACCAGACTCATTCTCAGTGCCATATATTGAATTCCAGGGGATTTTCAAGTAGCTCTGGTTTACGCCCTTGCCTCTCTGACAAAAGCTAGCCGTTCGCAACCTGTGCCCTGTGTTGGGCATATAATTGGGTATACCTCGTTGTATGACCAGTATAGGGTTACAATCGAAACAACATTGTTAAGGTAGCAGTGCTTTCGGATCATCATTTGAGAGTTTTTCAACAGAAAATTTATCGATGAGATGAAAAATGGGTTAACAATGAATTACGTCAAATAATTCGGTAGTGTTGTTTGATTCCTCGTCACCGTGCTTGAATTCACATTTTAAAAAGTGAGGCCTAGTAATGTAATGTAATGTTTATTCATCTGTTGTTCACAAAATAGATTTAACATCTTGAATTTAATGATGAATAAATTGCAAATCCACTGAGGTGTTACCCTGTGTGTGGTTAAAAATGAGAACGAGAATAAAATAACCCTACATACAACATAATCACATACAAATATACAACTTACAAATACGAGAATGAAATAACCCTACATACAACATAATCACATACAAATATACAACTTACAAATACCCATGACAATAAAGAAATAACAGTGTATTCAACATCGCATATATAAAAAATACTGATACTATGGAAATTTGGGAGGTTTATAAATACGAATAACTATAAATGTTACAGTAAAATCATTAATATCGCATACATAAAATACTAATGTTACAGAAATTTAAAACGATTTTAGGGAAGATAAAATAACACATATAAAGCATAAAAAGCTTTGGTCTGCTTGTAACGAACGTATTACAGAAAAAGTCACACACGTAAGCAAATATGATTCAGATATAAAACTCTATATAAGATAATTTCGTATAATTTAGGTGAGTATAGTAGCCAATAAGAAAAAATCGTGTGAGTTCAGCAATCAAGCTCCACGAAGTGTATGAATTTTCTTCCTGTCAGTTGCTAGTTAATTTATTTTTCACACAGGTTCCGACTTCAGAGGGTTGACATTCGTAGGGGGTCAGCTAGTTGATGGAATGATTCCATTTCATTATTGTAATATGTTGATGATAATTATAATGAAAATCAACTCTTTTTATACAATGTATTATTGACATACTAAATATTCAATGAGACATCATTTTTTTACTAATGAATGCGTTTTTCTGTTCGCTCGTTGGCAAAAGTGTTCATTGATTTCTAATTTCTTTACCAGTTATAATCCTTCTTTCCCACTGGAAATAATCTTCAACTGCAAAGCTATATCCTATGTCCACTTTCTGCAATCTGTTTGAAACCGAAGTAACGAGCTCCACCATTGCATTCACCAATTCTATATCTTTGAGATAACCAGTAAAGGTGAAACTACAAATAACTTTCTGGTCTCGTCCAAAATGATTGCCGTAATAATTCCAGCTGGTACACCGAATCTGAATCGTAATTGCGGAGATACAGCTGAGCTTACTATGTCTCTGAGATTCGAAAACAAATAGATAGGTGCTCTGAGTGAGCGAGACAGCAATAGCGTATGTATACTAACCATGGAAATTTTTATCAGTCAGAAATCAAGTAAAATGCTGAGAATTAGGTTATACATAACTGCTACTAGACTGACTTATTATTGCGAGTGTGGAATTGGGGAATTTTATTATTTATTTAAACATCTTTGTATCTTGTAACTGTTTGGTGTTATCAACTCATATGTCCTTGGTAATGGAATAGATATCAGGATTTTTATTATTTATTAAAATATGTATGTATCTTGTAACTGTATGAAAATGACGTGTAGATCCATCCAACGGATGGCTGCTATGGCTGAGTACTAATAAACGATTTTGATTTTTTTATGAATATGCCTCCATGTAGATAACATGTCGGCCCTCGTGACGTGAAGTCCATATTCAAAATTCTTCCACGGATTGTAAATGAATGATGGATAAGTAAAGGGAATCCATGAGGCTGTATTCTATAAGATAATTTAATATACCAATTCGAATAATTAATTTGATATACCTCAATTCATTCAAATGGAAATGAGGTGTTACTGAATTTCTGAAAATTATAACTAGTATTGCTTTCATTGCAGCGATTATCAGAAGCATAATCATTGATCAACCAATATTCTAAAAGCATCCAGTGATTCAGAAGAAAACTGGATTACTCATCTCGAACATTGCCGATCTAATAATTGACCTCAAAGTACAGATCCGTATTTGGAAATTCAAATGTGTACAAAAAGGAAAACACTGCCATAAAAAGTATTTTGAACATGTTGCCATGAGAAATAGAAGTTAAAAGAAAAGATGAGAAAATTTTCAATGTTTCTCCTTATTTGCTTTCCTTGTTTTCCCTTTCTCCCGACATTTAGAGACTCCAAACTCGAAATTGAGTTGCCCTCTGTATACATGGTTTAATGCTAGTCAATCCACTCGTTCATGATTTTACTCAGATCAGTACCAAGTATAGTTTGTCATTGTGTCCTATCCCATTTGGCACCATTTCGAACCATTAACAATGGGATTTTAGAATTTGGCTGACTTCCCAGAACTCACAACGGACTTTGGCTATGAGTAAATTATCCTTATCCCAGCGGTTATGTGTCCGAACATTAGGAACAAAATTGTATAATATTATCGATTATTACTCGTTGCAATACCGTACGACATCATATCATATAGATAGGACACTTATAATGACTATATTTCGGAATGAAATTGAGTGATGAAAATTTAAAGTTGTCGACTGTACGCCACATGGGAAAGAAAATTAAATGAATGGGAGAGTCTCGTGACACATCATTTTGAAGCTCCTGACGAATACTGCACAACCCTAGAATAAAGTCAATATCTTCACTTACTAAAAAATGGCGGAACATTTGAAGAATTGACCTGAGTTCAGTTCAGAAGTTGCTCGAAGTGGTTACCTTAAACTTCTTGACATAAGAACAGCCTATCCGATATTTCACACCGAACATTTTAGAACAGTGGAACGTCGATATCTTTACATAGATATTTATAATTATCTGCTGTATATCAAATATTGAGGCAGGTTCAGTGTCCTATAGCAAATAGCATAAAAAATGTCTGAAGTTGTCAAATTTGGTGAACAGTTTGGCCCATTCCAACAACTGGGGAAAGTATTATCCGAATTTTTTTTTCGTGTTGGAATACAATGTCCATAACGAATTCATTAGGATTCTCTTCGAAGATTTCGGTGATTAGAGGGTTAACAGTAGTTTCCAGCACATTCAAATACAGTTCTCATGTTGAATATGAATGAATAAAGATCCTACAATATGGTTTCTCAGTATTCCTACCCAAACGTTGTTTTTTTCCGAGTACGAGTTTCCTGGAAACGTGATGTTTAGTGTCGCTCCAGTAACGGTGATTTTGTCTGTGAACATATATGTATTAAAAATGTACATTTGTCACTGAAACAAATTTTGAGGAGAAAGGTTTCGCCTTGTAATGGTTTCAGTCATAATTTCGCAACATTCTGTTCTTCGATCACGCCCTCTCAGTAAACTGGTGTACCATTTTGATTTATGGATGATATTTGTTCCTCTTCAAAAGTCTCCGAACAGTAGGACAGACCTCACGAACATTCGCGGTGGAGGAAGTGAACTGTTGAGGATTTATTATCATCTCACCAATCTTATTTGAACTCGCTGTTTTTCCGGAATTTACGAATGACCTGAGGGCTTTTTGTTCTTTATAGCGGTTTCAATTATCAAGCTTCTGCTTGACTACTGCTAGCATTTCTATGAACCTACTCTTATTTTCGCCATTTGCTGTGAATTTCTGCTATCCTCTTTTGAGAGGCGTGGTGCTATTGAATATAATGTCATTACATGCATATCTTTTACAGCGATGAATTCTTTCTATTTTAAACAGAGCATTTTCAACTTGAGAAAATCCAACGCTTCGAAGTGAAGGTGTAATTTGGTTTTGCGCATGCCCAAATAATTCATCGAATTACAGTAGTAATAGAACTGCAAGACCCACCAATGATGATGCTCATTTCTATCAATGTGCATGTGTAGTTTCACAAGAAAGTGCTTCATAAAATATACATTTTTTTTAGTGAAAATTACGGAGATCACTGAATCCACCTCGAATCCAGCTGAATTTTGATATCTGAGCACTATCTTTATCCAGCCCGAAAATTTCTCTTTCTCGATTAGAAATGTTTAGCACAAAATTGCATACAGAGCAACCGTTCGTTGGTGTACCTACTAACCCATTGAAACTGCCCTACAACAATCATCGTAATCGAACTGAGACTGCTCAAAGAAAACTGGTCGAGAGAACTTTACTGCACTTTAATAAACTCAGATTAATCATACCGAGCACAACTTTGGCAATTACTTCTTTTTATCTTCGACTCCACTAATAATGAGAATATTATGTTCATTCTTGCGCGACGAATTGCAGTTCAATCTTCCAGCGTTGACGTTAATCGAAAGTTCAGGGCCAGTTTTTCAATACAAGTATAACTTAGTTATATGTTAGATAAATGGAATTAAAAGAAGAGGTGCGCGTGGATAATGTGGGGCAGTGATAAAGATGAGATGGTTATTTTATTCTGACAGATATCTTGCATTGAATAACCGGTCCCAAGAAAAGCAGAAAGAATAGAAACAGCAAACTCCAATATATTCAACGCAAAAAAGCACTCATTCAACTTACAAGGCGCCGCGCCGCCGGATCCACACAAAACGCAATGGAAGTTCTCATCTGAATAATACACATGAACACTTTATTTTATCCATTGACAAATATATTAACATTCATTTGGAGGAATCGTTGCGTAATATAAATTCCGACCAATGCCTTTGATATATCTCTACATCCACTCTAAATGCGTTATGCTTTTTTCACCCAACAGTGCTTTCTTGTCATCATTTTCGTATTCCTCTTCAATCACCACCAAGAAGAATCTGAACAGAAAAATCTTAATTGGAAATGACACGAACTGGAAATGATTTACCCAAAAAGACGATCCGCATCATGGGATTTTTTATGTGAACTTTCAAACAAGTCCCCAATGAAGGCACAACATCACATGGACGTAAGTTCAATGGATAATTTTAGATTCATTAGTGAACGCAAATTTTCAAATTCTTCACAGAGGCCGTCATAAGATCGTACTGTCATAAAAAAATATTCATCCTAATCGAGGGTCTCGGATTGAAAACAAATATTATTCATTTTTTAATCTTCATCATATTTTCGGTGTATTCGGTAAACAGACCCATCCACCAGCGTTTCCAGATGTTTTTTTGTCATGTCGGGTTTTCTAAACTTTTTGAGTGAAAAAATCGGGATCCTTTCGTCCAAAGCCCGACATAGTAAGAAGACGTATATAAACAGAAGTTTTCGATTATTTGTGTTTTCAATTGAGTTTTGAGTAACATATACCTATTTTATTTCATGAAAATTCATAAAGTGGTGAAGTTTCTAATCTTGTTCGTTTGTAGGGGGTTATTTCAGGAAATACTCATCCGATCATGAGAATTCCTTCAATAATAGAAAGCTACACTTTTCAGAAATGATATAGGCTATATTTCATTATGAATGAACGAAAACTCAGTGAAAATAATAGTAAATGTGAATCAAGACAGAGAAAAGCGAGCGAGATATGATACATTATAGGCGTGCGTTGACAAAGCGGTTCGGTTCGACTTCCATGTGGCCGAAATTGCATGCAATAGCTAGTATTATATTAATAAACCTTGACAATAGTAAACACTATGTCTTCGAGAATGGTTAACTCAGCCTTCGGACTCGGTAAGCAATATCATTCTCTCGAGAGAAATAATTTACTTTGAATATGTTTGACTTTCTTGACTGATATTGAAGTGGACGTTCTTATATATCAACAAATTGAAATCTTCATCACCTCATCTATTCCCAACTTTCGATGGCGCCAACACTGGAAATAATAATCAGTTAAAGTGACCGTAACCAATTTAATTCCTAAATTCAGAGAAGAAAATCAGCATTTCTAATTCAGGGAAAGAGGGCTCAATTGTTCTCGCATGGTTCATCAATCTCCACGCTCACCACAAAAAGCCCCATTTCACGTCCTAATAAACCTTTATATACTTTTTTCCGCACATTTTTCCATGCGTACTCTGTCGCAGAGTTATTTCGTACGGCACCCGTGAAACCGCTTTTTACTTCATTCTAAAATGGAAATTATTCTCCAATCTACATTTACATTTTGTTCCTTGATGGAAAACGGGAAAGTTTCTTATTTGCCTAAGAATAAATTGGAGAAGGCGTAGTCTCCCCATTCTGGAATTTATGTGGAAAGCGATACTTTAATTACCTTCCACCCAGGTGGTATTTTGGATGTATTCTCTCAACGATTCGAACAGATGTTCCAGTTATTCAACATTCTCTGAATGATCTGTTTTCGTTGCAGATACCTCTCGAGCATTCCCAATTGTGTTAGGGAGAATGGGCTCTGTAATCTTTGAAAAGTTCATTAGGAGAGTAAGAACGGTAATCAGGGAACTTGGCTTCTCAAGAACTGTATAAGGTAACCTGATTGAAAGACGAGATGTGTTTATTGGCGAATAATTGAAGAGAAAATTCGGTTGGAGTCTTATACTTCAGTTTTGTAGTAATTCTGAAAATAATTAAGAATATTATTTGAGCATCCACTTAACTCAACTCATTTATTGAATTTATAGTAGTTTTCACAATAAATGGTATTGACTGAAGGATTATGATGAAACCAATTAGACCCTTAAATTATAAAATCCGAGATGCACATCATAAATGTAAAAGGACCGGATTCAGGTAATTTTGTTTCTCAGAGAAGGATTGTAGAGGATTACAGCTTACACTTCTTGTTCATTTTAGTCTTTGTATTTCATTGAAAGTGTTCACTTGTGTTACGGCGTGCAATAATTTTATAACATTTATTTGTTATTACAGACATTAATAGCAAAGATTTTATACCCCAACGTACAGAATAGGCAGTATGTGGCGTCCGTGGATAAAAAGTAATAGTGCTTCTTCCAGTGGTTCGTTAAAAAAGAATCACTTATTTTGTGACGCGAAAATCCTTATAAAAAATGTGTATAGTTCCTTACTTTAGCAAGGATATAACGCGGGTGCTGCAGCAAAAGTAACCAGTAATTTGACGAAGGTGCCTCTCACTTCAGTTAGACGAATTGTTGAAAATTCCATGGAATCAAGAAAAAAGCGTGAAGATTCCGGTGTCAGGAAAAGTCTAGACGACTGGGAAAAAGATTTGATAAGGCGAAAAATCTACACTGTGTACGATGAGCAGCGTGTCCCTACAATCAAAAGTCACATCAACTGTAGCCTCACTACTCTTTGGCGAGCTCTGTCTGCAATGGGCGTTGGAAAAGTTCTGTTAGTCATGTTATAAATGTTGAAAACTCGTACCTTTCTGTAAAATCCCTCATCAACAAAAAGCAAAACAGTGCTGAAAGTGGCCCTTTAGTGGATACAGGACGTCCACCATTGTTTGATACTATCATAAGCAAGTAGTCCGATAACCGTCATTGATTCGACTACCGATGGTTTGGTAAAAGCCAATCAGATTCCCATCTGCTACAATTTATGGACAGAGGCTAATATGTTGTCGTTGAGTTCAGGTTGAACCGCATCTTGAGTTTTGTGTTCGACGTTTCGGCTCCGATTTTGGAGCCATTTTCAAGAATTTGATGTGACTTCACGTTGAGGTCAAAAATATTCCCCCAGGTGAAATTGTTTCTGCTCTAACTTGAACGAATTGATATCCAATAACGCTCATACCAATTTTTTTTATTCGTGAAGACCTCAACCACAAATATTCAGTGGAAACATGATCTTAATGAATTTTGCGTTCTTACAAAATTTACTGATGTGAATTCTTGTCTTTTAGTGATCTCTGCCAACTGAATTATTTCGAATATTTTATTGGTTATACTTTGAAAATCATTCCAGATAATGAATGCATAATTGAAAATTTACGCATATATCAGTATCCAATGGTTAACGAGGATAAATTCCACGAAACTTTGGAATTCGGTTCGAATTTAACTTGGGATCATCCATTTCCTGATAACTTGGGATCATCCATTTCCTGAATTCATGAACAAATTTTCAACAGAGCTAACAATCAATATCACTGATGGCAGAATGTTCTGTGAAGAATTACTAATAACTAATGACAATGAAGTTAATTTCAACATTTTCAATCATTTCATTCCCAAATCGGTTAAATTTGAGAGCTTACCTTCTAAAGCTCCAGGTCCAGATGGTCTGACTACGGAATTCATAAAAGAAAGTGCTGACCAATCTGCAATCCCATTATTCATAATAATCAATAAGTCAATCAGAGAAGGGGTATTTCTGCCTGCCTGGAAGAAAAACGGTTATCATCTACATCCTTGAATCTGGAGACAAGCACCAAGCGAGTAATTATACACCAACTTCTAAGTCATCTATCATAGCTGAAGTCTTTGAATCTATGATACCTACATTGTGATGTCAATAATATCTTGAATACAAACCAACGTGGTTTCATGAAAAATAGATCCTTAGAGAGAGAGAGATTTGTTTGAATACACTAAGTACATTCTGTGTAATCTGGATAGAAGAATCCGGGTTGACTCCATCCACACCGACTTCAGCAGGGCAATCGACAAAAGAAACCACAAGGTACTGAAAAAAATACTTCGTGAGGTTGGTGTCTATAGAAGTATCCTGAAATGGTTTGAGTGGTATATAAATAGTGGATTACAGACTGTAACAGTTGGTGATTTTCAATTTCAAACTGTTCTCGTTACCTCAAGTGTCCCCCAAGGCTCCCATCTGGGATGATCTCAAAATTTTCCATACCGTTGAAAATGAAAGTGATATCTCCAACATAATATTGAACATTCAGAAAGTAATTTTCATTAAAATCAAGACTCAAGTGTCATTTCTGATAAAGAAGGCTATTCGATAAATATATTATTCACACCTCCACTGAAGCAAATAGAATGTTAGGCTTCGTTTCACGGACATGTTTTGAATTCAAGAATATTCCCACTATTTGTACTCAGTCTTTGTATATGCCACATATGAATACTATTATCAGTTTGGTTCAGTTATCTGGAACCCAAACTACCTAATTTATATCAACATGCTGGAAAGCATCAAGAATAAATTTTTCAATAATATCATAAATCAAAAAAATGCCTTCTGTCATTAGCCATATTGAGGTTGAACGAATCCATCTCATTTCCTTAGAAAATAGACGTCACATGACCGATTTAAGATTCATTCATGAACTATGCAATAACCAAATCGAATTTGATTCAATTTTGCACTCCATGACTTACAATATATCAACATATCATACCCGAGCTTATTCTTTGTTTCACACAAATGCTTCTCACACCAACTATTTTTTAAATCACCTCACCAAAGATGCGCGAAGACATACAACTCCATCAGCAACTTAGTACATACCTATATTTTTTTTTCACTCCTTGAACTCTTTGATGGTGCTCTGAGAGATAATTTCTTTAAAAAAATCTCTCAATCATAATATTATGTGGTCTCCTTATGCTCACGTCTTTAACACAACGATGAACTGTAAATATTAGCATTAGTTAATACCATAACTAACTATTTAGGAAATACTGCTTTGGGCATGTCCTGTTTGTATTCAAATTGAAATAAATAAATAAATGAATCAAATAAAGTGACCAACTTCAGTTTCAGAACAGTTTCAAAAATTTGCAATTCGAAAAATTCCGGTATTGATTCATGCTCAGGGGAGATTATAAGTGGAAATTCTTGTTCTGAAAGGGATTCAGCTTCAATATAGATTACGATCAATATCATCAATTGTATTAAGACCAGAAATGACTGAGAACTCATCATACATCAAATTGAAATCAATCGCACTCCATATGCATATCGAGTTGGCATCTTCAGGAGAACTGAACAGAAACACGCTACGGTTCTTGAGGACATTAGCCGACCCTTGATGAGAAAAGGCTCTTTTGGTCACACTCGTAGGAATTGTATTGTGCATTGAAAATTACGAACTTCAGTTCATAAGTTCAGTATCGATTTATTTTCCTGAAGATGCTAACCGGAGGTTCCAATCTTAGCCTATATTATGACTATTATAGTAATCGTCACCGAGACACTGACAAAACACAGAGAATAAATACTGCATCTATGTTCAAATTTTTCGTGTATGCCGGGCGATAAATAGAATTCGAATGCCACTTCCTTTCGAAATCAGACATTGCTCAAAACCATCCATGAATTCGAAACTGTGATCAAATCACTTCGGAAACTAGATGCTCCATTCTATCAATAGTGTTGAAACTAATTACTAATGGCCCTCTGATTGTACGTTCCGATAATGATTTAGTTGAACGCAATAGGTAGGGATAGTGTTCCAACCATTTTCATAGCTCTCGAAGGACCGCATGCAGTTTGAGCTCAACATACGTGTTTGAGAGATCTCAAGAGATTCAAACCGATTATTCCATTGGTGGGAAGTGTAAGTTTCCATTTGGAAAGTGACAAAAAAGTTTGCAATGTATTTCTATGGTATAAACATTTTTGCGGTCGAAGTTTAATCATCAACCAAGTTTCATTCTTTGAATTACTCCGAAAATGAAACACTCATGACTGAATATTTCGATTTTTGATATTATGGATACTGATAAAACGTTCAACGGTGGAAACTGGATTCAGACAGATCCGAAATCGGATGGTACGGCGATCCAACAGCTTTCTGGTTTGTCTAAATTTATGTATAGACCAATCAGAAAGCTGTCGGGTCGTCGTAACATTTCAGAATTTCGTAACAGAATTTCAGATCTATCTGAATCCAGACTGAATGTAGGACAGCAAATAAATGTTTCCATTTTCCGTTGAGAAACAGTTCCAGGTTTACTCATGATGACTATGTCACATAGATTACAAAAGTGATCTGATTTTAAATTTAATTTTGAATGCAAGTAATTTGTTTTCACAACGTCACGTATTTTCGTCCGAATTCTTCTTTTTCGTCCCTATTCTCCATAACGAAGATATATAAAATCCCACCGATCCGAGTCACCTATCAGCTTTGTACCAAATGAGAAGACTCGCTTTCAATTCACTCTCGAACAATATCAACAGATTGGTCTCAGATCATAATATCATTTCACATCCCTTTTTGTTTTTTCTAATATTCATTGAATTATTTTTTTTTATTTCAATCTGACATGAAACACAATGTTGTACGATTTCATTTGTCTTTTCCACTTCCTATTTCCTGTTTAGGATTAGTGTGACTTTCGTTTAACTAACAAATAGGCGATATCAATTTTTATTGTACCCTTTAGACGTTGGTTCCTTTCAACTCTACTAATTATAGTTTCAAAGTCTTCCCAATTATAATATACGAACGGAAAAATATACCTACTACGCACAAAATCTATATCTGTCATCCACTAGTTTTATGCCACACCGTTATTCCATGAAATGTTATTAGTGTTTCTCTCTGTTGCTTGATGAATTTAGGCACTCTCGTTCTCTATTTCTCACGTTTTTGTTTTCAGTATTTTTGCTTTCAGATATTCGGTTTCATTATTTTGTGAAACTAAATCAATAATTGCTATAGTTTTTACTCTTCAGTGTGGACAGACAGTTGGAGTCGACAAATCTCATAAGAGAATATTGAAGGGGTATAGTTTGAATTCCGAGCCCCCCTAGAGGGTTGTGGTGTTCGAATCAATTTTTTTAAATGGATGTCAATGATTCGGTAAGTAAGCAGTGTGCTGTATTGAATAACAGGACAAAAGATTAGTCCGATTGGGGGTTATTCTCTTAGCGGGTACTGTGTGACGATAAGAAAAAGTGAACACTGTGTTGTTCAATATAAAAAAATCTGAGTATCGTATCATATTGGTTGAATAAAATCATCTATCATTCTGTGAATCACATTTATTATTGAATCATGGGGGTTGGTTGAATTTGCGGCTCATATTTCTCATCGTCATCCATAAATTATATTTATTTTTTCTTTTACAATAGAGAAAAAACTCATTTCTGGTCTTCCGTCGGAAAATATTATATTATCGATAACTCATCAAGGCAATGGATATCAAAGTGAAAATTTAACTAGATTTATATCAGTTCGGAGATGTAATGAATCCATTGACGCAGAATGGATAATCGAATCAATTTGAAAGCGCGAAATGAGATAACGAAGTGACGGAGACAATTTCAATCGAAAATCATCCTTAAATCCGCTCCGCGGTCATAAATTAACTTTAAGCTGAGAACTCAAGCGGATGTAATCGAGATTGCATCGTCTGCGACAGAATTTAATGTGCACTGTGCACCCACCAATCGATTGATTATCGGAAATGATGTTAGAGACTACTCAGCCCTGAATTTCAAATAACAGTTATAGGTGCGGTAGTCAATTGAATATTGTTACGATCTATCCTTAGGTTCGTTGATTAAAACTCCAATCAACACTAAACTACTTTTATTATAATTCTCTATCACAACACAATACACTCGCTTGAATTGCTAACTTTCCAACACTTCGTACTAAACACTGTGTTTTCATTTTTCATTTCTTTATTCGTCTTTTGGATCATTTACATGATATAAGACACGTCAAGAGAAGATAAATACATAGCTAAATATAAAAATAAACAATTGCTGTTCAAGTATGTGCGCAAGAATATAAATAAAAAAAATATGTATACAAACACACAACAGGTAATGTAAAACATTGACTCATTAGATATGAATATAAATAAAATTCAAATATTGAAGCGGAGATGTAGTGAGAACAACACATTATAAAGAGCTACAGATTTCCATGCAGGAATTCTTCCAAGCTATAATATCCCTTAATTGCTAAAGCCTCTTTTATACGCTTTTTGAACAAAACTACAGAAATGTCACTGATATCTCTTGGCAATGAATTGAACAATATCGTACCGTTGTATAAGAGCGATTTCTTGAATGTTGATGTTTTATGCTTGGGTTTTGTTAATAGTTTTTTATTTCGTGTTTCATATTCATGGATGATTCCCGATTGACAGTGAGATTATTGAATTTAACTTAGAGAAGAGCTTTGTAAATATAGATGCAGGGTACTGTTAAAATTTTGTTGTTTGAGAAAGCAGATCTACAGCTATCTCTGGGTGCAATGTCGTAAATTGTTCTGATCAACCTTTTTTGGAGAATGAATACCCGCTTTGCGCTGATAGATGTGCCCCACATTAATATATTTTGGGCCATATGCGAATAAGCCAACGAATAATAAACAGTCTTGATAACATCTAAGTTAAGTGATTCCTTAATCTGATGTATGGCAAATACAGCCTGGTTCAATTTTTTACATACGTGATCAATGTGGGGCTCCCAAGATAGAGTCTTATCTATGTAGACTCAGAAGTTTGGCAGTGTCAGCTAGCTGGACATTGCTTAGAGTTATTGGTTTTTTCAAAGGAAACCCCAAATGTATAGTTTTCTTCATATTCAGTTTCAATTTATTTCGATCGCCATAGCATCCATAACTGAATCAACTTTGAATTCTAGTTTCTCTAATATGTTCCCGGAAACTGATATGGTAGTATCATCTGCGAACATTATGGTATGTCCATGCCTTATATAGTTGGGAAGATCATTTATATAGATACAGAATAGTATCGGTCCCAAAATCGACCCCTGTGGTACACCAAGTATAATTTCTTGAACATTTGAAACCTCGTTTTGGAGAGTTACTACCATCTTTCTATTCGATATGAAAGACCTGATCCATTCGAGCAGAAATCCCCTAATGCCAACATTGTACAGTTTGTTGATTAGTACTTCCTTATTCACCGAATCAAAAGCTTTCGCCAAGTCGAATAACATCCATACCACATACTTTCCCTTATTAATTTCACTCTGAATGAATTCGAATTAATTGGCAATAGCTGTCTCGACCGATTTTGATCTCCTAAAGCCATGCTGGTGATTAGTAAAGATTTTGTGTTCTTCAAGGAAATCAACAACTCTGATTCAATTTTTTTCAATATTTTAGATGGAACACTTAGTAATGATATCTGGCGATAATTATCAATATCAATTTTTGAACCTTTTTTATGTATAGGTATAACCTTTGCTGTTTTCCAAACTTCTGGGAAAACATCCTCAAAGACCGATTTTTTCATGAAGCTCACCAAGACATCTGATATTGCTGGAGTCACATATTTCAATACATTCACTGTAGTTTCATGCAGTCCACTAGAGGCTTTATTTTTCATGTTTTTCAGTGTTTCGAGTAGTTCTAGTTCAGACACTTCCTCAAAAAATATGGATTTGTTATTTAATTCAGAAGAAGTATGTGGTAGCGACATGTTTTGGCCTATATGATTCGACAATATATAAGGGGCAGCCCTCACAAAACTGGTAGCGAATTCCTTCACAATTTGAACTTTATCTGTTAATAGGGTTCCATTTATTTCCAGATTAATTTCCATTTTTGTATGTTTTCTTTTTCTTCATGTGAATTCTCTGATAAACTCGTAATAAAAATTCTGCTGTAGTGGTGAGTGGCTCCCGTTGATATACCCGCTCACATAGTGGAGAATCCTCCAGATGAATCCCGACGGTCAAACATTCCTCACTTGACGCGACATCTCTCGTAAACGATCTTCCGTCGAATCGTCACACTAATTTGCATTTATAAGCGACAGGGCTGGAAATTCTGTAACAATATGATTCAACAAGATGATGATAGCCGTTCAAGTAGAACACATATCTTTGCATAATATTATGGAAAAATTGACCAGATGTTTTGAACAATATATTGAACAGTGTGAAAATATGAATATTCAACTTCATTAGTTCAAAATTTGGAAGATTCCATATTGTAATGAACATAGGTATGTAGATCAGAAAAATGTTGTGAACATTTCAATTTTTTTTGTATTTCCTGTTAACATCATTCGTCTCATCTATACCATGAAAATGCCCTGTCACTGTGAACTGAACTATCAAACTCAAAACACGCCTTTATGAACTAGACGAATAATAAGAAGAAGTTTACTGGCTAGTGCGGACATTATTATATTAACTTCTACCCTCTGGAGATGGAAAGACATGGTATGGGTGGGGTAATTATTATTTCAAAGTCACTTTAAGTTAGCACTGGCTTAAAAAATATGACGGCTCAATACCTAGTACTCATTTATAATTATTCAAATGGAAACCCTTCAATTTCATTAGAGGTATATGTTTGTATAATGGATTTTGAAGTTGGAAGGATTCTGAAATTTATTTTGATTATCACCAATTCATTTTATATATTTCATGTGCATCATTAACACAAATCATTTTTATAACTTTTGGTCAGATACCACATGAACAAAACTAAAACTGAAAACTATACTTAAAAAATTCGTATATGTTGATATCTGTTCGATTTCAAAAATCACCATTTCTCTCATATTGTCTGTAATAATCTGTTTTTGATGCGATTACAGCAAATAATCATTATTCTCTGAATATCGATTCAATAGTCCACAAGTAGAAGTTTGGTTCGATATCGGCATCCACTGTTCTTATAGAAATATATTGCATTAGGTAAATTGATGGATGTAGCCTCCACTATATGATAGGAGACCATAATTAAAAATAACAAATTGAATTTTCCATGTTTTCATACCACTTATATTTTGTAACTAACGTTAATGCAGTTTCGTTCTATACGGACATCATAAAACGAATACTATGAAGTTAAAATATCGGGCCGATACTTCAGAAAGGTCAGATACGAATATGAAAACATAGAAAGTTTCATTTCTCTCATTTCATATTGCTTTGGGAATATTGATATTCCAGCTTAGAAACGATTTAGTCATCAGTATATCAATCATAATTTTCGATTCGTATTCACTAATATATACCGTTAGCGATACCGACATGACACCAGCATATTCAGTTTTGATAGGGATGATTTAATTTCATTGTCTGTCTGGGACAATTGTTCGTACCCATTATCAAAAAATTGGAATATTTCCTGTCAACTTTTACGAATTATTTTTTTTGTTAGATTTGATGAAGAAACAACGCGTTCATTTTACTATTTGTGGTAATGTCACAACATCGAATGGAAAATCAGACACTTCTATAAAACCAAAAAATACCATGCCAAAACACGTATTACTAGCAATAATTTGCTTTGATGCGTTGAAAGTTATTAAAATTGAGGAGAATGTGCAGCGCTTGTTCCTGGTTATTCAAATAATATCATGCGATATAGCTAGATAGAGTAATTTTGATATCATTAATATTGGTGGCGAGGTATTGAACCAATATATTGTATCGATATTGCAGTTAACAAAATGCATTTCGAATATATTGATCTATTATATTCTTCATTATAAATTATTCCTTTCATTTCATATAGAATTCATTGGCACAAATCGATATGTGCAACTAATTTGATACGGTATTCATAGAAGTGAATAATGATGAATGTGTAACTTTAATCTAATATTCAAAAACGTGAATTAGGTGATTTTCGGTTCATCAAACAGAACATACTATGCTTCCAGGAATTTGGAAGAAATTGGGAATTGCTGTATTCATATGATGTGCCAGCAATAAGCCGTGTAGTGGCAATTTTATGTAGAAGAATTGGGATTCAACAGTGTATACAGATTATACAGACAAGGGGCTACATTCGCTGCCGCCTAATTACTCATAATCTTTGAACCTTTCAGTTGAAAAGAGAATCGTTTGAGATGGATCACCAGTATCTTGGGAAACTCATGGAACGAAAAAATTTTTGAGCACTATCAAACAGTAGAATAGTTTCAGCTGCCCAGTTCTTCAAAAAGGCAGAAAGAGGTCCCAAATCGGAGGTGATTTCACTCAACAGTAGGTGCATTTTGAAGTAGATTTTGAATGGCCGAGAAATGTTTCCTCAATTTCAAATTCGTACATCGACCAAGACTCTTGGGCTTTCTTGTTGTCACTTGACTCATCGTCAATTTTCTTGGCTATGACTTTTCGCCGACATGGTTGACATCTTTGTGCAGAACCTCAGAGAGGCACCGCCTAGCTCTTCAGGTTGACAGACAGTTATTCGATATCTGAAGTTAAGCAGCGCCGTGAGCGGTTAGTACTTGAATGGGTGACCTCATGCAGGGAAACTCCGCGTCGAAAGCATATACAACTGTAGCGAAATAGCATATTATAGCTCGCAGGCAATACATCAATGAGCACAAGATATATTGAGTGTTTGCCGTTCTTCGGTGATGACTTAAAGCCGCCGGTCCCGAGTCCATGAATGTTGGGCTCGTAAAAAATCCCTACCTCTGGGGTTTGACAAAGTTTCTGGTTGGGGGAAGTGTGCTCACCGGCATATTGCTGTGCAAAACCCATAACTTCATGAGGTACGTGGATTAATTTTCTCTACTAACAATGCTGATAGAAGGAAGTGATTCTGAAGACTCATCAGAGGCCCACAACAGATTCATTCGTGGAAATTCAGTTCATGATTACATCTATTCATCTATCATGCCAGAAACTAGGGTTCGAATCCTCGCTACGGAACCACCGCCCTGGAATCACACGTGAATGCACTGGGAGGCCTCAGCTGGTCAACAGAAAAACCCATTCTGAACCCACCTGGACACATTTGTGACATCAAACCGTTCGTTTATACAAGATCTTTTTACATACTCATGATTTTGGCCTTTTTTCAATATCAACGTCTCATATTATCGTAGACATTCGTTCAAGTGAAATAGATTTCGAAAAAAAAAAACTTTGTGAGGTACTTTATGTAATTCCCAGAAATTCTGTTTGTTGGTTAATAATTTTCAGGAACGTCTTCCAATATGATTCCTTGCATCTATTATACAAAAGAACATCGATCAAATCACAAAAATAATGCTATTTGAAATGAAGAAGGTGTAGTGTAAAAGTGGAACAAACATTAACTTACCTAATGCCCCATTAACATTTTGAATTACTTTCCGTGAGATTGACGAAAGTTCTTGGGTCGTACTGTTTGAAAATGATATGACGTGTATCAACAAATGCAAAATCTGAGTTTTACATGAAGTACTCCACAGCAGCGCCTTGATTTTTCTGTAAAGCACGATTTGTTTCACCACCAAGGACTACATGTTTCTAAGGAGGACTGTAAAGGTGGTCCAAAAAAGCCTGTCACGGCTGCTCAATCAAGCTCAAGCTCATCCTACGAAAAAAATTAAAAATATAATTTACCACATAATTTTTAACATTCGAATAAATGCATTCATCAAGTAGATTCAATGATCCAAATGACCATTTGTTTCACATCTCCGTGAATAGCCTCATTCAACTCAATGGTATTCTAAAAATACTCTTACGAACTTCACTCACTTATAGCGCAGAGTGTATCAAAAGCACAAATAGTTATCGGTTAAACAATTCATTTAAAGATTCAAACTTGGATAGCGAAACACGTATCTGTTTGGTGTTCGAATAACTGGGCTTCATCTCCACGAAACATGCTTATTTTCGCTTCATCACAACAATAATTCGATGTGTAAACAAACCACCAGTCTTCAATGAATTACTCGAATAATTATTCATGAACCCTGATTGATTGTTTGGTGTTGATGTCTCGTGCATTCACCAGAACCCACAATTACTTCGGGTGCATTCGCAAATCTGTTAAATCTCATTATGTGTCTGTCTCCCACCACGCAACTGCCGGATGACAACAAATACTCAAACTCTTACTATAGGGGAGAGTCCAAGCGGGGATTTCGGGACTTACTTGAGCGCGGCAGATTAATATACCAGGGAATACCTTGTACCCGGTTAAGTACTTCCACCATATATGAGCCCTATATGATGACCGCCCTCTGAGGATAAAGGATCAGATTAGTAAAAAAAGTTGATCATCTGAAATTCTCGAGCGCGTCAGATCAAGGTAGGGTGAGTTAGACACATCCTTTAATGTGTATATTCCACTAATCTGACCATTCGAGAGTGACCTGAAGGAGGGCTACAAATTTGTAAAAAAAAAGTCATCTCGACATT
The DNA here is from genome assembly GCA_032362365.1 of Zygogramma bicolorata. Taxonomy (NCBI): domain Eukaryota; kingdom Metazoa; phylum Arthropoda; class Insecta; order Coleoptera; family Chrysomelidae; genus Zygogramma; species Zygogramma bicolorata. The sequence continues at coordinate 93,715 of JAVJAQ010002999.1, forward strand.
CTCGAGCAAGGCTGATTTTTTTTATTCTGGAGGGAATAATCAAAGAATTAAAAAAAACCTGACGATTTCCATAAGCCGAAATGATGAAAATTCACCGATAAAGTTCAATGCCTGCAGCTACGTGATGCCTATATTCCCCTCTCCACGTTTCTATTTCTCTCTCACTCTTTCTCTATCTATTGCTCGCTCACTCCGTCACCACTCTGGTTTCTGTTTCCATGACGCCATGACAGTAGACCACACAGATCGTTCGTGGCTTGATATTGTTTACAACGAATATCAATGATATAAAAAAAATCAAATTGACAGAATAGGCGAATCCCTCCAGATTATCATCAGATTATGCGTAAAGATGAACCATATACATCTCAATCTGACGCGCTTTCGAAATGACGAATATTTTTCTCATATTCTAATAACAGCCGCGAGTCTGCGTCACATCCAAACCGTCAGATTATTACATGAAAGCTTTTTTTGTAGGTTCACTCAACATCCCCCAAGGAAATCTGACGCCCTCCAGATTTTTTTTTCATTTTCAACCCTTACGCACGACCGCCCCCATCATTGAAACAATCAGAATAACATACGTAAATTTCTAAAAATATGTAGGACATAGATGATATCAATATCTGACGAGTTTTTTTTACATTTTTTGAAAATCTGTAGCCGCTCCCCTCACCGATGAAAAGGTATACATTATATAAAAATTTTTTCTTTTCATCATCTAAGCTTCGCAACCCAATAGGTCTCTATGACGCTTGAGTAAATCCCGATTTAGCATCGTGGGCTGCCCCACTATAGAGGAGACCTCTCACATTGTACGATATAGCCGTAACAAATGACTCGCCGCAATTGAGAATCGTCTTCGGTCTACTTCCAGAGTACACAGTGCTAGTGGGCCGAAGAAGATTCTCGTTCGAGACGGGTCATTGGTTACGGCTCGCTGTAAGAGATCTCCTTCACTTGGTGTAGTGGGAGTTTCAGTCTTTGGTCGTCATCCAGCAGATGGCGTTTCGCCTTAGAGGCTCACGCCACCTGTACCAGATTCGGACTTTTGTTTCGTAAGTAACAGACCATTCGAAATGCTTCTCGTTCGCAACTCCAGCGGAGTGTGTCACTGAAGAGACCTATGGCGACCCGAAACCTTCATCTGGCATTGTATTCGTGAATGAAATTATTTCGAACATGGAAATCCTGATTTCCCACCACATAATAAGACAAAACCCAAAACATCATCACTACTATTGTATATTAAACCAGATTAATAGCTATGAGGAACTTTTTTTATTCAATATAGAAAGAAAACAAAACTTCATCCCACTAATTTTTGGTAGCGCATTTGCTATTTCATCCGTAGAAAAACCCAGAACAACCTACCGTTTTAGCGAGTCGGGTGCTCTTTTCGAACTTACCAGGATTGACATATGCCCTAAGTCAAGAATCCAACCAGAAATTGGCCTAACTGGGGATTGAACCCGCTAGCGAACCGGCGCTGGTATTGAAAACTTCGATTCGAATTCTATCTTGTCCAAGTTGGTATAGGGAAAGTTCTGAAAAATTTCAATAAATTTCAATATACATTTTAGAACGCGACCTTTGTGCGTTATTTAATCGATAGGCTCAAATCAGGAGGAATAAGTGGACGTTTTCTGACATTGTGCAAAGTAAAACAACAACAACCCAAAAATGCGATCTTTCTCCAAGTAAAATTGGATTGGAAGCGAGACAAGAATTCACTAGAGCAGCTCACCCAGAAATCGATGATGTCCGTCGAATCCAGCGGTGCAGCGGTGACTAGAGCAGGAAGTTCTGGGGCGCCCCGTATATAACCAGACTCAGCTCAATGATGTTAATATAGGTCGTCGATCAATCGATCAATCAGGGAGACGGATCAAATCACTCCAAATCACTTATCAAATGAACGAAAAAACACTGTAACTTCTATGCGTGATGGTAACAAAAATACTGAAATTGCATACAACAGCACACCCAATTCTAATGAATGTTAAAACGGTACTCATTGCCTGTTCAGTTACTCCTCCGCGCAAAACAGATCGCATTCTAAGACTGAGTTGGAAGAATTATTTCATGAAAACTTAATAACCTTTATACCTAGTGTATCTAATTACAATCTGCCTCCGAAAGATAAAGTATTTGAGGACTAATCATAGTCTGTAAAATTTCACGCACCGTGAGGTGCTAGAATATGCGTTCGTTGGAACACATTGTATACTTTCAAATAGTATGCCCCATGAATTTTCTAAAATGGTAGCATTTCAAGTTTTAGTGGACATAATGTGAACACTTAGTTTTCATTGCATAATTCTGCAAGAAGTTCCTGCAAATAATATCATTTGGAAAACTGACTTTTTGATTTGTTTGATTCAAGCGATGTTTTCTCCATGTAACATATGCATTCCAAATTATGAAAAGTCGCCCTATGAAAATAGATCTGAACTGAAACGAAAACTCTAGATGTTACATGAAGTAATTCATAGCGCGTAATTTTTGTTTGGTGATAAGGATTAGTTTCAGTTCCAAGTATTTCCCCTTTCTCGAAGACTAGCAGTACTTTTGCCATCAGGAAGGATTAAGTTTGTTAATTTGATGTTCGATTATACACAGAAACCCTTATCCAATTCCGGAAGCTTTCAGTCTGTTGGACAATTGAGTTATTCAGGGATCTTAGGGAATGAAGAGAAGTAGCTTCTAATGGAAAGAACCGAAAAATACCATTACGTGATTCTTCGAATCATTCCGAAAGCTAAACGACGTCAATTCCTTGCTGGAGTTTGGAAGTTCTCCAAGTTACCATTCAAATATATATTTCCCCTTCAAGGAAACCTCGAAACGAACGATTGGTCGTTTTTGATGAAGTGATATATAGAATATGAAACATTTTCACGGAAGTAATTGAAACAGATATATGCGTTTGAAAACATATAGCCTGAACTGAAAAAATTATAATAGCAAACTTGTGATACATCGTTGAATAGCCCATGATAACTGTTAAAAGCCGAATTCAGTAAAATTCCAATCGGAATATATATTATGAATTAATTGAAAATGTTCAAAGTGGGCTCCGTTGTTTTGTATTATTAACAATAACCATAGGCGAACTTTGGCGGATGAACAACTGATTTGAGGTAAGCCAATTTGGCAAAAATTAGGTGGATTTGTGTCAGGTGACATATGTGGTCACTTAATAAGGCCTCTTTTTTCAATCCACTTGTTTGGATAATTAGTATTCAGTGAAAATGTGATCCTTCTTGTTGCATGTGCAGCATATATTCGTCTATAGCTAAAGTGTCTTGGTCGTCTCCTCTTTTCTTTGAAGCTAAATTCATGTAGTTACGAAATTTGCCAAAGTTTTCAGAATAAAAAAGGATGTAACTAGAAAATGGCCAATTATATTCCAGTGTTCGATGTCCATCTCATTTTGATCGCGATTTCTTTCCGAAAATCGTGCATATATGAACTTTGCTTGATTCGTGCACAATCGAGGGTTCTATGATGATTTCTAGATAAATTTTACTACGTCAATTTCCTCAAATAGAAAAGCCTAGGTTCAGCGCAAATTCTTCTTGTCATGATTTCACACAACTGAACTCGTCGGCCTGGATCATCATCGTTTAATTCTTGAAGGATTGGCATTTTGTACGGGCAGAACTCGACAAAATTTCACCTCTTTCACCGACTTACGTCATTGCAGATGTAACGTGTTGATTCAGTACTTTCTATAGCAAATTGTCCAAGGGTCTTGCTTTGGCCTACTTCATTAGGTATTCTTGAGATATCCATTTGTTATACTGATCCCGTTTCTCTATGATGTACACATTTTTCTCAGTATGTATCTCATTGAATATTAAAGCTGAGTAGAGAATTGAAAGGCCTTTCAAATATGATGCCACAAAGCGAACTTGTTAACAACAAAAATACCGCTGAGTGCCGCCACATCAAAAAGTATTGTTGATTTAAAATGATATCTCTACTGAATCATATTGATTATTCAAGCTTTTTCAATTGTGGATGAGGAGAATATTCGAGAAAAGTCTGAATATTTTCCTGTCTCTCAGTAATGATTATCTGAGAAGCAAAATTAAACAATAGAAATTTCTGTGATTTGTTATCCACTGATATTTTATGTCATGTCATGACAATGGTGAAATATCAGGCAGGTGTTTCAAAGTAAATATCTTGAATTATAATTCTGGTGTTACCACACTAACCCAATCAGAATCATGAATTTTGTAGCATCATAGTATGGATAATTAACAGCATATTTCATATTCATAAAACCACAGATGTTCAACCGAACTCTTTACCTGATACTTCAATCGATATGGCAAATGACGTGAGGCTTTGTTGAATTCCGCATTGGTCATTCAACAGTTAGCTGAAAAGTTGTTGCTGACTACTGTTCGAAAGTAATTATATTGTGGTGAATATTTTCCAAATATCCTACAGAGAAGTAGATCATTATGAATGAGTTTTGAAAACGGAAATAGTGAAAAGTCTTCTCATATATATTATAGTGTAGCCGCTGAAAATATAGAATGATCACGTGAACGGCACGCACTCTTTGAATGTTCCTTTCCCCAATGTTACAAGTCCGATTTACACCACTCAACAATAACGTCGCCGCGTCGTCCTCCCATAAACTCTTGGGATGCTTTTTTATAAGTGTTCATTATTACACCTTTTTCCCCTGAATCAAATGTCTTTTTTTTAATCTTTTTCTTGGAGGTGAAAGAGTGTTTCCATCCTTATTATTCAATTAACGTAGCACACGTGAATACAAAGCACAAATGAGTACAGTACAGTGTAAAGAGTTCTTCATTTATTTCAGTTTAGAAGGCGTGGCTATGCAGGCATTCACTGTTCACGCGTCCTTGAATTCTATCTTTTGAACAGCCCGACTATAGTACTCGTAATTATATGATGGTCACATTTACGTTATACGAGAAGTTACTGATTAATAGGATGTGTTTCATTTAGAAGGAACTGTTTTTGATTGACACAGCAACTCCTCGGGGTAGATTCGAAATTGTCTGTTCTACACTTGTAACGATTGATTATCCTTTATTGTTCCTGATTGTTGTTGCTGAAGTTTCGATCGATTCAATAGAAATGAAGTTTTAAGTGAAAGAATGTGATTGGACTTATTTTATTATGTGTATTGCAAATATATTGGTGCAGTGTCAAAGGCATCTCTACTTTCATTAACCAATTCTACTGGAATAACCTCAATGTTTTTGCTTCAATTGATTTCTGTTATTCTGACTCTAATGGACCTGTCGACACTGATATATTTTTTAATTCATTTTTTTACAGGCTGCCTGTGAAAACTCTGCAAAAAATTCACGCGCTGCAGGCTACCTTACTTAAAACACGCTGTGTACTACCGAAAAAATGTTTATTTCGTATTTGAACGTTTCAATGTGTAATGGATGTAAGGCAGTCTGTGGAAAGTCATACAAATTTTTTTATGATTAAACTAGACAAACGTAACACATTTTTGGTCTTACATAAGCATCACACAGTGCAAAAAATATCACTGCCGCTTGGCCCAAATATACTCATTTTCAGATCGATTTCGTATCGTGAAACGAGAACTTAGATTGAGAATGGGTAAGATTCTCATCTGAATTAATGATAACTTTCAAATTCATCAGTAAGTTCGTACACTGAATGCTAACACCCATCAACTTCCAGTGTTTGAATAAAAGGAAAACGGAGACTATGAATTACATCAATTTCGAGAGAATGTAGAAGAGCACTTTACCGAACAATAGAAAAAGCTCTTCTAAACATTGACAGAGTCGAACAAGTTCTTCGAAACTCTAATGAACACTAATAAACAGGTTAATGAAAGTTTCTGAGTTAATATTTTCAATTCAATTGTTGATTGTTGGTAGGCGAATACAGTCTATCCAAGTAATGGTTATTTTATGTCATCATTCTACCGGAAACCAGATATCTTGAGAATATTCCCGAAAATGGACATGAGAATTTGAATTTGAAAAAGAGTTGAAGTGGACAATGAACTGTAGTTGATTTCATATTGGTGAGAGAGAAGGTCAAAAACTTGTTTGCCGATGTTGATCCAAATTTTTCATTTGCCACCGGATATGGCGATGTGAGTGTTTCAAAGATTATTTACTTCAGTGCGATAAAATGATGGAATATTTGAGGGGGGGTGAACAAAAGAAATATTTACAGCTATGTACTCTAGAGATGAAATGATAAAATACTTCACTTATCGTCAGCTTCTAATGATCTACGAGGCTCAGATTCGACCTGTCATGGAATACAGTTCTCATGTGTGGAGTGAGGCTTCTCGATTCTATTCAGAGAAAGGCAATTCGTCTTGTTGGTGATTCTTCGCTCACAGACTCGCTCATTTCATTTGAACATCGTAGAAGGAGCGGAGACTTGTCTCTCTTCTATAGATACTTTCACGGTCGATGCTCTTCCGAAATGTTATCGATCGTTCCCCCCTTGGCAATATCTACACGGATGACTCGACGAGTACAGAATTCCCACCCTTTGTTATGAATTTGGAAACCTGTCGAACCTCTCTTGCTCAGGGATCTTTTGTCAATAGAAGAGCTGAGCTTTGGAACTCCTTGCTTTGGAACTCCTTGTCAAAAGAGGTTTTTCCTGAGGCTAACAAACTTCAGAAATTCAAAGTAAATGTTAATTCGTATTTTCTGTCCCTTGATTCAGGCGGTGTTCTTTGAACATTACAGGGCTTCCCTTTCGTGTGAAACTGCATGAAAAAAATTGTCATGATATCACGTACAGCTTATCCAATCCATCTTGGCATAAACTCAGATACTTTTCCAGTTGCACACTGGTAGTGTAGACCAAGACGAAAGAAAAAACACCTTTTGGGAGTAAACTTCAACACAGTGAACGCATATAATAGGTGTTTTTCCATCTGAGTATACTTCACAGAGATTGCTGGGCATATACGTTATTAGTTCTGTTCCAAGATGGATTGGATAAGTTGTAAATGCCAATCGAATTTCCGAAATACTTCCATTTTGAGTTCATCGATATCGAAACATCAATTAAATTGATCTCTTCCATATCTGATTTCAATTAATACGAATGGGTAAACTCGTGAGATGAATCGGTTATCTTCTTCATTCAAAACAAATTACCATGGGATGAAGCAAACAGGCATTCTCAGTTGTAAACATCATCTCCATATTGGGCATGGACGACAAGCTGCATGTGCGATGTTCAACAGTCTCAAAAAAGCTCCTCTGTTGAAATTTGGTATAATAATACAATGTCCCTTGCCTCGTCACAAATACTGGGAACCTATACTTGACAAGTGACCTTTTTGCTTATTCGTTTTCGAGAACATTATATTTGGCATTCATGGCTAGACATAAGAATGGGTTACGTTATGTTCTGAAGCGAAAAATTACTTATCGAGAATGGGGACTCTGATAAATCAATTCGATTGTACGATCTGAGGAAAGTAGCCCAGATTGAACCTGTTACTGACTACAAAAAATGTATATCGTACGGAATGTATATCGTACGCGTTCTAAAAGTTTTTTTCATTCACAGTCTGCCCTTTACATAATTTTACCGGCTTTCTAGTTGATCATTATCTGCTCCACAAACACGGGTGGCTGATATATGAAATTCTGGATTAATTACACGAACGCCCAGATTAGTCAGAGCAGTCTGAACATTCACAACGTAAAGCTGATTTTCTGAAATCGATATTACATATTGTAAAAGGGGTGTGGAAAATCAACGTTTACTTATCAGTTGATAACGCCGGTCATGTTGTTCCAGTATCCAGACAGGACTGACTTGTACACCGTTAGGTCCATACTCACACTCACACTATATACATTTTTTTTCGTGAACATTTTGCACGTAACAATAAATCAAATTGGCAAAATGATGCTTGCTCAGTTATTGTATTTGCGATGGATTCAGTACGCATGCATGAGTCACATTTGAACACCTCTAGGTGAAATAAAATTGTTGTCATTTTGAGTCGAAATACTGTTGGGAAACTTTCCATCGTCGGATTCTCCTGTCATGTGGGAATACTTCTAGGGACCGACGCGTCACCCGTAGGAAAGCAGCATTCTCCACTCTTTCTTTTCCTTGATAGACGACTCTGTATTGGACCACTGACCACGAGACATCACACATATTGTTTGTCCACGTTATCATGTAATACTTTTTTGTAGTAGTTTTAGTTATGGATGAATGGATATTATTTGCATTTCTTCGGTTCCTTTACATTTTGACTGCAACTAATGAAGAACTGAATTCGAACCCCACCTAGAGCGTTTCTCAATTCCAGCAGATATGACAATATCAGAAATAGACTCAAACATAATGATTAGGAGCACGTGGGAATATTTAACAAAGTAATTTCTTCGAATACCACAAATGTTGAGAATTGTACTGATGAACTGACAATTTTTTATTTTCGAGCGATATCGATGAAGCAACCAGATACATAAAGATACTCGACCGATTTTCGTTCCATATTAAATACTTTAATATCGGATGTCATTTTCAGACGTATTTCGTTTCTTATTCTACAGTTTTGATAATTTGGATTTCAATTATTTTCAATCTCTGAGTTTTTCGATATATTTCAGATGAGTTGACCCAGTAGCAACCACTTTTATTGATTGATTCATTCGTTATGTACTTATATTGAGTACTCGTGATTCATGTATACTTCAGAGCTCATGTGGATAATTGGGTAGAACTTCGAAATTATGTTTGTTAAATTCGTCCATGCAAGGGTCAATATTAATTGTGTTGGAATTTTTGATTGTCGCTGGCAAAAACATCTCTCTGATATCACTGATCGAGAGAACTTTTGAAACACTTCAACACAATATTCTACCACCTCATGAGGTGACATCAATCTCTGTGATCATAAGTCTGTATTAATGTAATTATAGATATCGAGGAGATTTTTTTTATTCCGATACATTTAACGCATTCAATGATTTTTGTCCTCCGGAAGCGGAAGTGGAAGATTTTTGTTTAGAATATAGAAGCTTTTGCGTACCTGTGAATTGCCATAGATTTCAGGGCGTGATTCCTTGTGATATGATATGCAGAAATACTTCCTTGGTTCCAAAGATACGGTATAATGAAAATTGCTGTGAAGATGCATATTTTTGAATAACTTGCTGTTTTCTTCGTGGTGGCTCAGTGTATTCTTGTGGGACAATCCCAAATGATTCTGCGTTTCAATTAATTCCATTCCATATTCATGTATAAATTGTCCCTGAACTCCCTGAATCCGTTGGTTCCAGTTGATATTACAGAAACAATGAAAAGACAAACGCTCGCTTGTATTCCACAATGGTTGATATTTTTCACCCTCGAATTGTTTTTCCTTGTCATGGAAACATAAAAGATGCAAATTAGGGGGCCCCGTCGGCTATAACGATAACGATGAACATTTCCCGCCATTTTATCTTCTGTGAAAGGAGTAAGTGAAGTTGTCGTAGAAGGAAATCGTTTTTTGTACAAACGAGCTTTCTTTTGTCATCGTCGCCGTAATAAATAACCTGTCTCTTGAAAAGAATACTAACCTCATAATGAGACACATATTCCAGTAAAATCTCTCATCCGTGTTCTTCGAGCGATTTTCGAAGAAGATTTAGAAGGATCTATGGGATGTTGCCTAAGAGTACATATAATTTCATGAACAAGCTTTGTTTTTTGAGAAATGGTTTCATAATTTTATTGGGAAGTCGGTATTGTCAATGATTCAAAAGTTCTGACAAAATTTGAGAAAAGTTAACATACTTTCGCGGATATGTCATGTCATATGGCTGACGGGATCATATTTACAATCAAGAACCAACAATAAAGTTCACATTAGAAACAGATATAACAGATTTGACAATGAACTTCCATTTCTAGATGTGATGATAAAGAAATCGACACTTCATGTAGACACAAGTGTATATCGAAAGAAAACACATACCAAAAGATATCTTCACTACAACTCGAACCACCACACAAGTGTCGAGAAAGGTATAGTAAAATGCTTTTATGATAGAGTAAAAACTGTATGTAACTCACAAGATAAAATCAATGGAGAGATAAACTTTATAAAATCAGTATTGAGAGGAAATGGATATTCATTAGAAAAGAATAGAAAAAACTTCGACAGAAAATGAAAATCCGAACACAGGCCACAATGAAGACATACAACCTACACAAAATACACAACCTGTGACAAACATAAAACGGATCGGCAACAGGTATAATGTTAGAACAACATTCAAAACTTATTCAATACTTTACGACCAATACTGACACATACCAAACCAAATAACATAAAGGAAAACAAAAAATTTGTATTTATCAAAAATTCCTTCTTCGTGCGGTCAAAAATATATCGGTGAAACGTCTCGACCATTGGAAGTACGAGAGAGTGAACAAAAGATGTACATCAGGAACAGTCAGATAGGTGGTTCTAAATTATCAGAACACATTCTTACTGCCGATGGAGATCACACAGTAGAATGGAACGATACTAAAATTATGACGGAAGAGAGCAATGACAGGAAACGAAAATTAGAGGAGTCTGCTTTCATCATGCTGTCTGGTAAATAGTGTAAGAGCCAGCTTAAATCTGACAACACATTCTTTACGGTATCTGAAATTTCGTCCAGTGAGACTTCTATACCCAGTAAACAAGCAATAGGTACTAGCTAAGCCCGGCCGCGGTAGGTTTGGGGTCCCTCAGGTGAGTCAGGTATGAAAATTAAGTAAATTTTTATAGTATTTTACGGCGTCTGCCGTTTTAATATGTTATAACGTACCTCTAGAAAAATTGAAAAATAACTATGGCTGCTGATTTTAAAGGTTGCAACAGCCACTTTTCAAAATTCGAAAAAAAAATTTTTAAAGTATTTTACGGCGTCTGCTATTTTGGTATATTATTTATTAAACTATTTTAAGCTGATATTGTGATGTGGGCTCTTTCGATGAGCATTTTTCCAAATGCTGGAAATATAATGCGTCCTTAAAACTTGTTTGTACAATTCAAATTCATAAGGAGGGATCAAGCTTGCATCAAAGCTCTGGACTTTTTTATTGAAATTTTCGTTCATATCAGCCTTGTAAGAATCAACGAACAGCTGAAATCTCCCGTCATCAACATCGATGGATTTTTTAGCATTGTACATACTGCAAGTGTACTTTTGGATAACATTAAACAGTTCATGTAAGGTATCCTCAGTCAGGCCAATGTCACCGAAAGCAGCGAATATTTTTTGAAATTCAACGTTATTTTTCAGTAACGTCAAAGTTTTTTTTTTGACCCGATTATATAAAGCTGAGTTGAAGTCACAACCAGTAAAAGCGTGGAAGCCCCTTAAGCTTTTAGCTAGAAGTGGACCAAGTTATGTATATATTTACAGTATTATGTCTCTATACTTTCAACATGCAACTAAAATACGGTGTTGCCAATCCAATGAAGTCGTTTTACGCGAAGCTGATATGGAAAATCCGCAAAATATGATAAAACAGCGCCGAGTAATTTTTAAACCTCAAAAAAATATATTGATCTATATCTGTTTGAAAACTTGAATTGCTATGAAATGAAAATTGTGTTCGAGTCTGATATAATCTATGAATCTGAAAATAATTTATTAGTGTTTCAGAAAAAAAAGTTTTGATTTTTCTGAAGGAATGAACCTTCGACTTCCAATCATTTCCTCAGATGATTCATAAGTTATGGATGCTTATCAAACCTTTGGCTGACAGTGTTTCTCTGATCTTTCGATTCTAGATTTGCCATCAGCTGGAAATAGAAGTTTTGGGGCAGCACGCTAGCTTCGGCCATGAAACAGTGTGTTTTGATAAAAGGAACATGAAATCTCGGAATCCGCCACTTTAAAAGTGTATCACTTATTTTGGTTATTTTATGTGTAATGGTCTGAAAGCCACTCTTTTCTGCTGAAGAAGTGGCAATATCTAAAATCCGCAGAGAATCCGAGAAAACTTCAAAGCGCAAAAAATCCGCGAAGATTTTCAAAATGCGCAGATTTCGCGCTTTTTGCGCCTTAATGGCAACACTGCTGAAATATATTTGTCTTCATACGGTTGGGCCAGGTATGTCTTTGTGTTCGTAAAAGGAACTAAAATCCCACCATTCAGCCCTAACATAAGAAGGAAATATTTGACTAAAGAGATAGAGAGAGAGAGAGAGCATTAACTACTACTCTTACTGTACCATGTGTTTTGTAAGCATAGACTGCAGGTAATGTTTCGCTGTATAGTTACAACCCGAAAAAATGTCAGCCATTTTCAATATAAGCTTAAAAAGTTCAATGAATAATATATCGAAATAGCAGACGCCGTAAAATACTTTAAAAATTAATTTTTCGAATTGTGAAAAGTGGCTGTTGCAACCTTCAAAAGCAGCAGCCATAGTTATTTTTCAATTCTTCTAGAGGTACGTTATAACATATTAAAACGGCAGACGCCGTAAAATACTTTGAAAATTTACTTAATTTTCATACCTGACTCACCTGAGGGACCCCAAACCTACCGCGGCCGGGCTTAGCTAGTACCCATTGCTTGTTTACTGGGTATAGAAGTCTCACTGGACGAAATTTCAGATACCGTAAAGAATGTGTTGTCAGATTTAAGCTGGCTCTTAGGCTAAAAGAATGCATATCTATGAGTTCGCTTGATATGGATCGCGGATGACTGCCCGTCCTGAAATACAAAATGTTAAGTCAGATTTGAAATATTTGACAAATGTCAATTACGAAGATTGCCAACAAGAGATATTTGCATTCAAACAGGAATTAGTTCTTATTATTTGTTTGATAGGCAAAACTTGACTTATACGAGAAGTTGCTGACTAATTGGACTCGTTCTATTCAGAAAGAACTGTTTTCAATAGACTCAGCAACTTCTCTGGGTAAAATGAAACTTTCCTTCTACACTTGTATAGATTCCAATATTAATTATTTATTTTTTTAGATTGTTGTAGGTAACAAACCCAGAACACTACGGAAAAAATATTGATCCACCACAAAATAATGACGTTCAAACAGTAATCATTGTTGTGTTCATATTGCTCAGTTATAAACTACAGAATAGTGTATTTGCCAGAAAAACGTTTACGTTACGGCGCGTGTGGAAAGACAGTTCACTTCAAGGCCAGCACGAACCTGTAATATATTAAACTTTCCTGAACAATAAAATCAGATAAATAATCGGATACATTCCAGTATCAATTGTAAAGATACAATTATGAACTGGTATGACGTGAAAGTTTGTATACACCACGGGTATAAACAGATGTATTATCTCCGCAGAGTTATTTTTCCAATTTCACAGCAGAGGGTAGCCCTGTGATGTTCAAGGATCACCGCATGAATCAGGAGGCGAATTAACATTACCTTTAGATTTCTGTGAGCCTCAGAAAAAACCTCCTTTGGCAAGGAGTTCCAGAGTTCAGCTCGTCTATTTAAAAAAATCCCTGGACAAGAAAGGCACGACAGTTCTCCAAGCCGACAACAAGAGGTTAAGAATTCCGCACTCGTCGGGTCATCCGTGTTGATACTGCCAAGGCTGGAAAAATTGACGAGAAGAGCACCGGCTCTTCAACCTCAAGTCTTCAACCCTTCTACAATGTTCCAACGATGTGAGTTCATTCAAAGCAAAAATCACCAATAAGACGGACTGATTTTTTTCTGAATAGAATCAAGAAGTTTCAATGAATGTTTTCGTGCCGAGCCCAACACATGAGGACTATACTCCAAGACAAGACATATATGTGCCTTGTAGACATTAGAAATTGACGAGAAGTGAAGTATTCCTTCGGAGGAGATAGAAATTTAGGTTTCTGGGAAGCACCCTCAGCAATCCGTCTCACTTGGTTTTTCCAAGATAGATCGGCTTTCTTAGAGAAGAACATGCCTGGAGTTTCCTGCATTGAATTCCACCAAGCTGATGTTGCCCCGTTCTATTATTTTCACCGTCATATGGGGACTTCATAAGAGATATTAGCATGAAGAGTACTGTCATTCAAGAAATAATGCACTGAACAAGATGTTTTTTCTAGCGAATCATTGATATGAGGCAAAAACAAAGTGGGCGCTAGAACAGAACCCTGTGGAACACTTGCGCATTCATTGAGACAATATCAGACGATACTTAAACACATAGAGACATTTATCAGACAGAAACTCATCAAGCACACAATTGGCGGGGTGAACCATAGGACGGCAGTTTAGAAAGAAGACTCCGATGATTTCGAGTCGAGTGCAACGTTTCTCCGAATTTTTCGAACGAATGCTGCCAAATATGTGAAACATACGCCAATGAGTAACTGGTGGATCTCTGTTGGCAAAATCTGTATTCTCGATCATCAATTATCTCTGATTTCTCCAGATATTCGATGAGCTTCATATTGATTGTTTTTTATATAACTTTGGAAATAATAAAAAGGAATGCAATTGGTCTATAATTATAAGGTAAAGTTCTCTTCCCGTTTCAAGGAGCTGACTGAGAAACCCCCAAGATATACTGAACAAATCGCAATGTACCGGTGTCAATTCAGGGGTACACACTTTAAGAATAATCTTTGCTGGTATTCCATCAGATCCGCAAGCTATGTTGAGGTTTGTTCAAATATTCTTTATATTTTGTTGGTGAAAAAACAGACTCTGGTGTCTTTATACAACTTGGAATGATTGTCTCCATTTCCAGAATGATTGTATCAGAGATTTTTTGAGCACATAAAGTGGAATCACCAGATGGAAAAAAGACCATTCTCCAAGTAAAATCAGAGCAAAAATTTGAAGTCTATCCCAGTCGGCTGACTTGTAATCCCAGACACGACGTGTGGGTGGTTTACCATTTATTGGGCTGAATACGAGCAAGTGGTCCAAATCAAATTGTGATAGGAATTATCCAAGGAAGGGTGGATTTTGATCTAATAAAGATCGGAATGGGTACTGAGAAACAGGTGCAGTGTATTGGCAAGTTGGCTCATCGTATCAGGAATACGTGTGGGTTGATCTATTAGTTGTTTCAGATCATTAGTAATAGCAAATGCCTCTGCCTCAGATTATAAATACCAGTACAAATATGTGAAAAAATGCATTCACAACTGTCAATATTCGAAATTTTTATTTTGGATATCAAATATGGAAATCAATTGTGATTGATGACATTCGTTAGAGGTTCGATGAAAATTGACAGAGTTCACCTTTGTTACGGTATCTCAGGGTTTTGTCGGTGGTGGGTTTACTGCCGTTAGATGGAAAGAAACCATAATGAAAGGATTCACAAAACTTTATTCGGCACGCTTCAAAAGTGTCCGGTGTTCGGAAAGGCTTCGATATATTCTAAAATAATATGCACTACTGTACAACCAAACCATAAACTTCTTGAGATGTTCCAATAAATGAATTACTCAAAAAATTACACGATATATTAATTGAACGATTACCTACCTAAAATAATATGCAGGCACAGGACTCGAAATGAAATACTGTTGCCCTTTCAGGACCTTCGCAGGTTTATTTCAGAATTAATAACGAAATATAGTTTGAATTTAGGAAAATCAGCAAATGGCAAGTTAATCAGAACCACGAAAAATCATGGGAGAATCAATAAATTAATCTCGTTTCGGTAGTTCCGACAGAAAGTTATGGTCGGTTCATACACCACACTTTTACTTTAACTTTATTTTTTACTTTTACTTTTACCTTAAGAATGGAATTGGACCGTTCATACACCAGTGTTAAAGTAAACAGGACGCATGCGCAGTGATCAAAAACAAACGAAGAAGAAGAAGAAGTTATCGTGGGTTACGTCATTGTTATGATTTGCAATTTGCTATTTTGTATCGGATAATGACAGATATACCACAGAAAACCCATTTTATATCATTTCTGTAAAATATTCAGAAGAATTCGTTTCCTTATCTTGTTGGTGGCACTGCTTGCTGTGATGACTTCACATGCACGCATGCGCAGTCCCTAAAATTACTGAATTATCTCATTCTTAAAGTAAAAGTTCTCATCCTTAAACTAAAAGTAAAAGTAAAAGTGCCGTGTATGAACGCCTCGATTGATTTACATTGTGACAACTTTCGTAAAAGTGAAAGATAAAGTAAAAGTAAAAGTGTGGTGTGTGAACCGACCATTAGTCTCTTTACAAAGCATAAAAACATCGTTAAAAAAACTAATGCTGGAATCGGTGCCCGAGGTATCCGAAGCAATGGTGGTTGCATATACATCAGTGGAGTGGACAGTAAACAATATAAATAAAATACGGGGTAGAGGAAAAGTTGTGAACGCAACATTACGTTTTGTTACACCTTTTGATAGAACTCAGAAAGATACCGCACTACTTAACTGGAATTTCGAAAAAATTTGAACATTCGGTGTTATTGTTAAAATATTCGAGAACAATATAAAGATATATTGTTATGCCTATATTCGTATAATAATATATCGGCAAAAAAGTAGTTCGCCTTCACTCACATGTACTTATTCAGTACTTACCTGAAAAAATACACTGGCTGCTGCAGAAATTGAACTCACTATCTCCAGTTAACTGAGTTCACCAAATTTTCTATATACAGAAACACCTCGGTGACGACTTGTATAATAAAGGAATTATGTGTTATAGATGTGGTCACTCCAAGGTATATTTGAGGCAACATCACATTATCAGTGAAAAATCAATATACTCTGTGAATATTCGCAGTTCGCCCCTGTTTATGATTAGTATGATTTTCAACAACGGTATTTTGGGTGTAACTTTAACTTTTTGTTGGTAATTCCTTTTTTAAGTACTTCCCTAATAGGATCAAATGATGAACTAGAAGTATTATACCTCGGCATTTGCAAATTCATGTTACGTCACGGTTCTTTCAAATATTATGTTCCTCATTTGCTACGATTCGATTCTTGGAACTGTTTTGTCACAAATTTGGTAAAATAACTATATATTATGAATACAAATTATGAAGTTGAATAAGAGTGAGAAAGAACTGGAGGTTTTGATGGAGGCTTCATATAAACCCTTTGCTTCTTGAGTTTTATACAGAACTAGATAGGACAGAATCGACATGAAAGCAACGAAGTCTTTATACAAACGCATTCTATACAAGTATGGAAACAAAACAAAAACAACATTTCTCAAAGCTGCTTTGCGGAAAAATTGGAACCTATGGCAAAGTGTGGATAAATCATGGACAGTTTTTAGTCGAATATAATAATAAACAATCTATCTCGAAAATTAACAACATGGAAGATTTTGATACTCTGTAAATGTTGGTCAACTTCCATTCTCAATATATATAAATTCTCTATTATATTGTTTGATATTTAATTTGTATTCAATCAATTTGATATAATCACAATTATTTTTGCCTCAGCTATTTATTTCCGACGATGTTTATTACTTATTACTATATGGGACAAATCTGACAGAATTGTTCAAACGAAAAATTCAAAAGGTTCAAAATTCTTGCTTAAGGCTGATTTACGGAATCAGAAGGCGAAATAAAATATCCCATAAACTCAATGAAACTGGATGGCTCAACATGGAAAATAAAAGAAGACTGCATGCAGGGTGTCTTTATCATTAAATTGATCTGTGCAGAGTTCCTTCTTATCTTCAGAGAAGAGTGACATTTCGAACTGACGTACATCAACATAGAAATTTCAAAAATTTGTCGCCGTTCTTATTAAAAAAAAATCAAAGAATATTTACTCCAAACCCAATAACGAATTTGATGCATTATATTCAGTTTTTGTATCCACATATTCACACTCCTCCTCTTGAAGTATACTTTAGATGATTCTTCATGTACTTCTAAATGCTATTTACTGCCCGACGCTGGTCTTTACTTGTGTAATTGTATCGAGTCTGACATTTTATGTGTGTTGTCTACGTTAGTTCACGCAGAGATTTTTTTCAGGTTAAGTGGTAGAACAGTTTAGCAGTTACTCACCTAACTGCAAAAACTGAACTTCACCTTTTATTATGTCCGATTTGAATTATTTTTGTATTTTTTTTGTATTCGTTTATGTATATGATAATAAAGACGTTTTTTTTAATTATTATTAAGTAGGAATGCTTTTTTGCAGTATCCTATTTTTATCATAGAAACTATAATGTTAGACCCATTAAATTTGCGAAACTTTGAATACACGCTCCAGAAATGAAGGGAAGTCGAGAAAACCTTCGAAATGGTGGCATGTGTTTATATGCACGTCCTGTGTATTTTTCCAACCGATTCAGTTCAGATTCTGAACAGAGACTGATTTATGATGGCAGACTCTTTATATTTATCTTGTTAAGAGCGATGTACCACTTGTATGTACCCATTTCATAGACAGGAAATTCCTGACATCAGCATGCAATATTAATTCGAATTCTCTGAGATACCTCTGACTTCATCTCAGACGAATGTTAGATTCATCGATGTGGAATTGGTTGTAAAGGAAGCTCAATTGAGCAGAAAAATGTATTAGGAAATATGCCAACGGAGCACAAAACGATTCGCAAGTCTGGTGTACATGTGTATCTCTATTTCATGCCCAATTTGACTTTTCCCTCGCAACCTGTGGTGTCGTTTCTTCATCGAAGCGAACTCGACTGTAAATAATTTCATCTGCGTTCCTTCTGTAATCACAGAGTGCTGTAATTCCAATAAAGATTCATTCGAAGGGGTTCGGTATTGAATTCAGGTAGTGTTCTTCTGACTTCAATAAACTCGCTGCAGGTCAGTGCGACTACTGTTTATTTCTTCTTCTTCATCGAATCTTGCAATTCATATTTATATCACACAAATCTCGAATCAGAATAGTTATACCAATTAATGTGATAATATTGATTTGCGAAGCTATGCTTGTGGGGATACTTAGGAGAGTATTACTAACCGTGATTCCCAGCATCGAGATAAATGATTTCTCCAAATCTATATTCTGAATTTGTTGTGAAGAGATTATTTGAAACTATTGATTTTTTTAATTGTGCTTCCACGAGCAGTTTCATAGGTAATGGAGGGAATACCGATATAAAAAATACTGATATCTTCCGAAAAGTTGCCTTCGCTTCGAACAACTAGTTGATATATGAGCAAGAGATATATTGAGGATATGCCGTCCTTCGGAGGGAAAGTAAAGTTTCATAAGTACAAGTCTTGTAGCCACAATAGAAAGACAATACAGGTCCAGGTAAAAAAACGAGTGAAAAACAATTATTTAGCATCGAGTTTTTTGTGTTTCTCTTCTAGCTACAAGGCTTGTACTTTCATGATACAGACCCTTGAGGGTTCGGCAAAATTTCCGGTTGGGGGAAGTGTGCTCACCGGCGTCGGTGATTGGCCTTGGTAGCGGAAATAGGCCGACGTTAAATAAACCTATATAATATAAAGTGAAAATAGTAAAGATGCTGGAACTGATATCATCTCAGCACCAACGTTTATGAGTGAGACCAATTATTTTTGTATTTTCCATGAGAAACGGATGCAGATACTGTAGTGTTGCTCTATGATTATTTCTGAATGTTCCAAATATTCAGTGGGTTCGACATTGAATATTTTTCAGTACATGATATATGCCAGGAAATGTATACACGAGATTGAATAACTTACAATTCGCTAGTGATAGCTTGAGGGTATCTATTTCGAAAAAAAAAAACTTCAATTTCGTCGGACTTGCTGGTATCATTAGAATTCAGATCCTTCGGAATATTTTACATTGACCATTGGTTATTTAAACCGAAAAACTATCGATAGGGGAATTTTTTTTCCAATCATTTCAAAAAATACTTTCCAATGAGAATATTATCAAAAATTACAGCTTCAGCTTCTGTAAAAGATAAGAAAGTGACTGACAAATTGAATTTCCACCACTACTTCAACAAATGGACAAAAGGAACAAGAAGCACTTTCTGAGTTTAGATTGGATTTTGGCGTAATGCATTTCGTTGGCGAGTGTTTTGTTGTACGTATACTAACTATTACGTGATCCGACGGGTCTCAGTTCCTAGATTTTGGTGCCAGTGGGTGGGTGCTACTTTTTCAAAAAAAAATAGTCTCTAACCGAAATCATTAAGCTTTCGATAGCCAATCTCAGGAAGAGCCAAGGATGATGAAGAAATCCCCCAGATGAATGACAATCAACGTGAAGTTACTTCTTAATGAATAATATAATGAATAGGGAAAATTCACTTTATGTATTTATTTATTCATTCCAACATGGTTAAATTACATGACAGGCCACTAAAATTAACAATCAGTAGCCTAACAGAGGGACAAACAATTACATTTGCACACTTAATGTATACATACGATTGAACAGCGACACACTTAATATAAGCACGTGAGTGAGCATTGGTTTTTAAATACTATTCGAAGAAATTAGTATCGAAATATTCGCCCAACGAGTGTTGTAGTATGAGATTTATTGTTTCACGTTCGAAAGAACATCTGTTACATTTTTCAGATTATTAGGTAAATTATAACATGATTTCAAAGGCATCACAAACAAACTTGCTGTCGTTAGTGAATTTTAGTGTGAGTTAAAATATGATCAAAGTTCTCAGGAGAAACAAACCTTCTATTCGAATGGAATCAAATTCAGAGATGACAGTCGACTGCTTTCGTAACTGAATGCTGAGTACTGAAATATGCGTATGTTGTATCAACTTGAATTTAGGCTACTTTGTGAATAATAGGTTTGTGTGCGGTCTCGACAATTACGGTTTGAAAATCAATTCAAATTCGTAGTAATGAAAATGTATTCGCGTTAAACTTGTCACAGTACCACGGACGGCTGCTTCGAACTCGTCCCGAACCCATCATGGCCAGTTGCCTGTAGTAGCACTTCAATGGCAGATAATAACAGATATTTCTTATATACAGCTTCCTCCTGCCTTGGCAGTGGTGTTCAGAGAAACAAAGGTTTTCAATGCACCCAGTTCAATGCAAATGCAACGAAAACAAAAAAATTAGTTGAATTTCATTGTTTCAACATTTATGGCATATGTTGTTGAAGCTTATTACCAAAATAACCAGTTGAAAATACTTGCACGTGACATACGTTCTGCTAAAAAAACAGGAGGAAAATTGATATTCTACTTCAATTGAAGATGAATTTGTTGGCAACATGGGCATGAAAACCAAGTGGTTTTACTAAGGGATTATGGGTAATTGAGCTCTATGAGAAGTTATTCTTTGACATGGAAGGTTTCACTTCTTCTTCTTCTTGGTTTTTTATGGTCTTTGCTTCCATTATGGCGCATTAGACCAGAAGGTTTCACATATAACTATTATACCAAGTTATCATGAAACTGAAGAAAGGGCGTGGAGCTTGTATCAAAATGAAATAGCAGAGGACTTCAGCACCAGATTATTTTGTCGAATATTCAAATCAACACGTTAACAGTGGAGGGTTATGGAAATCATGCTCCTTAACCAACTTTCTTAGGTTTCTATTGAAACCTGAAAATTGTCTCGAAGTGATGGATGATCCTCATAAGTTCAAATTACAGATCACGTAGTCGAAACACGGAATAATGAGGCATACTCGGAAGTAACAGGTCCGATATGTAGGTACTGTGTAAATTCTAGCATTCATTTCATGTATAACGTCAAGCAGAATTCATGGCTTAACAGGCTCCGGACAAATATTCGCGAATATTAATTCAACAGACACTTATCAACGTATTTCTATCTAACATAAAAAAGGTGCAATACATTTCAGCAGAACATTTCCCATTCTCATTTCCGTAGTTAATTTGCCAGGTTTAGCGTCCCTAACTCTCTCCTCAAAAAGCAAAACGATACTCGGCAGAAGGTAACTCTTGCGGATATAATTAGCGAACCGCTTTTATGCTTCTGAAATTTTCATCAAGAAGTTCTCTGATTATTACGCACTTTAATAATCGCAATTAAATTCCAAGAGGAGTTTCCGGCAATTCTAGTTTAGTCGAATATGTTTCGTTGAGTTTTGTAATGGAAATTGTTCTTTGAGTTCAGAGAGGAACTACTAGTTGTTGAGATACTAATGAAGTCAGAGAACCAAAGTTCAATAGCAATTTTTTTTATATTGTTGAGATCATTTTTTTCACTCTCCGAAATCAGGCTGTCATGGAATTCAGATGAAAATGAATAATTCTGATACAATTTTATATATATATATATATATATATATATATATATATATATATATATATATATATATATATATATATATATATTTATATATACTTGTAAATAATCTTGACTGGCTGTATAGTAACTGGAAAAGCTTTAGCGGGGTTGCGGTTGCAGTCACAATTGTAAGGGCTTCAAAGAAGACTCTTTGTTTTAGTCGAGCTTTCGGTAGTTTATTGCTACCTTCCTCAGGACAACTGTAATATATATACATTAAAATACAATATGATGGTATAAACGATACTATGAACACTTACAAACGTGAGATTATCTAATAAAATTTGAATTTCTTACATAAAAATTTTGAAGTGAAATGTGGAAATGACTGACAGTGACAATTTTTGATTTTCATTTTTTCAAAAATTGTCACTGTCAGTCATTTCCACATTTCACTTCAAAATTTTTTATGTTAGAAATTCCAATTTTATTAAATAATCTCACGTTTGTAAGTGTTCATAGTGTCGTTTATACCATCATATTGTATTTTAATGTATATATATCACAGTTGTCCTGAGGAAGGTGGCAATAAACTACCGAAAGCTCGACTGAAACAGAGAGTCTTCTTTGACGCCCTTACAATTGTGTCTGCAACCCCGCTGAAGCTTTTCGTGTTATATATATATATATATATATATATATATATATATATATATATATATATATATATATATATATATATATATATATATATATATATATATATATATATATATATATATATATCACTCCCCAGTCGTCAGGGGCTAGGGGGCAGCGGGCGTCAAGCATAAGTTGAAATAATTGAGAGATTATTCTTTTCTATCGCAACTCTAGAGAAAGTTGACTCGATTTATTTTCACCTCGTAAAATACATTTTTTTCAAATGGCAAAGTAATGTTCTGAGTATTTGAATGGCGCAGTCAGTGGGATTTTTGCAGGGCGTTGATTCGCAATCGTCTTCAAGGAAATTCAATGAGGAATTCACCCATATTGATATTCACTACCTAACCTTTTATTATGATGCATTATTTGTTTTTCAAGATTCAGGTATATGTTTATTCAGGAACGTGCTGAAACTTCCGTGTGTAAATGAGGTAGAGCTTGTTCAGAAGGAGGTATAATTGGATATTCTTAATGAATATCGGAAACAATGAGAAGATATCGAAAAACATAAATTATTCGAAATAAAAACAGGAATTTTTTCTCCTGAAGAGACCGGTGTATTGAAAAAATTATTGGAAGCATACGATTCGTTGCGGAACGTTATAAAATGTTCCCGGGCAAGTGAAGAAATAATGATATAATCTAGTTCAATTGATCTTACGTATATTCATGAAATTGAAAGGAGACCTTAGAATAAACTAGGAGAAACATTTCAGGTTCTGTTTGATATTTAATGGGCCATTCATTAACACGAAACGACCAAAATATTTTGACCAACATGCTTTGTCAAACTGTGCAAAACTTTTGAATTCCCTGAAATTGAAAACTCAATTACCCATTTCGACTGGAATTTCGGCCATTGTGGTCATAATCAACTACCACAGCACAGATTGTTTGTGATTGCTCGGAAACTGTCACCGCAAAAAGGATTCCAATAATACCTGGATTTAATTAAATTTTGTTCTGACAAACAAGCCCCTGGTGGTCTGTAGAAATTTGAGTCAGGGCCGACGGAAAATTAGATTTTCACTTTTTCACCGATAACTGGAGTTGATTTAATCATTCCATAATTTTTTTTATCCCCGTTGTGGAGTTTTCAGAACCAGATGAGCATTCGATATCGAACGTATCGAGGCAAAAGCTTTGGTGCCCTCGTGTGCAATCAGAGAAAATGGAGCATGACCATGAAGATTCAATTCGCTTGAAACGTTATAATGTGCATATTGCCCAATATAGGTATCCGTCTTAGTCCCCATCCCTAGAGGCGCTGCCGCTGTAAAATCAGTTGAAGATGTCAAATGGCCGCTTGCTCTGAAGAGAGATGGCTATATACTGGTGCTTTCAGTGTTGCGATATTGTTTCACATGAACCTGTAGACAGGGTGTAGCTGTTCAAAGTTATACTTTGTTCAACCATCCTTTGCCGTTACGTCATAATCGGTGACGTATTCTGCTGATTTACGTTTGTCTTATATTAGTTGAATGTTATTTTACACTCAACCTCAAAATTATTATTCGTATGTACCTTCCTACCTGCAGAATATATCGCATACACTCGTGTTCTTATTGCATGTTGATGTATGATATAAATCGATGATCCTCGAGCAGAAACATGTCCGACATGAACTTTGATTTTGTAGTCTTTATCTGTTTCCATTCCACTAGTAGATAGTTTTTGAACAGTTCCAATAGATATTTCTAGAGCATCAGCAACACGCTATAGAATTCAATGAAATCAAATAAAACTTACATTTTGCATAACATGGGTAGATACATACGTTGCAGACTGCATTTAACGGTAAAAGCGGCACTGCAGCATCTCTTTCTCTTGAAAAGTAGTCAATCAACTTCAAAATTGAGCTTTGCTTTTTCTCATTACACCGGAAAGGCATTTTGACAATGAAAAATCAACTGAAAAAGGCGAAAATGGCCAAAAATACTGAACAAATCAAACTATGACATCTGAATTGTCAAAAATGACAAATAAAATTCACATCTACATTAAATAAGACATACGTTAATGACGTCATAATTCCGTCTCATCTATTTCATGAATGAAAGATAAAGTTGGAGAACGTATGACGTAACGGCAAAGGATGGTTGAACAAGGTATACGCCTTCAGAGTGAGCTTGTGGTGGAAATTCCTAAAAATTTTCGAGATCACTCGATCCATGGAATACGTTGTTTCCAAAACAGATCACTTCTGGTTAGAACAGAGAATAGAACGCGAGATCAATCTGAACAAGTGATTGTTACATAATATGTTTATTATTACTCCCATCTATTATTATATTCTTCATTCAATACTCCACAACATTCTAAGATTAGAATAATGTGATCAGTGGAACAATGCTGCTTAGAAAATCAACTATTCTTGAAATAATTTCAAAAAGTTATGATAAACTTTGAAGTGGGGGCGTAGCAACCAATAGATATTAGATATTTTCATTTCAACCCAGAAGATTTTGAAAAATAATAATGATTTCACTCACCAGAAAAATGGCATTTTCTCACTTCACATATCCATAAAATTTGATCATAATTCTCACTCCTATTCGCTCACACTCATTAACGTGAATAATATTCGGCTGAATTGTTATAATTAGTTCTGAAGCGAGCTTTTGAATTGAGATCACAATATTATATTGCTCATATGAAAATATCGACATTCAACAAATTTTTCCAGCACATATACCAGAATTCGCAACGACATATTTTTTGAGTTACTACTACGGTCTACGTTATCAATTCTTGACCAACTAGGCTAGATCGGTCGTCTGATTTGCTGACAATCTTTTATATGGGGTGAAAACACTAGTATATAGCGACCTAACGCTAAACTAAGCATCTCCGTCGAGTTGAACGAACTCTGGTATCAGAAAGTATTTGTGTCTGGTTCATAGACCAAACATCTAATTTATCCCTCAATGAAGTTGTCACATTATTTGATATTGGAAGTGTTCACAACCAACACTTTTACTTTAACTTTTTCAATATGATCACCTCCATTGAATAACATTGGGAACACTTTCTTACAGTTTGTTTCACGAACCAGGCATTGATGTTCCCGAAATATTCTGTGAATTGAGATAAATGGAACATACTCAAGTAATGTTTTTGATAATAATTCGACTATTTCATTGATTCATCTTTTGAATCAAATATTGATGATAATTCGATACATTATAAGATTCTAGGTGTTACTCAAACCACGTGGGCAACCTTTCAACAAGCAGTGGTCATTCGCCCTTCCTGAAGGTATTGATCAATCATGCATTGAATATTTGAAAAAAAATCATGCATTTGGTATGTTGTCAGAAATTCAATTCAGTTCATTTAGCGTAGACATGAGTGCAATGAAGATAAAATGATATGAAATACGGCAATGTTTGTGAATGAATACAGAGCACAAAGAAAGAGGTTTTCCTTGTGGTTGGGTGTAGGGGTTTACATTTCACTCATGAATTAGGTAGATATATTGTTCAGATTGATATGATGACAATTATATAGTCGTGAATGTTGCAAAAGTAAATTTGATTATAAATGTGAGTTTCCAATATTTTGGTAGTACATTGATATTTTGAAGGTTACCAAAAGTTCAATTTTGATCAGAAAATCTTTAGAAATAGAATCAAACAATATGCAATCATTAAGAGGGCATATACTGGTCCACCGAACTCCCACGAATGAAGTGTATATTATAGAATATGAGATCGCACTTCGTAACTATATTTTTTCGTGAAACTCAGATATCCACGAAGATCAAAATTGATTGAATATCATTAAAATTTCAAATTTACATTTCAATTGAAGAAGGAAAGGGATTTTTGTCAAATCTCGTCACAACTAGTCGTTTTTTTGGATGAAATTCATGGTTGCCCACAAAGACGATATTCGAAATACCTCTATAGAATCAGAATCGAAAATTGTATTCAATTAAAAACTATAAAAATTTCGAATTCATTGATTTCACGAAAATTTCACGTTCATTTCGATAACTTGTATCCTTCAATCGAAAGTGGAATTGCCACCAGCAAAACTGATTATTTTCATCAAGATATCTGAGAAATTTCGTAGATTGAAGTTCTTCATTTGCTTTTGTTCACAGAAATATTTCGTCCTCACTTCAATATCATGATGAATAGTACCTCTCTCTTTGGTTATTAATAGTATAATATTGAAAATAAGTTTCACGGTGTTTCACTGGTTCAATCAGATCATTCAAGCTATTGGAAAAAGTGATTTCAACTTGTTCGATGTTCGAGTGGTAGTTTTTAATGTTTTTCATGGCATTTTTTATTGGAACCAAATTCATTCCTGAATCCGACAAAGAAAAACTCCCACGAGGAAAATATCTACCACTTCATGAATCTTAAAATTCAAACTTATCTTCTACATAATTTTCTAATAATTCCATTATCTTTGGCCATGATGCTTGAAACTCCACAAATTACCAGTAACCCCTAATTGGATTTACAAAAGATAAAAGCTTTTCATTGGTAGATTTAAAATATAAGATATTCTGAATGAAAAAGTCTGCCTAATTCAAAATCGAAACAATTTTTTATTTCGGATCACATCTTCATCTGTGTTTCCGATAATGGATTTCAATTTTTTTTCATTGAATTTTCCAAAATTATCGTGCAGTACCGAACTGAATTGAATATCATCTTTCAAATATGAAATGATGAACAGTTTCAGTACGAATATTACCCGAAATAACTTTTCTTGAAGTTGAAGCTTCCTGAATCATGAGTGTCCCCCAAAGACTAAATAGAGAGAATCACCAAATGACAAGTAGAGGACTGATACATCAATCTGCTAGAGTTGCATGGGGCTACAGGGCAGTAGCGGTCGTTCAAAAAGGTCGTATTTGGTGATTTTCTCATATATAAAATCTAGTGAATTCAAATCTTAAAACTTTTTCGAAAAAGTGTATTTTTCATTTCTGCCACTGAACTGCCTCTTCTAACAGAAAGTGGACAGAAATAATTTTTTTTTTAGTAGGGGCCCTTTCACTTCGATTGTCATTTTTCAATAATATTGAAATTGAGTTACCAATTTTTTTTCTGCCTCAGTCAAAATATACGTTTAGAAAAATAAACTCTTTCTTCATTAATTTTTGACATTTTCAAAAAAAGTTATGAAAACATTTCAGAAAAAATCCTATTTCGATTTCAATCGGGAAACACTATGAAATGCTTTAGATTGTTTAGATTCAATATTTCTTTTGAAATATTGCACGAATGACTGATATATACTGATTCGAGTAAGAATATTTGAACAAATGGGAATCGATTATATGATTTTCCATCAAGATACGATTCAGTGAAATCAATCTCATCGAATCATTCTCAAATCTGAATTTGGAGATTCTTTGGCAGTATCGAATTCCTGCGATTCTCAATACTTCTTGGAATGTATATGGACTTGATTTTTCTGCATCAACAATTTTATCTATCAATGGACACCAAACTTCACTTCTGATTGATGTTGTCTTGCCTCAACTTCTGAACTGCTTTTGTGTTATAGTTGAATAGTTTCCTGAACTATTGGCCAATGTGAAAAGTTGTACCTATTTCCGACGATAAACTGTGAAGTGATGAGATTGCTATCTCAAAGGAAGGGGAAAAACTAGTGGAGGATTTTTCAATATAATCACTGATATTGTAATGTCAGAAAATATAACAGTTGTAAAATAGACAGGAAAATGTTCTATACCACAGGTGATATACAGTATTTTAATTTCTAATGACTGCGTCCCCGGTTCATTTGCCAAATCATCAGTTATTAATTTATTGTTCTTCAATTCGCTTCTGGATCTTGATAGCTTAGACTCGGGCGGCACGTACAGGATGGGCCAATGAAAGCGAAAGTTTGAAAGGTAATCAATTGATGTTTTCATTGCTCTATACAATTTGGAATTTGATGCAGTTTACACTGAAAAAAAATGTTAAATTTTTTTTTTTGGAAGTACTTTTAAAATAATTATGCATTGTGTAGCTAGCACGTTGTTTATACCGAATTGTTGAAAAACTTCAACATTTTCGTTGAGTGTACTCGAAAACTGGCTATACATCCAATCATCCTCCGAGCATTTCGCTCAGAACAGACTCGCCTATGTTCAAAGTAGGTTCAAAAGAAATAAATCCCTGGCTATTACCTCGAAAGACGTAACTCATATCCAACGAGTGCTAACGAGGGGTTGTTCACAAAAGTAATTCCCGCATACGCCTCTGGTGATACAGTTGCCAGAATTGATTTGCAATGATTGGAGCAGGCACACTTTCCACCTGCCAACGATTTTCGAGAATTTGCTGGGAATTTCCTTGCACCAATGAATGACCTATGAGCCCTTCTTGCGAGTGTGTGCACGTCCCTATGTAAACCCAGCACTGGCACTGGTCGGAAATGAATCCACACCATTCGTAGTATCAGTCAAGGGAGTAGTTATTTTCTGACTTACCTACTGTGTAGATAGTTGAGACTGGCCTGAACAAATTGAAGAACTATGATGAATTTTGCGCACGACCAAGATGCACAATCAGAAGTGGAAGTGAAAAAAAGCGTAATAATCGTTTTCGCAAATAAAAAAAATTTTTTAGAACAATTAACCTTTTGTGAATTCTTTATTCTTTCAATATCTATCTCATTCAGGGTATTCACGAAAAGATCACCATTTATGATACATCACATTCTTCTCTTGAATTCATCTTTTTTCTGCCAATAATTTTAAATAAATAAACTTGATTTTTTTCTTTTTTTTATGAAACTAGGATATCATCATATCTAATTGCAGTGTCCATCCATCCTACATGACTTGCCGTAAGCGTAGTGTTATGTCCTAATTTTTTGTAGGCAAATTTATTTCAGGGAAAATTTTTTGGCATCTCCTCCGACTCAAAAAAAGAAATGATTTCTATGAAAGAAGTAAAACCAAAAAAATTCACAAACAATATCTGTAAATAGGTACGTGTATATCTACAAATAGCCCTATATTTTGCTTCGTGTAGATATTTCCTGTGTATGCTGTATATTTGACTCAATTCCCGCATGCTTGTAATACACATTAAGAAAGAAATAATAGTGATTTCTATGTCACCCAGTGCCTGTTGTGCCATATAGGCAGGAGAGTGGCTGTTTTAGATGGACTCATTCTTCCTTTTTGTGAATGGATCAATCGTCTTTGACACGTACCTGTCAACAGAGAGTTTCTTTCAATTTCACTTCATTGTTCTCACACAAAAATAACAAATTTGTTTCCATTTCTTCATTAATAATTCATTATATACTCGAATAATGCATGACTTGGATATGGAAATGTGCTCACGTTCACTAGCTTTGTTTCGTTTGTATTGTCCAACCCTGAATATAGAATACCATCAACATCATGTATGTAAATATCAACCTATAATGAAACTTCTTTTTCGTCATAATTTGCCAGACATTCATAAATTGCTCTTATTACAACAATTATTATTTATACGAAAGTAGTAGTCCATACTCAGAGTGGAAGACAAAGTTTATTGAAAAAAAGGAACACGAAGTCATCTCCACATAAATTTCATTCCAATAGGATCAACATAAACAATTGAGACATGTTTCGAACATATATATTGTCATCTTCAGTGGAGTACAAAAGAGGCTGAAATAGGATTCGAATTTGAAGTTAACAAAAGTTGATCTCCCCACTCATTGTAAGTATTGATTGGATTTTTTTCAACTGTTTGTTAACTTCAAATTCTAATCCTATTGCAGTATCTTTTGTATCAAACTGAAAATGAACATATATATGTTCGAATCATGTTTCAATTAATTTGGACATTGATCCAGTTGGAATTGAATTCATGTGGACTTTGTTTTCCTTTTTTCGATAATTATTATTTATGAACCAAGATATTTATGCCCTGAGGGAGGCTCGATCTTTCAAATCCGAGGACCTCTGGCGAGACATAAAGTGAACTTTGTGCAGACACGGGCACGAAATACACTGTTTGATAGCTGGTTACTATAAGCTATTAATACACAATAATGAACTAGTAACCTAGCAATAAAAAATATAATAACCGGCAGCACCGACTCACTCCCATCCTAATCGAATGTGATCAACTGCGAGAATGCACAGTTGAGTTTTCATAAGGTTGTTTCAATTTTTCAGGGCGTGCTCCTCGAAGCTCTCGAATGAAATTCAATTCGCCTAAGCAGGAGATTTGGGTGGACGTTGCTATAAAACATGTTTCAGCGAAGGAGATTTATCACTGGGACTTTCTGGATCTAAACCCTAAGAAATTCTCCTCCACGTAGGAAATTAATCAAAAAGACAGGTTTTGTCCTTTGAGCTTGAATAAAGAATAGCTCGCTTCTAACTGCTATATAAGGATGGCTCCAAATTTCCAACTTTCTGAGTTTTGTAAATAGTTTGTTCCATCAACTATGACAACAGAACTGGAAAACTTTTACGGCGGACCGTGAATCTCACAGTGTGTTTTCTATTTTTCATAGAAAGTAGATTCTCCTTGGAAAAGCAAATATTGATGTTTGGTGTTATGGATTGCACTGCATTGGAGAAATTTAACTCTACTCGAGTAGCTGAAATTTAGCGTAAGTTGAAAGGTTAACAAATATTGAGCTTAAAACGCGGAAAGAAACCACATAGAGATTATTCAAAACAGCTAGTTCTAAGACAACAATGCAAGAGCACTTTGAACGATTATTATATACAGATAAGATCACTTCGTACAAAATAAGATTTTCTTATATTTTAAGTCTCGGGTAACAACTTCCCAGACAACATATTTCCAAGCTCGGCTTTTCTGCTCGAAAGCGGCCCCTTAGAAAAGGAAAAGAAAGACTTTGACGTATCCCAGAGCTCCCAATGAAAGGGTAGGATGACTGTACACATCGATTACCAATAATTCATTCAATGGGATCCTGCTGTTGCAATGTAAGTTGATTGATGATGATGAAATTATTTTGTTGATTCAATCACTACCGACCTGATAATACTGCAAATATAGAGAAATTCAATATTCTTTCATTATTATTCATTAATGGTCAGTATCCAAAACAATAGAGTAGCTTTTTTATGATGATGACTACTGAAAAGGTATTACACGCAAGAATTGTGATATTCTGAGTCAATATTAATGATGTAGCAACACCCAACACTAGAACCTGTGCCTCGTCCTCCATAGAGATAACGCTTAGTTTACAATACATATTCAGAATTATTCACACAATCTAGCACTTATAACAGAATACTTGTTTTTCTGTTGTATGCTTTCTGTATATGGCTTGTTTTCACGTGTAGTCGGGAAAATAAAACTGAAAAAGGCGTTAAAATTGGACCGTTGAAAGATATATTTTGTTAAGCTTCCATTTAGAACGAGGAACATGAGTTACAGAAGAATTTATTAATGGTAATGATTTGCGCTCTTAGCCTTCCGTTTATTGAAAAAAGTATCAGTACCGCGGTAACTAGCTGCATGCTCTTTATCGATATGATCATCAGCTTCAGCTTAGGAGTAGAAAGACATCATTGGAATCAGAATTCCCAATATCTTGTGTGATTTGGGATAAGGTCTCAGTATGGGCCAAACCATAAATCATACTGTATGAAAAATTATAAGAAATATTATTTTATTCGTTCGTTTTTCATAAGTAGTATCCGCAACAAACGAGTAGAAATATAATGAAAGCAGAACAATTCTTCGATTAAAGATTGAAAGAGATACGTTCAATCTGCCATTTGTTGTTCATGACTCTTATTTATAATGAATACATACCTTTCCATGAAAGTTTAAAGAGATATATTGATAGTGATGATAAAAATTCAGGGCTCAATACTTCCCGAATTATACCCGTGAAAATGTGCGCGAATATGACATCCACCCAAGATCATGTAGTTCAAAATGTCGAAAATAATTTGGAATCCAGGGATATTATACGATGTATTTCGACAGGATCTTGAAAAGAACAGTCTAAACGGTCGAAACTCCACCTCAAGTATTAACAATTTCAATTTTGTGATTGAAATAGAGCTCCGCATTATGCTTGCTAAAGTATTCCAATATTGTTACTATGAATTTAAGAATTGAGTCTAAGAACTCATTGAACTTGTTGGTGCAGAACGTTCTTTAAATTTTCGCTGATGAATAAAATAGAAAATGTCTTGAACGATATCCATCAACTATTTTTGTAGAAGCTTCTGAACTACAAAGAAAAGTTTTATTTTTCTGGTCCTCATTTATGTCGACATTTTTTATGTGTTCATTTATCAACATTCCAGAAATAGACGAATCGAAAAAATGTATCCCGATGTCACTTTACAATTGAGTAACTTTCAGATCCTCAGTTTTATCTGTTCCAATGGATTTTTGAAATAGACACATTAGTCATTGAGCTCAGATTTTTGTAAATTTATTGGTGAACGAATATTTTGTTTCCAAAATAAAATATGGAAGACATTTGCTATCACTCGAGATGATTCTTCGGTTTTTCAGTTACCAAAATTGAAAAAAAGTTGTTTTTACAATAATTATCAACTTTTGAATCTTTGATGGAGAAGAACCTTCTCTAATTTCGACATTTCATTTGTTCGAGTGGAAATTTAAGATTTTTTCCCTTTTATATTCGGATCTTTCATGACTTTTCAATAATATTCACACCCTCGTCACAGGCGTCTATAACCCTGGACAGAAAAGTCCTATCAATCGAAAAATGATATGTCGATGATACGTACATGGCTATTATCCAGCAGGACCAAAAGCATACTGTCACAAAAATGCCAAACCGTATACTCAACAGGTTTTTTTGTCACTTTCGAGATTGCGGCTTGTTCGACATATTCCATTAATTTGTTAATATTTTCAGTGTCGTCAGATTATCAAACATGTCAGTTTTGCCATGCCGTCTATTCTTAGCTTCATTACTTCATCGAAGACTTTTTTTTTAAGCGAAACAAGCTGGTTTGATGACTGAACTGGAGTGGGATATCGATAAATACAATGCTCTCCATCCCATTCAAGTTACCCGTGCTGGGTTTAAGCAATCGAGTAAGGAAAAGAAAAATATATGTGATTCAAAGCTCATTCGCATCTTGTAGATAGTGAGGCATTATTCGTTCTGCATAGGCAGTTGGTTGCTCTTACAACAGAATCAACAGATATTTTTAAAAATACCAAAAATGAAAACGTTCTGAAAACTTCATGCCTCCTACATGATAATATTGTTTTCGAATATGCTCTGGAATATATTTTTTGTTCCTAAAGTGAACTCCTTTCGAAACTCATACTAACCAAAAGAAATAGTGGCTATTTTATCTTCAGGTTGATAAAATGGTGGTGCATGGCAACAACCGTAATACGGTGAGCAACTTTTGTAGTGAAGAAGTGCAACCTAAACGAATGTCTCCTCCGTACTGGATTCCAGCAAGTTGATGAATTCAGGACGGCATTGCCTTCTGAAACTACCACAACAAGTTTTAATCGCATGTTTGTTTCGAAAATCCGTTCACCTGCGGATGCTGATATCATCAGATGAAAATGAATTTCTATAAAATATATTATTTGTTTTTTTCGGTTATGAAAACGTTAAATATTGAGTTGAAAGAACATTTTTCTCGTGACTTCCAGGATTTTCGTCGTCGGGAACAATACTGTCGAACTAGCCGAAAAAGTTCCGTTGTACATAGTCAAATCTTCTCTACTGCACATTCAAGCTGATAACTGCAAAGATTCTTCATGGAAAAAGGTGACTTTTATTCCTTGCCTCAACAGTGGATTCGTAGTTCAATATTTTCGGATATTTATTCCATAGTATACTTTCCATCCCCAAAAAAATTTAGACATCTCTCGAGTCGTGTACCCCTTATGAATGTTATCGTTCGAATGAAAGAATGAACTATTCCATACCAAATTGAACGACCATAATATATACTAATTTTTATTATCAATCCCTTGTTTGAAAACATTGGTTGACATTTTAGTTCTCAATGTAATGAACGCAACAGATACATTTACTCTAATTCTATGACAAGGTCAAAACAGAGGCATTAATTATAGAGTTTCGATTTTTTATTTTATTCGTGAGCAAATATTCCGACCCAACAAAATACCAAAAACATTCGCAATTATTCAAGATGATTATTCCACTTTTCAGTTATCAAAAATTTGGAGAAAGTTGATTTGACAATTATTAATTTTGAACTCTTCACATAATGGATCTCTAATTTCAACATTTCATTCGCTCCAGTGAAAATTTAAAATTTTTTCTCTCATGTTCAATCGTTTAAAAATAATATTCACTCCCTCGTCACACGAGTCTATAACCATTTAGAGGAAAACCCTTATATTCTACAAATAATATGTCGATGGTTTGTTGCTAAAGGTTTAGGCATCGAGGACTGATAAACCGTCCATTCATACCATTTGGAACTGAGAACTGATATGTAAACAGACGCCAAGAACTTTCATACCCCCAAAAAATCAAGTAATTAATTATTCCACACAAAATGAACGATCAAATACTGATTTTTAGTATCAATGCCTTGTTTGAAAACATTGGTTGACATTTCAATTTTCAATGTAATTAATACAACAGATTCATTTACTCTAATTGTACCATAAGGTCATAACAATGACATTAATTATTGGTTTCGATTTTTTTTTATTTTATTCGTACACAAATATTTTTTTCCTAACGATATATCAAAGACATTCGCAATTAGTGGAGATGATCATTTAATTTGTACAAGTGAAAATGTAAGATTTTTTCCCTTATGTCGGACTTTTTATGACTCAATAATAATATGCACTCCCTCGTCACACGAGTCTATAGCCATTGTTCGACAGATGACAAAGTCGATGGTATGTTGCTAAAGGATTAGGCACTGATAAACCGTCCAATCATACAATTTGGAACTGAGAAATGATATGTCAACAAACGCCAAGAACTTTCATACTCCCAAAAAATGAAAGAATTAACTATTCCATACGAAATGAACCACCAAATACTAATTTTATAATTAATGTCTTGTTTGAAGACCTTGATTAAAATTTCAATTATTAATGTAATCAACACAACAGATTCATTTACCCTATTTCTATCACAAGGTCAAAAACCCTAGGCGCTCTTTCACGAGTCACGTTATCATTCCACTTTCCGCTGTTATATTCACACTGGAATTCGAATTTAGGAAATTATCGAGATCAACCTTTTTGGCGATAAAATCAAATCGACTTTAACTTGAACAAAAGTTGGTTGAGATTTGTTTCAGTTCTATCTACTCAATGATGATATTCCCAAAGTTCCAGCTGCAAAGCAGTGGAACACACGCGAATGTATGAAATGGAGAGAAACCGAAATGGAAGGGATTCCTTCAACCGCACTCCACGAGGAATCGAAGGGGTCGGTAAAAGACAATCCGAAAATGCCCGAGTTTTGTTACTTTGAGTTTGTCAGAATGAAAGAATACGCATAAGTTTTATTCTTTCAAGAGGAATAATCCGTCTTTCGTTCCAATCCCTGAGCCAAGAGAGAATGTGAGAACCAGCCAACACTGTTTACTGTTCATAAATGGAATATGTGTTGATCTTTTCACTAGACTTGTTAGAAACAAAAACTTCAATCAAATTTCCTTTCAGAAGGGAATCGATGGTCTGGAATACTTGCGGGCTCTG
Source organism: Zygogramma bicolorata (assembly GCA_032362365.1). NCBI lineage: Eukaryota > Metazoa > Arthropoda > Insecta > Coleoptera > Chrysomelidae > Zygogramma > Zygogramma bicolorata. The sequence continues at coordinate 130,261 of JAVJAQ010002999.1, forward strand.
AACTGATGATGATGGCAGATACTGAAGTGGCATGAATATAAGGCGATGAGAGAATTGAAAAATTGAACTCGCTGGAGATAATATCAGGGCGGATCGGATCAATTTCGAAACACAGACAATTATTCGCAGAGATCCGGGCATCAATCACTTCCTGAAATAATTGCAGGGGAGTAAAGCAGCTCTGGGGTGTTCAAGGCATAAATAACCTCTGTTGAGGCTGCTACTTTGAAACCTGATTAAGAATCAGAATTATCGATGCTCAGACTGTACCTCCACTCTAGCAGTCGGAAGTACCTACATGGTGTCTTTCCCCAGCACCGATAATTTTAACTGGGTGTTCAAAAGGTCATTGAAATATGTGCCCTCAGTAACCAGATTTTGACCGATGCGACAACTAAGGCTGCTCTCGTCTTGATTCAATACATTCATGCTAAATCCCCTGGATTATTTTTCTGGCTATGGCCATGAATTATTGCGGCTTAGGTCGGCCTGAAATAGCCATAGTTCAGATATGGTTTTTCGAGTGTAGGTTTGATGACGAGGTCTTATTTTCTGTATTTTTTTCAATGGTGGTGCTTTGATCAATGCTAGGTTATGAGAGTATCCGCGCATTAAAAACCATCGTTTTTCGAGTGAAATGTTTTGTCTCGGTGCGGAATGAACTAGATGAGTATATAATAGACATATAATTCAAGAAAAATATACACTCATAGTTAACGAGTGAAAATGGTTCATCAAGCCGGAATTAACACATGTTTTTTACCGTTTTGCCCTTATGACCAACGGTTTTATTCCAGATGTGATATTAGTAGTTAACGTTTTGTCGTGATGAATCGAGCCGTGCAAGACAATTAACCTATTTTCGTTGAATGCAAACCCAGCTATCGAGTGGTGGAAAAAGTTTCAGGAATGAAAGATAACCCAATAATTCCATGTTAATCGTCATGAAATAGTACTATATTATATCGTTCAAAAATCTAGAAATGTTGTCATCTCTGGTAAAAATAACTTTGTCGACGCGAGGGATCTCAGAAAATCTGAGAGTAAAATTTGTTCTCACAAAAAATGTTCTCGATTCAAAAATAAAGATAATACTCGAATTTGAAACATTATCAATAGAAAACAATGAAATTCAAAAACACACCGAGGAGAAATAAATATAAAATAGAAAACTATAACTAATATGAGAAATTCTGCAATTTTCGAATTGTTTTCATTCAAGAGCAAATACATTCTGGATTGTTATGCAAACGGTCTATTAACTACAAAAGTAAATTTGAGCGCAACACAAAATCGAATACCTTTAGTCTTCTTTGAGTGTATTTAGCTTATCGTTGGAAGAACTGATACTTCAGATGTTGATTTGTGCAATCTTAGTAAGTGAATTGGCCAAGTGGATTGCATACACTTTTGCAATTTGTTGTGGTTAATCAAAAATAATACATTTTTATTAGACATAATATAATCCTGTAGCGTACATGTAGCGCATTTCTCAGATAGCAGTTTGAACCAAAAAGAAGATATAATCGGGAATCTGAAGGTGTCGATTTTTTCGTTTCTCAAGTGGTTTTATCATAGATAACTTATCAAAAATTCAAAACTAACAGACTTTTTGCGAAAATATCCCTCTATTGACTAGAGTATATGATCACAGACTCCATTCACGATAGTTCCAATTATATCACGAAGCTGGGAAAACAAACATTCGTAGCAATTATGATATATTGTCGGGTAGGAAGCAGGATTGGGGTCCTTAGAATTTCCACCATGTCGGGTAGGAATCCGTTGGTAGAAACACAAATACAAACTTAAATTGAATGCACATTAACTCGAAACGACAATCATTCATTATAATTTATACTAACAAAATAAACACTCAACAACACTGAATTTATATGGAGGTTCGGATCAGATTTCCCTCCCAGAAAAGCGGTGTTCAATTAACGTTCACTGAACTTGGCTTCGGCAAATTCTAATTAATCTTGGATTTCAGTTAGTGGAAACATGATAACGAACAAAGTATTACCTGAATGTTGATTGGTTGTTGTTATAGGAATTCACCAAATATCAAATTCATTATTCGTTCATTTCGAATGGAGAATATGAAACGCATAAAACATAGTAATAGGAAGTACTAGACTCTTCGGGAAATCATTTTCTATAATGGTTTCTATATTTTTGAGTACCGGTGTTATTACTTATTGGTTAACGAACAATTCTAGTCATTTTCCAATTCATGAAGAAACCCATTCATTTCCAGCGCCGAGGAAAGAAATTTCACCGATTCCGAATGGATCTGAAGAATTTTGGTGCTAATTTGATCAAGAAGCTGATCAATATAGATGCCCTCTATCGAACTCTCATAATTGCGTTCATATCTCAGAGTCATGTTCAGACGAAGGAATACTAAACTCAAGGATTAAATGGCTTACCTGTAAGAAAATGCATTCCTTATCATACGAGGAGCCAGTTTCGAATAGATCAAAATGTGTAGTCGAGCCTTATTCGTGCTAAAGGCGTGACTACACATTTTGGTCTATGAAAACATCGCTCGAAGTATAATTAAGGATCGAATGACTTAACTCTAAAGAAATTAAATCCTTATAATACGAAAAGTTACGTTCGGTTAGACCAAAATAGTCACGCCTTTAGTACGAAAAAGGCGTGACTGGACATTTTGGTCTATGAGAAAGTGACTCGAAGTATAACGAAACACAGATCAAAGCGTGAACGCCTCGTGTCTTGTTGGAATATGCAATTAAAGACCATAAATTGCCAAAGTACATTGCATTGATATTTTGTAACGAATGCGACCCTGGTAAAAAATTACGTTGGCGTAAGTGTTCCAGTGTGCTGCATCTACACAAGCACTTCGCATTGCAAAATGATTCGCTGGTTTCCATGCCGACGCATATGATGCTTTCAGTTGAAGGAAATGGAGCTTCTGAGGGGTTTCCCAGAAACCTGGCATAGGCGATGGAAACAAAGTGAGAGAAAATAATATTTTTTCAGATGAAATATCATAGTTTATATTACAACATAAAAGTGCACAGGAGAACACAATAATAATGTCAATTTAAGCTGCTGCTAATTACACAATTTCATTAGGTGTTGGAAGCACCTCCACACTCTTAACGAATTCCTCGAATTCGGAAATTCTATGGAAACAGTTTAGTTATACTATCTATGTTATGTAGTCTTTGTTTGAAACGAAAGAAAGATGCACATTTTATCAATGTTTTTTCAAAAATAGTGTGTGTTAATATGATTAATTGCAATAATAGGAAAGCCCAAGCCAGGATTTCGGGATTCACTAAAGCGCGGCAGATCAATGTACAGGGGGATACCTTGTACCCGGTTACCCGGTTAAGTACTTCCACCATATACGATCCCTATATACATATATATATATATATATATATATATATATATATATATATATATATATATATATATATATATATATATATATATATATATATATATATGGCCACCCTTCAAGGATAAAGGATCAGATCAGGTAAAAAATTGATCATTTGAAATTCTCGAGTGCGTCAGATTGAGGTAGGGTGCGTAAGTTATATCCTGAATCGTGTATATTCCACTAATCTGACAATTGTTATTGGTGCAGTATATTTACCACCTAGTTCTAGTATCGAACAATATGAAACCCATTGTAATAGTCTTGATATAATGTTTTACTGCAATATCCTCAACATGACCTAATCTTGTAGGGCGATAACAAACTATCAAATATAGATTGGTTTAATGATGAGTTCGGTGTCGCAGTTGTTAATAATACCAGTAACTTAGCTCAACAGGTTGCTGACAGCTTCGCATTTCACAACCTTTCTCAACTCAACACTATATATAACTGTTATGGGGTCATGCTTGATCTAATTTTTTCAAATATATCCGCGAATTGTGTCGTGAACATAGCGAATGATTGCTTGTTGCCGTGTGATTCTTACCACCCAGCATTGACAGTCACTGTTCCTGTTGAAAGTAATTATAATGACCTTGACTACGATTTTTTTTACTATGATTTCAAAAGGGCAAATCATGCTGGTCTCAATTACTATTTAGCGGGAATCGATTGGGATCATCACTTTAGAGTCATAGCAGATATTAATATTGCCACTGACATTTTTTACGATATTCTGTATACTGGTATACAAAACTTTGTTCCCTATGTTCGTTCAACCAAACCTAAATTTCCTCGATGGTTTGATGATAGTTTGAGAAAACTCACAATAGAAAAAAAAAGAAAGCACATAAAAGATTTAAACAAACAACATCTTGGGATGATTATGTCACTTTTTCTCATCTTCGTACTCAATGCAAACATGCAAGTAAACTCTGTTACGATAACCATATTAGAAACGTGGACACTGGCATGGCAACAAACATTAAACATTTTTGGAACCATGTTAACAGTAAAAGAAAAGATAATGGCGTGCCAGATACCATGTATAAGGACGATTTAAAGTTTTACAACGGATATGATATTGCTAATGCTTTTGCCGATCAGTTCGAATCAGTTTACAAACCTAATAACAATCTCAACACTGAAACTCAACAATCTGAAATAGTTTATGAAAATACTTTAGATATGAATGAATGCTCGATTTCTTTGGGAATTATTACAATTAGATCACAATAAAGGCCTTGGGCCAGATGGTATCCCACCGTTTCTTCTTAAACATTGTAGATTCTCACTCACGAAACCTTTATTCATGCTATTTTCAGCCTCACTTCATTTAGGAGAACTTCCTTCACTATGGAAAACAAGCTACATAACGCCAATATTCAAATCTGGTGACAAAACTATAATAAACAACTATAGCATATTGAATTCTATACCTAAGTTACTCGAAAATATCATCTGTGACAATATAAAGACTCCTTTGAATAACGTGATAGTTGAGAACCAACATGGATTCACCCAGGGTAAATCCACGAATACCAACTTATTGCTTTTTTCCCAGTATGTACTGAAAGCTTTGGAAAATAAACATCAAGTTGACGTAATATACACGGACTTTTCCAAGGCTTTCGATACAGTCAACCATCAAATTCTCTACGAAAAACTAAAAGGCATTGGTTTCTATGGAAATTTACTAAAATGTTTCTCCATTCATAAATCAGATAGGAGACAATACATCAAAATTGAAGGTTTCACATCTCGGGAAATTACTGTTACTTCAGGAGTTCCCCAAAGGAGTCATTTAGGACCTTTCCTTTTCAACATATTTGTGAACAATATAAAAGAAAAATAAAAAATTCAGAGGTATTAATGTTTGCAGATGACTTGAAACTTTTTAAAACTATCCAATCACGTCAGGACTACATAGATATACAATCGGACTTGACAATGTTAGCTGATTGGTGTTCTCTGAATCATATGGATGTTAATGTTGACAAATGTAAAACAATGACTTTTTATCGCTCGGTAGGTAAGCATGAATTTGTGTATAACATAAATGGGAAACCGTTAGAATCCGTATCATCTATACGCGACTTAGGCTTGATTATGGATGTCAAAATGAATTTTCATCTTCATTATGAACATATAACGAATAGGGCATTGAAAATGCTAGGTTTTCTTCGCAGAACTATAAGGGATTTCACAAATGTAAGTTCTATCGAAATTATTTATTATTCATTGGTGCGGTCAGTTTTGGAATATTGTAGCCTTGTTTGGTCACCAACATACGAAGTTCATAGTCATAGTATAGAGTTCAGAAGAAATTTTTAAGATATATCTCATTCAAACTAAATATGCCACTAAATATGCATTCTCGAATTGAAATTCGCACTCAAGCCGATCTTCAAATGCTTAGTACTCGTAGAGTACAAGCTGATATAATTTTCCTCCATAAAATACTAAATTCAAAAATAATTTGTCCACAAATTCTTTCGCAAATAAATCTTCATGTTCCTCCCAGACATACTCGTAACAAGCAATTATTCGCAATTGAATTCCATAGATGCAATTATGGCAAGCATTCTCCTTTGTGTCGTATTATTTCAAACGGGAATGTAATCGATTTGGATTATTTTCATTTGTCAGAAGTAAGTTTTAGGAATAAATTAAGGGCGAATGTCTTGAACTAACACTTACATTTTTGCATATAACAGAAGTTAAGCACATTATTTGTATTCGAGTCCAAGTACTTTTAGGTTTTGTTTTTAGTTCAAGTACACATGTGTTAACCTAGGAAACTTGTACAATCTTGTATATCAACTGGGGTTACCCGTCAAAAAAAAAATTTCGAGAGTTACCTAAAGAAGGAGGAGGGCTACAAAGTTGTAAAAAAAAGTCATCTCGACATTCTTGAGCGAGGCAATATTTGTTTATTTTGAAGGGAATAATTCAAGAATTACAAAATATATATAATCTGACACTTTCCACAAGCCGAAATAATAAAAATTCATCGATAAAGTTTAATGCGTGCAGCTACGTGATGCCTATATTCCCCTCTTCGCGTTTCTATTTCTCTCTCAGTCTTTCTCTATCTATTGCTCTCTCACTCCGATCCCACTCTGGTTTATGTTGCCATGATAGTTGATCACACAGACTCGATCGTGGCATTATATTGTTTAAAACGAATATCCAACGTTTTAAAATTTCAAAAACTTAATTGCTTATAATTATTCTCTTATCAACACAAGTATTCTACTAAAAAAACATACACTTTTTCATTTGCACGCTTTTTCCAGAACTTTTCAATCAATTAAGTTCAATGATTTAAAAAATTAAAAAAAAATTCAAATTGACAGAATAGGCGAATTCCTCCAGATAATCGTCAGATTATAAAACTGCAACGTTCGGGGTGCAAAGATGAACCATATATATCTTAATTTGACGCGCTTGTGTATTTCAAAATGACGATTTTTTCTGGTCACATTCTAATAACGGCCACGAGTCTGCGTCACATCCAAAAAGTCGGATTATTATATAAGAGCTTTGTTTTAGGTTCACTTAACATCCCCTCAGAAAATCTGACGCACTCGAGGAAAACTTTTTTTTTCATTTTCAACCCTTACGTACGACCACCCCCATCATGGAAACAATCAGATTAACATACGTACAAATATGTAGGACATAGATGATATCAATATCTGACGCGCTCGAGTATGTCCATGCAATAGTTTTTTTTTTACATTTTTGAAAATCTATAGACGCTCCCCCACCGATGAAAAGGTATACATTATATAACATTTTTATCCTCTTATCATTTAAGCTTCGCAACCCAATACCCGAATAGCATCGTGAGCCCTTCTACTAAAAATGAAGTATGTGCACTGACAACACTGAATTTATTGTTGTTTTATTCATTCTTTGTCATTTTTGGTGCTAATTTTTTTCGAAAATCAGCCACAATTCGGCATTCCCAGGGATACATTTACCCCCTCCTCTCCTCCAAGATCCAATGATATAGAATAATTGATAGCAACCGCAAACAAAAAGGTGAACTTTTCAGACTCTCACATATAGAAGATGATCCGCAAGCCAAAGCCAGAAATAGCTAGCTATCTTGTGGTGGGCATTTCGAATTGAATGCAAATTGTGATAGACCAGAAATTTCGATTAATCTATTTATATATATATATATATATATATATATATATATATATATATATATATATACACGAACAAAGTTTACACCAAATCCGGCATTTTGTAAATGTCATTTCATCAACCAAATCAAATCAGTCAACTTTACGATTGGTGTATGGCATCGCTGGAACTAATCACGAATTAATCAAATGATGAAAAAACAATTTTGATAGATTGATGAGCGCAACGATGGATTTAAAAACTCGCCTGTATGCGCAAAAATCTAAAATACGCATGCGCTGAATCGGAAATCTGAAACTGTTTCTGGCAAGTCTTTTTCACACGAAAATACAGTACACAGCACCATTCCATGAAGAGGATGAAGAATAATGCATTATTAACTATACATTCAGTAAACCACATTCCTCTCTTTAGATTATTTTATTGGGAGGAGGATAATGTCAAAAAAGAATTCATCAAACTCCATTCTCTCCACAAAAATACTCAAGTTCCTAATTACATTAGAGATGTCTTCTTGTTCATAGTCGTTAACTAAACCCTCCTTCAAACGCTTTTTCGACTCAACTGAATTCAAAATAGTGATTGGAGAAGACTCGAAATCCAGCAATTGATTTGAAAAAACCACAGATCAATATTATATCCGGAGATATAACAGTGATAGAAACTGTGAGATGTGAGAATAATTTTACTTTCAGGATCTAGGTCCGTATCCCAGGATTGGTACAAGGAAAAATTCGATTCTTCTCTTCAACTTCGAATAAAGGAAGTGAAACAAAGATAATCAATGCATTTGAGAAAGACTATATTCCAACCTAATACAATTTTCACAAGAACATTTTGACGGTTATTTGATTTTCCTGTAACATTTCGAAAGTTGTGTAACTTCAGTACACATCAATTATATTAGAATGGCAGAAACAACTCTTTTTCACTCATTGATCTATCTTTTCACTTTTCTTTTTAATGATTTTTGATTTCTCACATTTTAACTCATTGATTTCACAATTAAATAGCTCACTTCCTTTTTTTTGCTATAGTTTTTTCCTATTTTAGTTTATTATGAGAGGTTGGTTGAACAATTCAGATGATAAAATCACTACTTTCCGTGGAAAAACATTGTCAATCAGACGCAAACAAAGGTTTCAGACATTTTCAATCATCATATCCTACAAACTTTTCTGGTGCTTGGAATTCCAAAATTACCATTGAGTTATTCATCGGTGAATTGAGTGTGACAGGTGATTCCCGCTCGAATGGGAAACAGAAAATAACGACATAAAATGTGATTCAACGAACGGAAATACGTGTTTATTGCTGGAATCGTGTATTTATCGAAAACAGGCGTACATCAAAGATATAAATCAACCGCTGTGGAATATTTCAACTCTGAATGTCGACAGCTGATGCTGATTGGGTAGCTACGCCGATAAAATTTAATAGGCTTTCACAAGCTAAATATTTGTTTCCATATTTTTCCCTAGTTTACTGATGGAAATGCCAGTTACGTTGTGTAAACATCACATCATGTGCCCTTTGCAAAATGCATACGCATAGATTATATCAGTCATCACTGAAATATCAATCTCTATTTCCTGGAATCTTTGGCCCAAGTAATTCGATTTCGATTATGGTAGTTTTCACAATAAATGGTATTGACTGAAGGATTATAATAAAACCAATTAGACCCTTAAGTTGTAAAATCCGAGATGCACATCATAAATGTAAAAGGACCGGATTCAGGTAATTTTGTTTCTCAGAGAGGGATTGTAGAGGATTACAGCTAACACTTCTTGTTCATTTTAGTCTTTGTATTTCATTGGAAGTGTTCACTTGTGTTACGGCGTGCAATAATTTTATAACATTTATTTGTTATTACAGACATTAATAGCAAAGATTTTATACCCCAACGTACAGAATAGGCAGTATGTGGCGTCCGTGGATAAAAAGTAATAGTGCTTCTTCCAGTGGTTCGTTAAAGAAGAATCACTTATCTTGTGACGCGAAAATCATTATAAAAAATGTGTATAGTTCCTTACTTCAGCAAGGATATAACGCGGGTGCTGCAGCAAAAGTAACCAGTAATTTGACGAAGGTGCCTCTTACTTCAGTTAGAAGAATTGATGAAAATTCCATGGAATCAAGAAAAAAGCATAAAGATTCCGGTGTCACAAAAAGTCTAGACGACTGGGAAAAAGATTTGATAAGGCGAAAAATCTACACTATGTACGATGAGCAGCGTGTCCCTACAATCAAAAGTCTGAAACAGAGGCTCATCAATGACGAAACTCACATCGCACAAATTTTCGCTACTGTGATTTTTTAGTTTTTTTGGCAGAGTTTTAGGACAATATTAGATCCACTCGGTATGTGATCTTCCTTCAGGGATTTTTTTTCTATAAACAGTCACTTATAGTATATTACACAACATACCTTTCAGTGTGCTTGGTTGTATAACCTCTTTTATTAAAACCTTATCAACATTTCCATTCACAAAACAAATTCACAAATTGAATCAGGTTCTGATTATTTCACTGCAGAAGAGTGAAAATACTGTGATGCATTTTCAATGCCAGAGTAATAATTCCTACATCTGTTTTCAACTTGTTTTTGTAGTCATGGTCCTTCTGATTGATATAGTGTTATAGCTTGAATTCGTGTTACTGTAGAGGGTGAGATTCATTCTACTCTTCACAAGAGCAATCTAGAAATGAAGGAGGTAAATAAAATTAACAAAAACCATGTTTTACCCACCTTAGAATTTAATGTTCTCAACTAAGCTTTAGTTAGGTGCCTATGTTTGTGGTCTGGTTATAGGGAAGTTATCATGAGGAGTGATTTCTCATTATTGCCCTTTGTTTTTATTTTTGAAATTAATGGGGTTATGAACTTGATGTTTTGGTTATTTTTGCATCTTTCAATAAATTGTCAATTGTCTGATTTTCTTGTCCTGTCAAGTGTCAGTTGTTAACTTTAATTTTTCGAGGTCTCAGTGTAGCCAACATAGAATTTGTGGTTTCTGACCAGAATAAGAATCAATTAAGCTGTTCCTATTGGTCAATTCCGCGTGAAACAGAAAAATACTGAAACGCCTAAAGGTTGGTACGAGATTTTTCAAAGAGCAAGGGAGGATTTGGTTTCCGATTTCCGGAGTCAATTCAGTGGTACAAGGAGAACGAACAGGTCTCAAGTCGACAGGTGTTCCTGGTTTTGTTCGGCTGATGAATCCTGGATTTTTTAAGTGATCCTAGTGAATTTTCTTGTTCCACTCAATTCATCCCAAGGTATGATGCCCTGGCTTTCGATGATAGCCTATCGTTTCTGTTTTTTGAGAGTTTTGGTGCCACACCAAAGGATTTCTTTGGATAAAACCCTTCACTGAAGGTGAGTTTTTTTTCATCTTTTCTTTTCACGATGACGACAAATAGGGCAGTTATTCATCTAGAAACGTTTATAGGGTTGTACCCAGAGGATTTTCTTCCTGGAACCTGCAGCGGTTTTTGGTATTGTCAGAGGATTTTCTTCCTGGAACCTGCAGTGGTTTTGGTATTGTCAGAGGATTTTCTTCCTGGAACCTGTTGCGGTTTTGGTATTTGTCAGAGGAATTTCTTCCTGGAACCTGTTGCGGTTTTGGTATTGTCAGAGGAATTTCTTCCTGGAACCTGTGGCGGTTTTAGAGTTGTCTGGTTACCACTCAGACTTTGGCACGAAGAATGTCATCGCCCCGTCAGGGCCCAACCTTCCCCAAGAAGAAGATGTTCCTAGTTTGGAGTATTCGTCCCACTAATCTGGTGAATGCTGTCTGATTGGACGAACCCTTCAACAATGGGGGCATTAGACTTCATCCCATCATCATCATTCCACTTCCGGAGGGCCCAGCTCTGAGCAGCATCCCATCTTTATATTGAAAGGAGGAAACAGGTTTCACATTTTAGTATCCTACTGTTTGAATTTTAAATTATATGCTTATTCAAGTTCGATATAACCAGTTAAACAATGTTTAACATATTAGTATCCAATCATACTGTTTAAATTTTAACTTATATGCTTATTCAGTATCGTTATAATCAGTTAAACAGTGTTTAACATATGAGTATCCAATCATACTGTTTAAATCTTAACTTATATGCTTATTCAGTATTGACACAATCGGATAAGGGTTCTATATTTCTATTATATGTAAACCACCACATAGTACTATGCGTTGGCATCATAAACCTTGCTAAAATAGTATCCTACGTGAGGATTCTCTCCAGATATCAAAAATTATTCATACGGAATTGTCTCCAATAGTATTTCACTTTCTTCCTCATTTTAATATATCATATGTTTTATTGCTGAGAACTGTCACTCTGTACCCTTCGTTGAAGTTGAATGAATCATTAAACGTTTGTATTGTTCACCAAATGTTTCATTTATTTATTGACTAACACTCATCAGCTTGACAACAACTTATGGTTATAAAAAAAATAGTCTTGGGTATAACATCTTATAGTCATTATTAGGTTGCACAACTTTCCCAATAAAGTATTCTTTGACATGTATTAAAAGTTGCTGTGGCGCCCCCTCTTTATTCAACAACCATTTTGTACTGCCCAGTGATATAATTAAATTTTTTTGAAACGAACCCATAGTGCCTACCGACGAAGAGCTGCCGTCAGCATTGCTTTAATAAAAGGCTAGCTACAAATTGGCGCCCAACGTGGGGCTCGAGTTTAAAATTAAATATATCGTTGTCAGTACACAAGTAATTGAGAGTGTCTAGGTCAATAAATAACTGAACATTTCTCGGAAATTTTGGGCTTGGTGGTGATGATATTTGGTGTTTTTTATCATATTTTTGGGACTGCTGCAAAAATTTTCGTTTCTTGATTTGGGAGATATTTTGTTCTTAAACTGATTCATTATGGATATATCATTCAAACCCAATCATTTGCTTCAAGCTGAGACAAATTATGAATTGAGAATCAGAGGTGTAGTGTCAGACCGTAATCAAGACGATAAAAGAAAAATTCTTAGTAGACTTTTAGCTAAAGAAAAACAAACTGGTACTGGTGTTCATGCTCTAGTTGACCCTAACTATAATTTTGCTGGAGAGGAAAGTGAAATTCAAGCTACCTTAGATTCAATTAAGTTACTTATAGAAGGTTTCGAAGGGCCTACTTCTGATTCTGTTTATAAAAGAGCTACTTCTCGTTTGAATCACATCTGTATGAGAATTCAGAGAATTAAATTGGACGCTCAGGACCCGAATCATTCCACAGTTTTAAATTTTAAGAATGAAGCTTATGCTACAGCTTTGAAATTAGAAGCAGAACTAAATGAAAATGTTCAAGAAGAAGAACAGCCTTTAGTTAACTCTACCATATTTCAACCAGGTCCTAATGTTACCAATGTCTCATTTCCTGCAAATAGAACTAATTTGAGTACACCTAAATCATTTCCAGTGTATAAATTGAATACTCAGTTTGATGGCGAACCAAAAAATTTACTATCATTTATTGAAAGGGTAGAAGAATTGGCACAGGCTAGACATATTAGTAAGATTGAACTTTTTGATTCAGCCAGTGACTTATTCACTAGCAAAGCTACATTTTGGTTCAGACAAATTCGTTCTCTTGTTAATGATTGGGATAGTTTAGTTACCAAATTGAAAAAGGATTTTCTGTTATCTGATTATGATGATGAGATTTGGGACCAAATTAAAACTAGGAAGCAAGGCAGGAATGAACCTGTGGTCATTTTCATTGCATGTATGGAAACATTATTCAGTAGACTTAGCCGAGGTGCAGCGGAACCAACTAAAATAAAGTTCATAAAATTGGGTCTTCAATCAGAATATAGGAAACGTCTTGCCCTAAGTGAGATAGATAGTTTAGAAACATTGAGTAATTTATGTAAAAAGTTGGAGGAAGCTGATATTCTCAGTTTGGCTTCTGGTTCCCAAAATTTTAGATCCACACATTGTTTAATCGATCAGGATCTTGATCATTTTTCAGACACCCGACCTCATAAAGATAGAAATGTTGGAAGAAATAGTAAATCTCGACGAAAAAGTTTCCAAAATAAGAAATATTCTAATCTAAATCAGTCTACTTCTAAACAAGTTAATGTTACCAATTCTAGTTCAAGTCAAGTTTTATGTTGGCGTTGCTTACAACCAAATCATACTTTCAGAAATTGTAGGGCTACTGATGGTATAGTTAAAAGATTTTGTTTCAAGTGTGGTTGTCCTGACGTGATTTCTAAGGATTGTAAACAGTGTCAGGGAAACTAAGAAAGGAGGTAAATCAGTTGGGCTCGCGTTCTCCTCCGCAATCTTATAGAGCCAAAAACAGTTATTTGTTACACCAAGCTTCAAATTTCTTTGATATTGATGATTGGAATACTTGGAAATTTTATGTAAGGAATTTTTATAAATCATCATTCAATAATAATAATAATGTGTCACCATTATTCATTCAAAAACCTTATGATAATAGACCATATATTTCTGTGAAAATTTTCGATCAAAATGTTATCTGCTTATTAGACAGTGGTGCAAATGTCTCAGTTTGTGGTCAGAAATCCTTGAATTTTTTAAAGAGACATAATCTCAATACTAACGTGTCAGCTATGAAATATGTAACAACTGTTGATGGTACTGGACGATCAGTTGAAGGAATGGTAGATTTACCTGTTGGTGTAGATAATATTATACAGGTTGTCCCTACTGTGGTTGTCCCCTCACTTCCTCATGCATTTATTTTGGGTAGTGATTTCTGTAATCAGTTTAAGATCAAAATAGATTTCAAGGATAGAAGTTGGAAGGTTCATAGTGCAGTTACGAATAATTCGGTACAAGTTGTTTCTACTACTGACCCTGTTGAAACTCAACATTTTGATTTGTCTGATCTTTCAGAACTAACTCCATGTGAAAGAACTCAAGCTCAAAAAGTGGTTGAATCATTTAATGAAGTAAGCAGTGAACTTCGTCTGGGGCGTACTGATAAAATAAAGTTAACAATTGACATAGGTGATGCCAAACCTTTTCGAGTAAAACAATATTTAATGTCTCCATATATGTTAAAAATATTAAATGCTGAACTAGATGATATGATCAAGCTTAAAGTAGTTGAACCTTCTCGAAGCCCTTTCAATAGTCCGGTACTTTTGGTTAAAAAATCCTCAGGGGAGTATAGATTTTGTTTCGATGGAAGAAAGCTGAATGAGATAACGAAACATGACAGCTATCCACTTCCGCGGATTGATAGAATTTTGAATCAGCTTAGAGATGCAAGGTATATTTCGAGCATTGACCTTAGAAAGGCGTTCTGGCAAATTCCGCTTGACGAATCATCCAAAGAAAAAACTTCTTTCACTGTTCCAGGACGTGGTTCCTTTCAATTTACAGTAACTCCATTTGGATTATCTAATAGTGCGCAGACTCAGCAGAGGCTTTGTGACGCTTTATTTGGTGCCAAATATGAACCAAACATATTCGCTTATCTTGACGATATTATCATCACTTCAAAAACATTCTCTGAGCACTTGTCTCTTCTGAAGGAAGTTAAAAATATCCTTAAAGACGCAAATTTAACTATAAATCCCAAAAAATGTGAATTTTTTAAGACTTCGTTGAAGTATTTGGGCTATGTTATTGATAGGCAAGGTATTCGCACTGACCCAGATAAGGTCGCGGTAATGCTTAATTATCCACGTCCTACTACCAGTACAGAAATCAAAAGATTTATTGGCATGTGCTCCTGGTACAGGAGATTTATAGCAAATTTTTCGACTTTAATGGCTCCTATTTCAGAACTTCTAAAAGGCAAAAAGAAAGGGCAACCAATCACCTGGTCTGCTGAGGCTGAAGACGCCTTCATTCGTGTTAAGAGTGCGCTTGTTTCTTCCCCTATTTTAACTTCACCCAATTTTAACGAACCGTTCATTATTCAATGTGATGCAAGCGACTATGGCATTGGTGGTGTCCTGACACAGGAATTAGATGGACATGAGAGAGTAATTGCTTACGCTTCTCGATCATTATCTCGTGCTGAGCGAAATTATACCGTGACAGAAAGAGAACTACTCAGTCTGATATTTCTTATTGATAAATTTCGTCCTTATATTGAAGGTACTGTTTTTAAAGTTTTTACAGATCATAGCAGCCTTCTGTGGATAAATAATTTGAAAGATCCTTGTGGCAGACTTGCTAGATGGGCTGTCAAACTGCGACAACACACCTTCGAAATAATACATCGTAAGGGCTCATCTAATGTGGTTCCTGATTTCCTCTCACGTATTCCTCCTGTAGATTCTCCTAAGGATGTTCCTGAAGTAAATTTAGTTGACATAGCACCTGATAAACTGGATGCTTGGTATATTTCACTCAGAAACAAGGTTTTAACTGATCCTGATTCCTTTCCCCAATGGAAGGTTATAGATAATCTCTTATATAAATATATTCCATCTAAGATCCCAGTTGAATCTAATGTAAAGGAGTGGAAGGCACTAGTTCCAAAATTACAACGTTCTGAAGTAATTCGAGATTCCCACGACCCACCAACTTGTTCCCATTTCGGTATCTATAAAACTCTCTCCCGAATTCAGCAAAACTACTACTGGCCAAAAATGTTATACGATGTAAAAAGGTTTGTTCGTTCTTGTAAAATTTGTCAATCACAGAAATTTTCTAACATTCCACCTATGGGTTTAATGGGCTGTGAAAAGCAAGTCAAATTTCCCTTTCAAATTTTAGCAGTTGATCTTATGGGACCTTTTCCCAGATCTCCGCGCGGTTTCACTTATTTACTGGTAGTTGCGGACTGGTTTTCAAAATACACCCTGTTGTGTCCACTTCGTGATGCTAAAGCTCCCAGCATAGTTAAATTTATTGAAAATCAAGTATTTTTAGTGTATGGAACCCCCCAAATTATTATAACAGATAATGCCACTTATTTTGCAGGACGATTATTCAAGTCACTTACTGATTCATATAACGTTAAAATTTGGTTTACGCCGCGGTATGCACCCCAGTGTAATTTTGTAGAACGGAATAATAAAACCATTGGTCAAGCAATTCGTAGTTACATCGATGAACATAAAGAATGGGATAAGGAATTATCGAAAATTCAGTTTGCTATAAATACCTCTGTCCATGAAGTTCATAACTATTCTCCGGCATTCTTAGTTTTTGCCCGAAATATACCTTCGTCTGGAAAATATTATGGTAACCTTACAAGTACAAAGGATATAGAATTGCAACCCCACCGTACTGATTATGTAGAAAAAATTTCTGGTTTAGATACCGTTTTTGCTGAAGTTAAAGAAAAGCTACATAAGGCTTATCAGAGAAGTGCACATGCTTACAATTTGAGAAAAAGAGATTTTTCATTTGCAGTTGGCGATAAGGTTTGGCGTAGAAATAAAGTTTTGTCAGAAGCTGCAGCCAAATTTAGTACCAAATTAGCACCCAAATATATTTTATGCATTGTCCGAAAAAAGGTTTCACGGTTGGTTTATTCCCTAGAGTTTGAGAATGGTGCTCCAGCAGGTGACTGGCACATTAAGGATCTAAAACCTTATTTTGGGTCTAACTCAGACATTTCTGTTGGGTAATATTTTTGGATTTTATTGTATTTGATATTTGAAGAGTTGTTCGAGTACAACAATTTTTTGTTTTCTTTGGGGCTCCTTTTTGATAAATTCTTGTTGAAAGAGTTTTTTTGTCTGAAATTTAATTCAGTATGTTTAGGTTAATATTTATGTAAATTTATTATTGGAAATTTTGGATTGACTTAACCGAATGAGACATGGCCCGATCATGAGTTTTTTTTTTATTGTGACTTTTTCCCGATTTCGACTCTTCCCAATAGAGACCTTCCTAATAAGGATGTTTAGTACGCATAGTTACTGTTCCAAAAAATATTCTCCAATTGATATTTTAAATTTTCGTTTCTATTAGTTACTAGTTTTTCGTAGTAGGGGTAAAACTACGATCCAGTGCTGGATCAACACTAATTTTTTTGGGAGAGAGGTGATGTAGCATGTAAATTTTCGCTACTGTGATTTTTTAGTTTTTTTGGCAGAGTTTTAGGACAATATTAGATCCACTCGGTATGTGATCTTCCTTCAGGGATTTTTTTTCTATAAACAGTCACTTATAGTATATTACACAACATACCTTTCAGTGTGCTTGGTTGTATAACCTCTTTTATTAAAACCTTATCAACATTTCCATTCACAAAACAAATTCACAAATTGAATCAGGTTCTGATTATTTCACTGCAGAAGAGTGAAAATACTGTGATGCATTTTCAATGCCAGAGTAATAATTCCTACATCTGTTTTCAACTTGTTTTTGTAGTCATGGTCCTTCTGATTGATATAGTGTTATAGCTTGAATTCGTGTTACTGTAGAGGGTGAGATTCATTCTACTCTTCACAAGAGCAATCTAGAAATGAAGGAGGTAAATAAAATTAACAAAAACCATGTTTTACCCACCTTAGAATTTAATGTTCTCAACTAAGCTTTAGTTAGGTGCCTATGTTTGTGGTCTGGTTATAGGGAAGTTATCATGAGGAGTGATTTCTCATTATTGCCCTTTGTTTTTATTTTTGAAATTAATGGGGTTATGAACTTGATGTTTTGGTTATTTTTGCATCTTTCAATAAATTGTCAATTGTCTGATTTTCTTGTCCTGTCAAGTGTCAGTTGTTAACTTTAATTTTTCGAGGTCTCAGTGTAGCCAACATAGAATTTGTGGTTTCTGACCAGAATAAGAATCAATTAAGCTGTTCCTATTGGTCAATTCCGCGTGAAACAGAAAAATACTGAAACGCCTAAAGGTTGGTACGAGATTTTTCAAAGAGCAAGGGAGGATTTGGTTTCCGATTTCCGGAGTCAATTCAGTGGTACAAGGAGAACGAACAGGTCTCAAGTCGACAGGTGTTCCTGGTTTTGTTCGGCTGATGAATCCTGGATTTTTTAAGTGATCCTAGTGAATTTTCTTGTTCCACTCAATTCATCCCAAGGTATGATGCCCTGGCTTTCGATGATAGCCTATCGTTTCTGTTTTTTGAGAGTTTTGGTGCCACACCAAAGGATTTCTTTGGATAAAACCCTTCACTGAAGGTGAGTTTTTTTCATCTTTTCTTTTCACGTTGACGACAAATAGGGCAGTTATTCATCTAGAAACGTTTATAGGGTTGTACCCAGAGGATTTTCTTCCTGGAACCTGCAGCGGTTTTGGTATTGTCAGAGGATTTTCTTCCTGGAACCTGCAGTGGTTTTGGTATTGTCAGAGGATTTTCTTCCTGGAACCTGTTGCGGTTTTGGTATTTGTCAGAGGAATTTCTTCCTGGAACCTGTTGCGGTTTTGGTATTGTCAGAGGAATTTCTTCCTGGAACCTGTGGCGGTTTTAGAGTTGTCTGGTTACCACTCAGACTTTGGCACGAAGAATGTCATCGCCCCGTCAGGGCCCAACCTTCCCCAAGAAGAAGATGTTCCTAGTTTGGAGTATTCGTCCCACTAATCTGGTGAATGCTGTCTGATTGGACGAACCCTTCAACAATGGGGGCATTAGACTTCATCCCATCATCATCATTCCACTTCCGGAGGGCCCAGCTCTGAGCAGCATCCCATCTTTATATTGAAAGGAGGAAACAGGTTTCACATTTTAGTATCCTACTGTTTGAATTTTAAATTATATGCTTATTCAAGTTCGATATAACCAGTTAAACAATGTTTAACATATTAGTATCCAATCATACTGTTTAAATTTTAACTTATATGCTTATTCAGTATCGTTATAATCAGTTAAACAGTGTTTAACATATGAGTATCCAATCATACTGTTTAAATCTTAACTTATATGCTTATTCAGTATTGACACAATCGGATAAGGGTTCTATATTTCTATTATATGTAAACCACCACATAGTACTATGCGTTGGCATCATAAACCTTGCTAAAATAGTATCCTACGTGAGGATTCTCTCCAGATATCAAAAATTATTCATACGGAATTGTCTCCAATAGTATTTCACTTTCTTCCTCATTTTAATATATCATATGTTTTATTGCTGAGAACTGTCACTCTGTACCCTTCGTTGAAGTTGAATGAATCATTAAACGTTTGTATTGTTCACCAAATGTTTCATTTATTTATTGACTAACACTCATCAGCTTGACAACAACTTATGGTTATAAAAAAAATAGTCTTGGGTATAACATCTTATAGTCATTATTAGGTTGCACAACTTTCCCAATAAAGTATTCTTTGACATGTATTAAAAGTTGCTGTGGCGCCCCCTCTTTATTCAACAACCATTTTGTACTGCCCAGTGATATAATTAAATTTTTTTGAAACGAACCCATAGTGCCTACCGACGAAGAGCTGCCGTCAGCATTGCTTTAATAAAAGGCTAGCTACAAACTGTGGCCTCACTACTCTTTGGCGAGCTCTGTCTGCAATGGGCTTTAAATATCGCAAAATTGACAAGAGACAAGTAATAATGGAATCCACACGTTTAATAAACTGGCGTTCTGAATATATAACGTCAATAAGAAAATACCGGTCTAAAAATCGGCCAATACTCTACCTTGACGAGATGTGGTTTGACACGCATGACACTCCTTCCAAAGGATGGTCTGATTCCTCTGATAAGTGTAAAACAAAAGCACCATCAAATAAAGGGAAGAGAATCACAATATTACACGCAGGATCAGAAAATGGTTGGATCCCAAACGCTATGTGGCTTTCTGCCAAAAATATTAAGGACTCTTGTGTTGATTATCACGAAGATACGACAGCAGAGCTTTTTGAAGATTGGTTTAAAAATTGTCTGTTACCCAACATTCCGCCAAACAGCGTTATAGTAATGGACAACGCAAGCTATCATAGTCGACAATTGCAAAAAATTCCTGACTCAAAGAATACGAAATTGGAGATTCAAAACTTCATGGCTGCAAATGACATATATTTTGAGGAAAATTATACAAAAAAAGAACTTTTACAAGTGCTGCAGTCATTTTCTTCAAAAAAAAAACGTATGTTTGTGATACAATTGCAGAAGAATTGGGACATACAGTGTTACGACTACCTCCCTACTACTGCGTGTTCAATCCCATAGAGCTTATGTGGCACCAACTTAAATCGAGCGTGCGCGGAAAAAATACTTCTCCGACTTCAAGTGGTAGTGTGGTAGAATTAATTAGGAACTGTATGAATGACATTCCTACCGAGAGTTGGAAAAGTTCTGTTAGTCATGTTATAAATGTTGAAAACTCGTACCTTTCTGTAAAATCAATTGCGCCAATTATAATTAATTTAGATGAGGATAGCGATAGCGACACTGAACTGAATATAGAATAGAATTGTAACATTTAAATAAATTACTTGTATATCTCCTACATTATGCAAAATTCAAATTTCTTAAGTTCGACCCTGTACCACATTCGCATCTTTTACCAGATGATTTTCTACACAATGGGATTAAATCGGGTAGTTTACTGCAGTTAATAAGCCAATACCATTTACTGTGAAAAATACTATAGGTATTAGGTATAGCAGTTTTATTTCATAGATTAATCACCCAATTTGGTTTCATTCCATAATATACACTGTGTTGCTGAAAAGTCAGTGTAAGTATGATATCTTTTTCGACTCAAATCACTCATTAAGCTCACTATGTTATGGAGTTATGATTATTTTATTAATCTGTCCGGATATTATTGAGAATTTATGTAAAAACAGGGTATCCTTCGATTCATGACAGAGAATGAAATAACGAATGGCTGGGAGGGAGAAGGGGGAACAGAAAGAGTTGGACCACCACATAATAACAAATTGAGCAAATTATTCGATAACATTTGGACGGGGATCACTTGGCTGAGTCTGGATGAATTATTTCATTATCAAAAAATCAATAGTTCGAATATATCATTAACAAATAAGAGTTTAATATTGTCTCGATAATTGAAATCAATGTTATTATAATGGCAATTTAATTTCTTTGTGAGAAGGCGCTTTTATTTTTGCCATAAATATTTAATCGATTGACAGGTTCTTTCCAAAAATGTATTTCGAATAATTGATTATTCGACAAATTGATATTTTCGAAGAATATATTTCGAACGATTGAATTCGAATAATTGATTTCGATTAATTGAAATCCGCGCTCGGTTAAAGGCCTAGAGTGATCGATTGTCGAGTGTTTCGACCAACATTCCTCTCTATAGTACGAGAGCCCACGATGCTAAATCAGGATTTACTCGAGCGTCACAGAGACCTATTGGGTTGCGAAGCTTGGGTGTTCAAATGAAAAAAATGTTATATAATGAATACCTTTTCATCGGTGGGGGAAGCAACTATAGATTTTCAAAAATGTAAAAAAACTATTGCATGGACATACTCGAGCGCGTCAGATATTGAAGTCATCTATGTCCTACATATTTAAAAAAATGTACGTATGTTAATCTGATTGTTTCCATGATGGGGGTGGTCGTGCGTAAGGGTTGAAAATGAAAAAAAAAATTCTCGAGCGTGTCAGATTTTCTGAGGGGATGTTAGGTGAACCTTAAAAAAGCTCTTATATAATAATCTGACGGTTTGGATGTGACGCAGACTCGCGACCGTTATTAGAATGTGAAGAAAAATCGTCATTTTGAAATACACAAGCGCGTCAGATTAAGATATATATGGTTTATCTTTACGCCCTTGACGTTGCAGTATCATAATCTGACGATTATCTGGAGGGATTCACCTATTCTGTCAATTTGATTTTTTTTATCATTTTTTCAAATCATCGAACTTAATTATTTGAAAAACTCAGGAAAAAGCATGCAAATGAAAAAGTGTATGTTTTTTACTAGAATACTTGTATTTATAAGAAAATAATTGTAAGCAATTGAATTTTTTAAATTTTTAAACGTTGGATATTCGTTGTAAACAATATCATGCCACGAACGAGTCTTTCTGATAAACTGTCATGGCGTCATTGCAACAGAAACCAGAGTGAGGGTGGAGTGAGGGAGCAATGGATTAAGAAAGAGTGAGAAAGAAATAGAAACGCGGAGAGGGGAATATGAGCATCACGTAGCTGCACGCATTAAACTTCATCGATGAATTTTTATTATCTCGGCTTGTGGAAATCGTCACATTATTAACTTTTTGGGATTCTTGAATTATTCCCTTCAAAAAATAAAAAAAATTAGTCGCGCTCGAGAATGTCGAGTTGATATTTTTTTACAACTTTGTAGCCCTCCTCAGATTAGTGGAATATTCACGTTTCAGGA
Organism: Zygogramma bicolorata; assembly: GCA_032362365.1. Classification (NCBI taxonomy): domain Eukaryota; kingdom Metazoa; phylum Arthropoda; class Insecta; order Coleoptera; family Chrysomelidae; genus Zygogramma; species Zygogramma bicolorata. The sequence goes on from JAVJAQ010002999.1 coordinate 153,124, forward strand.
TGTAACTAACTCACCATACTTTAATCTGACGCGCTCGAGAATTTCAGATGATCAGGCGGTCATATATATATAGGGCTCATATATGGAGAAAGTACTTAACCGGGTACAAGGTATCCTCCTGTATATTAATCTTCCGCGCTTTAGTGAATCCCAAAATCCCCTCTTGGGCTTTCCTATTACTATTCCAACAGGCATTAAACTATTTCGGTTGTATAGCGTTGCGACTAGATAATAATATTTCTGGAAATATATCAATAAATGAATAACCACAATTACTAAATTGTCAGTAATTGCAACAATCACATCTCATAATCAAATGGCAACAGTTTGGTTATCACCAACAAAGTATTATGGATATATCAGCAACACCTAACAGCTCACGATTTTTTAATATTTGTTGATAATATGATAAAGAGGAGAAGAGAATAGTTTATAACTTTGTTTCTTTGTTTGTAGGTGGTAATCTTCGGACATACTGATCCGATCATGAAAATTACTACACTAACAGAGAAATACCAGGAGTGTTATAGACTATAAAATTGTAATTTGAATGAGCATAAAATAATAGTATGTGTGAATCGAGTCGAAGAAAAGTGGGCGAGATATGATGCTTTACCGGCGTGCGCTGACTAACGCTTCATTTCGACTTCTACGCGGACGAAGTCGCGGACAACACCTAGTATGTGATATGTAAACTGAAAAGTCATCCGTTGTCACATGGTGATATAACCCGTACTTCGTATCGTTTATTATTTGAGAATATTCAAAACTTGAATATATTCCGTTTTGTTTTTTTTTTTCCATGACCTCCCCTATAATGGATAGATTCACAATATATTTATAGTGGAAACGATTTCTTTTTCCTCGTTGTTTTTGTGATTTGTTGCCTGTTACTTTCTGGTCTGTTTTCTAGTTCTTTAGAAATAGCAATAATAATAACTGACAAAATACTGTTGTTAATAATAAGTACTTACCTTCAGAAAAATCAGTCTTTTCAATGGCAGAATATCAGTTTAATCATTGGTGTAGTGTATTTTCTCCAAAGCTCTAATCACTAGAAACTGAAAGATGAAGGGGAAATTATTTCATTTCGATGAAATAGTCTTCCCTCACGTTGAATAATTAGCAATCCAGTTCATTTTGCAGAAATTCAGAAATGATTGCAAACTTGAGTTGTGAGATGAACTGAACATGTTTTTCTGTTTGGAGTTGAACCTTCAATCCATCGAAATGGAAAATCACCTCGGAGAGAGTTACGGATCTATCGAGCAAATACATCGCATGCAAAGTAGTTTGTCTATGTCGTTACGCAAATGGTATGGAATGTTTCATTCAGGTATTGACGAAGAATATTCGGAAGCCGAGAGCGTTAATGTGAAATGGAGAATATGAGAAAAATCATGAAGGTGATCACTTAGCTACCTACTACTCTTATCGGTAGAAGCAGATCAAATTTTTCCAATTGTCGGGTTGGCTAATGGTCACTGTTGCGGGATAAATTCTTCATACAGTCTTCAGATCAACATTTTGAAGGTGTTTGCACTTCAAATTTTGAAGAATATTTCTTCTTCACCAGTAGAACATGGAAAGTCCCTTTCTCATCTGCTCTGAATGACGATGTTCCATATGTCAGATTATCCTGTTAGTTGCCAAAAAATAGATGCGATTTGTCAGAGGTTGGATTCCCTGCAGATTCAATGCTAGTACTTGTTTTTCTGAAATAGGCTATAACTTTCACTGAAAACCTATAATATCTCTGTTATGCAAGAAGAATATTGCATGAAGAAAGGAAGAGATCCCTATATGATGCGATGTTTTTTCCGTACGAACTTGAAATATATAAAAATAATCACCAATTACGGTATATTACCGAAACCTGTGTGTGGCGAAATGAAAAGTAAATATTATATTAGTGGACAATTTTCATGGCCATTTCCAGCCTTATCAAACAGAAGTGTTTATTTGAACCCTAGTCGCTTTTTCCCAAACGATCAGCACTTGAATTATGCACTGTTTTAAAAGATAATGATGATAGATAGCACACTAATGTCTTCAAGGCAATCTCGGATATACTCCAAGCAAAATTCAATTTATCTCGGGCCTATTTCGATGGCAAAGGGAAAACAGAGATTTATCAGTTTTTTTCTGAGCGAGCTTTTATCTAGATCTACTTGATGAATTGGGTGAGTAGATGCGTGGCATTTAGTGAAGTCCGTTTCATTCGGTAATAGGAAAGGAAATGAAGACTGGTGTGGAATATTTCCTATTGAAAGGAGCCCCCCAGATAATCGGGAAATAATTCGGACCGATGATATATACCAAGTCTTCCAGATTTTGTTTGACAGGCAATATCCTGGTTATTAAAAAAGTAGGAATTGATTGAAAATATGTAAACATGCCGCAGGCTTTTCCTCTTTACGTTCTCGAAAATAGTTTTCCTCTCACCTTCCCAAGATGTTCCCCCAATTCTTGAATTTCCATAAGTTTCTGATTACGATAATATAAACATATCTGGTTTCGAATTACTGAAGTACAGATATTTCTGAATATCTGAAAATATGAAATACGTTTTCACGTCCAGAAATTGTAATTGAGAAGCGATATCCTCCTCTGGGTAGAATGTCGAAGCAGTGCTAATTAGTAAAAGTTTTAGCTAAATGCGATGCGTTATCAATTTGCATTTTTTTTTATCTGACTACGATTGTAATCGGGTACAAATAGTGGAAACCCCAGAGCCGAAACGCCATGTTGGATGATGGTTCGAAATGTTTCGTTTTCTCAAGTTCTGCCGAATGTCGCTGATGAGACCTATGGCGGGTTGAAACATCAGCCTTCGATTTCTGCTGGGGTTGTAGTCTCCTCTGCAAGTAGACTGGAGGAGATTTTCATTCACGGCGTGTCATTGTTACAGCTTCGAATGTTCGATATGCCAGATGTTACCAGGAGTTTGAGTCATTTGTCATCCAGAAGTTGGTATTTTGCCTTTGAAGGTTTCATCATCAGCAACAGATTTGGTATTTTATTTCGAGAGGAAGATGTTCGAAATATTTTTGTTCGGAAGTCCTGCCTACGGCAAGTCGACACAGCTGTCTGACATTGAGATCTGAAGGCAATCATTTCGAAAATCAAATTTCTGGCTACAATTGTGATTTGAATGTTTATAAAGCTATCATTACTTCTAACATTGTCTCAAGAGTCAAAAACCACGGTGGAATATTGTATAAAAGGCGGAATTTCAATCTATCTTGCGCAGTTCCTGTTAGAACTCAATTCACCCATCAAAACCATATCAGGTCTCAGGTTTATAAAAACAATCAATCGTTCACGTTTCAGAAATTGCTGCTTTCCTCAAAATCAATTCTTATATTTTTCTTCTTTGCTCGCGTTATTACACTTGTTAAACACTGTGAAAGCATTATATACAGTTACAAGGAAGACGTCAACGTATAGCTGAAAATTAAATTGATATCAAACAAGAAAACTTGAAAGATACAAATCTGGACACATAAAGATGATTAATAATTATTTATCGAGAGTAGCTATTAGCAGTTCTCTAGCTCTAGTGCCGTATGGATGGTCTTGTTTCTTTTGTCCTAAATTTTTCTTTATTCTGTAAACGTAGAGACCCATCTCATACACATACAGACCAGCAACTGTGATTATTTATGAGTTTCTGCATGAGTGTTGTCATCCTGAATTAGCAATTATTCTGACCGCGCTCTTTTGTATAATGAAAACTCTTTCAGCAGAAGAGCTCATATCCCAATTCAAGATTTCATGAGCCTTCAATAGCTTTCTTTTCATGGAAATTTATGAGTCAAATACCAAATTATATCAATCATATTCGATGCAACCAAGTTGTCCGTTTTTTGTTTAGCGAAACGTCCGTCGACTGCAAGTGATATCGATTACAGTGTTAGGGTAATTAATCCCTAGTAGGTAGTTCAATTTTTACATCAATGTTTTCAGTTTACCGATTCCCTATAGAATTTTGAAGAAGAACAATTTTCCTGACGTCTTGGATTCATCTCTTGGATCTCATTTCTTAAACATTTATTTCTGTCATCCAGAAATGAGAAAAATATTCAGTGAATCAACAAAGCACAGTAATGAAACAGAACGATACTACAAAAAAAGGACCTCAGAGATAACAATACCGAAAAACACCGAAAAAATTGTACCTATAATTTCTCTGATCTTCAGGGGTTCAATTCCGTCATGTGTTGTTGTAGATAATCTAGAGTCTCGTTCACAAAATCTGGTATTTTGTCCCACACCATCTGAAATAGAAGTATGGTAACTTGAAAATCTGTACAAAGGGTTATAATTATGGTGAGAACATTATGTATTTTCATTACATCAACACTTAAACTGGAATCGAGCAAACACCAATTGGACCATCTTTTTTGGAAGGGACAATTACTTGGGCCAGTTGCTTGGATTTTCTACAGAATCTTTCGATACCTGATTTACGACTACGTTTTCCTGATCGTGTTAACACCGCAGATATAAATAGAAACATGTTTTCAACACGATGGAGCTATACCACATTATGTAGCAGCGGAACGAGATCATCTGAATCAAGTTTTTCCCCGTCCATGAATCAGCAAACGTTGTGGAATTGAGTGGCCCGTTATTGTGATCTGACTCCACTTGTTTTTTTTCTGTGAGACTATTTTAAATCAAAAATTCACAAGAGGAAACCAGCTGATATTGATGACTTGAAACAACGCATCAGGCAAGGATTGGATCAAATCACCTCAGATATGTCGCAAAATGTGTCGAAGAATTTCAATCTGTCAGGAGATGAACGGTTTTCATTTTGAGCATATGCTTTGGACTGTTGTTATTATTCCAAATATTGTCGAAAGCGTTGAACTTTATTTTGTTTCATGGTATCATTAATAAACTGTACAGTTCGATTTGTTTTTTATATAGCTAAGACCCCTAAGGGGTTGATGGAATATTTGAAAGATTTTATTGAAGAAGTGTATTTTCAAATATGAAAATCAACCTGTTTCCCAGGTTTTTTTCATTTAAATTCATACTTACGTAGAACATGAATTTAATTGTTAATTTAGGAAGAGGACTGTATATTTCTGCAGATGAGGGTGATATTCAAGCTCTCATATTGGTGTAACTATAATTGTTCGCTAGAGAAAGTCTCAACTATCATTCCTATGTTTCTATCTCGTTCATGAAATGGCAGCTCTTCAATTTCTCGTCCCCTTTCCTTTAGGGGAAGATGAGTATGACAATCAAAGAGTGATTAGGCATGTAGCTGAAGTGACTGGTTATAATATAGAGATAGTGGATGAGTTAATTGGCAACTGTGAATTCAGTGAAACGTTTCGTTCATCATTGAGAAAGTGAGAGCAGTTCATAATAGTTCCATATGGACCACGTGAAAATAGAGAACTTGAACAGATAATATCATACACATCTTTCCGTCTTGGATAAAGGGTTGTAAATCTCTAATCCAGCAACAGTGCACAATGTAATTCTTCCTTACGATCTAGATGAGAACACACAATTCATTCTATGACAGTGTGTTATGGGGGGGGGGGGTAACAACCTCATTATCGTCTCCCCTTTACATGGGCCTGGTACATATACCCTTCTACAGAAAGGTTTTTTATACGTTCACTGAGTATTTTTCAACCAGAAATGAAAGTTGTTTCATAACTGAAAATAATTTACTTCGTTATTATCATAGATGTGCATAATCTGTTTATAATTCACATTGACCCAAATGAAAGTCAGACTTCAACTGAATAACAATGTTGGTATCTGTTGGGGAGGTTCAACTAAATGAATGAAATTCGTAACAATGTTGGTATCTGTTGTGGAGGTTTCTCCCAGGGTACCGCATTCCTCTTTTCGATAGCTGGTCTCGAAGGAAAACCCAACAAAGGCCAGCGTATACCTCCATCGAGCTGGTGTATCCTCAGGTTACACACATGTGTAATATAATGATACATGCATGAGCTTGTATGAAATATTGTTCAGTTCTACTGCAATTGAAGTACATCGTGCTTCGGTGGGTTATGAATATTAAGTAGTTTTAGGAGTGTGAGAAAAATTTTCAGCTGGGAAACAAAACATGAATAGTCGATACCAACAAAATTATCTACACAATAGTTAATTTTTCAAGAAGATGATGTGCATCGGAGAACGTGTATCTTGGATTTGTGACCACCACTTCTAAAAACTGCACTGTTCTCAATTCATGTGTGCGTCATTCTTCAATTGTTTTAGATATTGAAGTGATACATTTTCGTCCTTCAACACAATGTCATATCATATTGTGACATGTGACGAAGGTTGTCGGAAAAAAAGGGAAGCTGCGATCTTATCCCTATTTAACTCGAGCTCAACAGAAGTTAATTGACTTTTCAAAAATAGTTTTAACGATGGAAACTTAAACTTTCAAAATTCATGAAAATCGGACCACAAGTGTTTGAATACACTGCAACTGATTAGCATTTCTTTCCCATCAGAAAAACCTTTTCGGCTTTCAGAGTCATCTGAGGTATTTGTAAGTATACTCAAACATCGCGATATAAATATGAAGATGATTTGGTTGGAACAAATATCCTGTTCTTAGTTATTGAGTAATCCTCAATGCCAGTATTCTGTTCGTGGTGAAATCACGCTGTCGCGCTACATTTACATGATTGATACTGTTTAGCATTATGAGCGTGACTCCAATCACATTTCCAATTGTGATGTCTGTTGATTTTGCAAGCATAATATATTATAAGGCTCCATACTTTGATGTATGTGGTGAGGAGTGCAACAACTATGAATCTACTTAGGCTAGGCCAGAATAAGGAATACGACGGTGGGAAATTTGATTTAATCAAGACAGACGTGATATTCTGATTTCGCGCCTCAAGCGCTATACGCATATCGATTGATCAACTGAATTAAGCTCATCTTGAACCCAAAGAATTACGAATGATGGAGATAATAGTATATCACGTAACGGAAGAAAAACTGCCAATCACGCACAAGCGAAATATTTTGAACACGAAGCGTTAGCCGAGTGCACGTAATTGGCCTTATCCCCGAGTCACGTATTGTACTTTTTCTACTCCCACCATTCTGATGGCTGTAACGTATTGGCTCAGTTACTACCTCCACCTCTTAAGTCGTATGTAGTATCCCTTGTTCAGATTGCAACAAAAACTGTATTGGTCATATCTCAAAAATCCTAATGAGTAATATTATCACCTCACACAAAGGCGATTGCAGACTACATCCAGAGAGATGTTTTCCAGCAACCCATGTTTATAAATCAGATCACCGAATAAACTGTAAATCTGCGAGGGTGTTGGCTACTGAGCCACACATGTCAAGAAGCGTCTTTTTGGAAATGGCATTTATTGCACAAGACAATAACTGCATCAACAAAAAAAAACGACATGAATCACTTGAGCAAGATTTATTCCTATTTAAGGTCTACAAACCCTGTTAGTACCAGTAATAGTACTAACAACTTAGTATAAGATTTCTTCAAAAAAATTCTTGTTTCAGGCACTCAATTATCACACTTGTTATTCTCATAACGTATAATAGATTAATATTATTATCTCTTACAACTTACAATATTAACTTCTTACAATTATTATCAATAGCAATATTAATTCTCACATTTTTTCTCAAGGTTCATTCATTATTACATCAGATTCATGCAATTAGTCCCCTCCTTCGATATCATAAAACAAATACGACGAGGAACATTTTTAGACACCAGTTGGTACACACAGTCAGATGTTCTGTTTGACTTGACAGATGTCAAAACCCTGTCGTTGTCAACTTCACACTTCATCTTTCATTCCTTTCACAAAGAAGCTAACCTAGAACTTTGAAGGCTGATTCACACATAAATCATTATAATTACATTAACTGAACATTATGATTACATTTTCACTAAAAAATTGTCGTTCATGCAACACATTTTACATTATAAAGATATTCATATTTACAAACTAATTTCATTGAGCCATTTTGTTCCATAATATTGCTGAATGCTGATAATATGAACACAAAAACAATCACTTAACCTAAAACCATCAAATTATACTTCAGTGCACCTGCGCATTTGCTATCTTCACTAAGAATCGTAATGTAATGGAAATAAGTTAAAAGTTGCCAACTTAGTGCGACTAATGTAATTGTGATGCACTAATGTGTGGCAAGATCGCTTTCACTACAAAATGGGTGTTCAACTTTAAACAGTAAGTTGCGCCGAAATGCGCCACTGGAATCAATCAAATCGCCCCGAAGCGCCAATTAATTTTGTTGTTGTTTTATAATTTTTATTACGTTGGTTTCATTATTTACAATAAATTATTTAAACTTCATATCATTAATTGATAGCCATTCCATCCCCTTATTATCATTTCGTTAAACAAATTCAAATTAAATTTTCATCATCTTCTGGTTTGGAAACAAACAATTCGAAAAAAGTTCCTTAAGCAGTCATAGTAGGAGAGCCCACGATGCTGAATCGGGATATACTCGAGCGTCATAGAGACCTATCGGGTTGCGAAGCTTAGTTGATGAAAAAGAAATGTTATATAATATATACGTACCTTCTCATCGGTGGGGGAAGCGGCTATAGACTTTCAAAAATGTAAAAAATTAACTGTTGCATGGACATTTTCGAGCGCGTCAGATATTGAAATCACCTATGTTCTACATATTTTTAAAAATGTACGTATGTTAATCTGATTCTTTGAATGATGGGGTGGTCGTACATAAGGGTTGAAAATGAAAAAAAAAAATTTTTCTCGAGCGCTTCAGATTTTCTGAGGGGATTAGTGAACCTAAAAAAAAGCTATTATATAATAATTTGACGATTTGGATGTGACGCAGACTCGCGGCCGTTATTAGAATGTGAAAAAAAAGTTTGTCATTTTGAAATACACAACCGCGTCAGATTAAGATCCGGTTGATCCGCGTCTGAATAGATTTACTTGTCTACGTTTCGGCTCCCATTTCGGAGCCATTTTCAAGACTGAGTGACCTTGCGTCTAGGTCTGAGTTGTCTTACTAGCTGGCTATCATCACTGGAGATCGAGGATTGAAGGTTGGTGGTATTTAAGGGTTCATTAGTAATTATGGCAGGATCAGGTATCGGACGGTCGATGGGAGGTTCGAACGGATTAGTTCCCAAGTCGGAGTAAATAGAAGTATGTCGGACCAAGAGTGGTTTCCAGGTATTGGGGGGTCTGACCAATCATTGGGTATTATACTGATAAAACTGCCTGGTCCTTACAATTGTTTCGATAAAACGTTGTTTACCTTTGAACTGTCAAAACTATAAGGTTTACCGCGTCGATTCTATTGAACTGGCTCATATTTATATAAATTATCATGAATGAAGAGTTACCTTATTATTAATAGTCATTCACTTTTTCAGCATAATAATAACATAACACATTTCAATGAACACTCAAACACGTAAATAGCTCATAACTTTATGACAGATATAGCGAACGACCGATTCAAATATTTAAGGTTTCCTTAACTCGAATGAAGATGGCGTACAATTAGTTTTTATTAAATACAATTCGTTTTTTGTTGTATGAGAAGAAACCGTTGTATGAAGATTTTGATACAACGACATAACGAATGATTTTATGTTCCTTCTGGCGCGATTTTCATTTCATAAGGAATTTTCAATTATCAACCTTGTACAATGAGAGGTGTGACGCCATCTCTTGGTATCGTCATATCATAGTCAATGCGTAAGCATCATATCTCTGATATGATGGATCATAGAGGGCATACATCGTTGTTTGACATTTCAAATTTGTAAAATTTTCACCTTTTCTCTTTACCTTCTTATGTAATAGAATTACTGATCAATTAAATTGTTCTTCCTTCTATTTGTTCAAAAAATAATCTCTCCAAATACAACTCCTTCGGGGACGGGCTCCTTCGACAAAATATGAAAATAAACTCATGCAGTTTTTAGACAACATGCTTTCATAGAAAATTATCGGTAATTTTGAAGCACTTGTGTAATTACTACCGAATACTTGGGGACACATTGGTATATTGGTCATACTACCCAAAACATATCAACAATACTCATGACATGCGGTATATTTGATGGGAGCACAATCCTTTTCAAGTTGATTCGGTTCATTATACGAACTTTTTCTCTATTCTCCGACACCGTTTATTTCTTGAAGCTTCGCCGAGGCCAGGTGCTCAATTACCTCCCGCATAGAGGAGCTGAAACGAATTTCTACGGTCGACAATCAATTATCAGTTTATAGCATGCAGAATACGTGAGCAGAATGGCAAACTGTTGTTCAAATTCAGACAGCGTATCGCAGCCCTCGAATTGGATTGAATTATCAGATTCAGTACAAGGGAAATAGTTGACGTTGAAAATGTGTCGCCGGAAGTTAATAACTTGAACGGGGTATGACCCGTTCAAGGCATCTGATGAGGGAACGCTATTCCTGATTCAATCTGAATGCCCTCTTGCCACGAGAAATCAGTCCTTCATCTCTCAACTGATAGAATTGGCTGATAAATGATGGAAATCGATATGTATATTTCAAAAATTGATATCAAGAAATGTATGGATGATTGTCTAAGAATAGAAGTTATAATCCATACAAGTATAGAATTGAAGACTTTTTCTTGAACCCCGAGAAGATGCAGCATTATTATATCCCAACATTTATTATTTATTTTTCTAGACTGTGAGCTCATCGGATGAAAAAAACTACCAAGATCACATGCAGACATCTTTTCAAAGGAACATAACCCAATGGCTCAGTTTCGATTTTTTTATTAAACTCAAAATAGATAAAAATAATGTGTAATACTCCGCACGCCTGTCAGTCATTGAACAGTTCATAAGTGTGCCCAGTGCCTCATATTTGTGAGGTTCATAAATTGGTGAAATCAGTTTTTTCATCAATCAGTTCCCTTACAAATGTCAACCCTAAGAATTCTAAATTTGACCAAGCAATAGAAAAACGACGACTTATCTGTAAACTTGTGAATTCCAGCACGATGGTTCCGTGGCCGGGAATCTAACGACAGGCGAACGTTCTGACTACAAATATTTCAACTTTTCGTCAAATTTACCCAGAATAGTGAATATCACAGAACTTTTCTTTCATTTCTATCTCTCCCTTATCAATAGCCCTTACGAGTGTGCCCTTAAGGGAGAACCTTGTTCGGGCAAGAGTCGGCTGATTATCTTGGGTGCCGGAGCACTCTAGGCAGTCTTACTGACTGGGAAATTCGAATATATCACACCGCCGTAGACCGCTAGACCACCGACCGTCCATCGAATGGATGACCACGTTCAATATTGCATTAACCACCTGAGTATATATTTTTTTCAAATTTTGTGAATGTGTTGAACATCATTACTTTTATCTTCACCCGTACTATTATAATATCATCATCATATGCCCATAATCTGTTTCATAATGAGTAGTAGTAGTATTTATTTTTCCTGTTCAAAAGTATAAAACTATTTTTCACAATATTTTCATACAATAACAAGAAAGACGTCAAAAAAAAACACATTAAATAAAGGGGGGCGAACTCCCTTACAGTACATACTGAACATTAAATAATTGAACAATACACATTGATTATTCGTGAATAAAGAAAACTTTTCAACATTAGAAATTAGAATATTACACTATATATGCATACATACATACATGGATAAATAAATGGTTAGAATTCATCAAGCGTGTAACAATTTTTTCAAGTAGCATTTTTTTCAATCTATACTTGAAGCTTCTCAACGTTGGTAAGTTCTTGACTGAGTCATCCAGCTTATTGAAAAATTTAGGGCCGAGATAGAGAAAACTTTTCTGGAATAAGGTCGTTCTGTGAGTGTCGGGTATCAGATAATCAAAAAATATATTACAGTTTCCTGTATGATTTTCACTCACAATGGGTTTACAAAACCGCGACACGTGTTTCGCTATTACAATAGCTTCTTCAAGCAAGATATCTTGCTTGAAGAAGCTATTGTAATAGCGAAACACGTGTCGCGGTTTTGTAAACCCATTGTGAGTGAAAATCATACAGGAAACTGTAATATATTTTTTGTTAATATGGATTTTCATCAAGTATCGGCCAGTTCAATTCAATTTATCAGATAATCTCTAGAACGGGTAGTGTAACAATGTTGCCGGGTAGAAAATATACATACATAACTCATAGATATACATACCGGCAACTGTGAGTATTCCATGTTTTTTAAAAACTTCTCTACTTGACTCCCTCCATCCTATTCCAGCTACAACCAATGGGATTTCTTATGATACATATTTTTCAGTACGGTACAGATTTTCAACCAATAGAAACTCATTATTTTTCAATCAAGCATGATGTTCATTTGACGTTTGTCAAAATCAGTATGTATTTGATTCTCATAGAATATAGCTACACCACGATAATTATATTATTAAAATTTCTGATATCAGCAGTATTGAAGAATTATCATCGATTCTCCACACATATCGGAGAAAGCCGAAAATGCAGTACAGCATAATTATATCTTTCATTTGACAAATTCATGGTTTATTCCTTTATTTTCGATGTAATTTAGTGAGGTCTCATGGCGAAGCGGGTCAAGCTCTAGATTCGAGTGAGTCGCGGGTCCAAAACCAATCTCGGACATTCGCTTTTTTTTTTCATTTTTGTTTTTTTTTTTCCTCTCTTCATTTATCATTATTCTATTTTTCGAGGAGGTATTTATAGTTCTTCATTATTTTTCGGGTGTAGATAAAATACCGTATGCAACTCTCATGTAATGGTTATTAATACATTCGCATTAACTCTACGGAAGTCACCTTCAACTCCTTTCGTATCCCGGTTAATGCTCGTGTATTAATCATCATTACGTGCTCGTTACATTTCCTACACGTTCCCATCCTAACCGGACAACTACGCCATCCTAGCACGCATCTCACTTACAGATGTACATACTCCAGTGAAGTGTAGTTCAAGTGAATCGAGTTCAGTTGCTCAGCATTAGCCAATTGAATCGTTTGTTGCTTGACAACTGACTGAACTTGATTCCCTTGAAATACACTTCACTGGTGTATGTACAACTGGCCCTAATATAACTGTACTTTAGGTAACCTTCAGCATAGCTATCATCATTGGAAAATCCATTGTATTTGTTGAAGAGTTTCTTGTCTGATAGCTCTCTGTATGTGGTTGTTGATAGAGTATCATCTGATATTCTCCCAATGAATGCAGGTGTTCCACAGGTGTTCTGGCACCCACTTCGTTTCTGCTTCATATCAATGATTTGCTCGAGAGAACATCTTGTTCAGCACATAGTTTCGCAGACGACAGTATTCTTCATACTAGTTTCTCTTCCAGAGTCCCCATACCAGCTCGAGAAACAAAAATTCAAAAAAACATTCGCGTCAATTAAATCAACGATGACTTGTTAAAAATGATGATGATGTCAAGAGTAACTGTTCCTACAAAGTCAAGTATCTCGATGCTAGGAATTACAATCAGTAATAATCTCTCATGGGAAAACCATGTGAGATCGATCGCTAAAGGTGTTTCCCAGAAACTTTAATTTCTATTTCGTGCGAAGAAATACTTCACTTCTCGTCAGCTTCTAGTGATCTGCAAGGCTCAGATACGACCTGTCTTAGAATATAGTTCTCATGTATGGAGTTCGGCATCAAAACATTCATTGAAGCTTCTCGATTCAATTCAGAGAAAGGAAATCCGCCTTGTTAGTGATTCTTTGCTCACAGACTCTCTCACTTCATTGGAGCATCGTAGAAGGGCGTAGACTTGTCTCTCTTCTATAGATATTTAGATCTACAAGGATGACTCACCCCTTTGTTGTGAACTTGTAGGTCTGTCGAACCTCTCTTGCTCAGGGATCTTTTTTCAATAGAACAGCTGACCTTTCGAGCTCCTTGCCGAGAGAATTTTTTCCTGGGGCTTACAAACTTCAAAAAGTTAAAGTTAATAATAATTTGTATCTCCTGTCCCTTGATTCAACCGGTGTTCTTTGAACATTACAGGACTTCCTTTTCGCGTGAATCTGCATATAGAAAAAAATCGCGATATGTTTGACACTCGGTTTGACAGCTCTATGGAATTACATGTCCAATGAATCTATGTATACATATATAACACCAGTGCTGCAATCGAATATCAAAACAATCATACCTATCATTCAGAAAACTTTTTGGCACCGAACATTACGGCTATATTTGTTGTATTCGGTTGCTTCTCGATAGCATGTATTCTGGAAAAAACAACTTAGAAGGCGCTAGGGTGGAGCTAGATCATTTTTCAGCCGTCATTTTGCTAATTTTTGCATTGCTTTCTTAAAAAAGTAGTTTTTGTTGAAATTATTTTGTATTTGATAATTCATTCAATAATGGTTCGAAGGTACAGCCACCACCTTTTTCTATAATTTCTGTTTCAAATCCTACAAAATGAAGAGTAACTGAATATCATGCAGTTTATTTTTGTCAAGTTTGTTATACCGACAGAACTGATATTGTGTCTGCACATACTACTACTCTGTTTGCAGGACAATGAGATCACTCTCATTATTGGTACAGCAGATCCTAACTTGATTCGCACCCTTCATGAAAACAACTGATTTCTTCATAACCAATTTTATTATTCGTACTTCTGCTCATTACTGGTTATTTTTTACCTCACTTCTCAATTTTCTATATTACATTCATTTTTGTATTTTACAGTTCATATATTTTTTTTCAATATTCGAATAACTTGTTTCGTCTTATATTTTTCAATTGAATCTTTTATTTTCGAGAACAATAGTCATTGTTTTGAGGAACTGATTTTGACTTTTTCTTCTCCAAGTCAATGCAAATACAATAAGAAAAAATTATAGTAGAAGTAACATCGAATATTCAACAAACACTTTATGTTGATATATGTGTTGTTTGTTCACTCTTGTATGACAATTGGCGAACTGTCATATCATTCTATACATCGACGTTTACACGTGACATTGTTGAAAAGAGAGACAGAGGAATGGCCTTGGATGAGAAAGTTCATTCTATAACTATTCCAAGCTTGGTACAAACCACTGGTTTCTTTTTCTACACCAATATATCATAGCCCTCATCTCACTTGTCCCAAACATACAGTGAAAAACATTGACGTTAGTTTTCATTGATCCATCCCAGATATTCAAATGAGACGCCTGCTACCGCCTCTTAGAATTATTAATTTCAGTTGACGCCTCAGCTTCTAACAAATGCAGACAGACGTCTTCTTACAGCAGAGGAGAAAGCTTTCTCGAGTTTCCGATACTGATTATTCCGCGTACCGAAACAGCTTTTTCGCTAGCTCGTATGTCTCACGGAGGATCGGTTTGTGTTTGCCAGAGACGGCATTGGATACGACGAAGCTCGCTGGAATTATCAAGAGAATCCAGTTTCTACTTAATCGACCGATTCTGGTATATTTAAGGCCCGGTTCCACCAACGACTTTAATCTAGATTATCTTGATAACTGGAATTTCTCAAGCCATAAATGCGTACAAATATTCCAGTTAGAAAAATAATCCAGATTAAAGTCGTTGGTGAAACCGAGTCTTACAGGTCTTTTCCGTAAAACGCCGTTAATGAACGATCCGTTATCAAACGATTGTCGGTAGCTAGGATCCGTGTGAACGATATGTCAAAATACAGCAAAACTACTTCAAGTCGTTAGCCAACTGAACCAATTATATTTCCTTTAAAAAACGTTATATTATGTCGTTCACTACCGACTTGCAACGATTTTATATTTTTACGGAATAAGATTCGACACAAATATCGTTAATTTAACGATAGTAGTTGGATAATGACATCGCTATGAGTTACGGAATAGAAGTATCTTAACCGCCCGATAAAGTCCTTGTGAGCACTCTGATGGTTGTGAGTGTTGTGAGTTACCGACTTACCAAATTGAGTACTACATATACCAAATCTACGTGGTTTTCATTGAAATCCTGATAATTTGTTGGTTTTTATCGTTAATTGCCTATCTATGTGTGGCGCAAAATGTATATAGAATCATCAACGGAAATAAAGGCGAAGACAGAAAATACAAGTATTGAATATTTGGTGAAACTTCTTGTACTTCATGAACCTCGTTCATGATTTTCAAGTGGATTTTGTTTATATTCGAAACATTTTTGGAAACTCAATGTTCCGTCAGTTATACACTACAGAAAGTGTGTTTCTTCTGGGCCCAGAGCGCCCGACCAGGACTCGAAATTATAGAATGGAAAACCATCGAAATGATAGAAACTCACCCACCGCCGTAACCCCACTTCTATCTTGACTTTTTTGTTGAAGAATTCAATACACCTCCCTTATGAAGAACACATTCAATAAACATTTTTTTAAGTATTATCGAATGGAATATAAATAATCAATTCAGGAGTTCCTAGATGAATACAAAGATTTTTTCTGTTTTTTTCAATGAATATCGATATAAAAAAAATAAAAACATTTGACAGTTCATTCTTCAACTCTTCCATATTGGTCGTTGGGGAGACCAAAGTACTGTTTCAAACAAGAAAGTAATCTACGGAACTTTGTGTATTATGTCTCCAAACCTTCATTACCTTGCGAAGTTCCAAAGATAGAGTTGAATTAATTCTGTAAGAAGGTCAGATAGTTTTCACCATTCAAATTCTCCTCAATGAAAATGAAGCCTTACATTCGATCATTCAACCATTCCCTCCAAATATAAAATAAATGCAATCTTGTTTGGGGATCAGTTGCCTATTTCGCATGTGGCTTCTGAACGCTATTGTGGATGGGGGTAAATGCAATGTCTCTACACATATATCCCGACCTCTTATCTCATTCCGCTGAAACCGGTTGCAGAAAGCTAATCTTTTCATTTGGTCTCCTGCTATCAACCTTCCTTCTGAATCCCGAAATATGTACCCGCACTTCTTGTATTTTTCCAAAGTGTTCATACCCACAGGGATTTGATGAGGGAAAATAACATTTCATAACGCACTGATTATTTGTTATACTATCAGCAATCACAGAAAACATGAACTGAACAAAAAATAATTGAATGTAAGTGAAACAATGTTCAATGAAATAATCTAAAATTCTGAAGTCAACCGTTGATTAGTTCAAAATATTAAAACAGTAAGGGAATTCATCTTCCAGAACCTTGTTTTCACTAAGGTAATACTGCTGACATCATGTCTACCCAGCTATATATTTAGGTGAATTTTTTGTGAGACAAAACTTCAAACTGAAACTCTTATACGCTTCGAAGTGAGACTGGCCTGCAGGGTGTGAAACTTATATGAATTCTCTTTCCAATGCCCGGTATTACTTACTTATTGAAGAACTAAATTGTTTCAACTCTTCAAATCTCCGGTCAATTCTCCATTTTTCAATTTATATCAATTGAATTATCTTTCTGTACTTTTTTGATGAATTACATCGTGTAATGAAACTAATAGGACTTCAAAGGAGTTAGCACAGTTAAATCCATGCAGCCCATAGATCTCTTGAATATGTCAACCGTTTCTTTGAAATTCATTGAATTCTACGCTACATCTGACGAACTACATCCAGTCATACAGGGGATGTATTCTTGAATTGGAATGTACGCGATAGCTTTGTTATGTCGCAGTATAGCGAATCTATTTTATATTATTCAACGGAATTCAATTCAAATGATTCTAGAATTGAACCGCAGATCGAGATTGTATGTATAAGCTCAGGTACAGTTACAGCAGAAGCTCAGTCACAGCTTAGTTCACACCTATCAGTTTTGATATCTAGGCAGCCAAAATAGCCTATCTCGTGAATCCAGACAAAAAATTCAGTTAATTTCTGCCGTCACCAGGGATTGAACATGCAACCAACTTTCAGCGACACTGAGCAGGTGCCGATGCATGCCTATCGATTGGCTTCACAGCACTAAACATTTTTTTTTTAATTAATTTGATCATTCGTTTCGAAATGGAACCCGACTCCTGGGATAACTCTATCAGTCCTGCTCTGGATTGTATCAACAGCGAACTCCTTCTTTTGGAAATGAATCGAAAGACATTTCGTGATTGTTCCAATATTGACTGTCGAAACTTAGATTCAGTTTCTCTTTCAACTTCAGACAAATCGGTGGGGAAGGAACAATTTATTTTCGTTTCAATAGACGCTGAAGCCATTGAAATACCATGCAAACATATTTCATGAGAATTGGAAAATAATACATGCAGTTGAAGTGAATATACCAAAAAAAATAGAGAAACTATGAAATTCTACGGAAACAAGTCGGATTCCAATGTATACGGAGGCGTATTAGTTTTTTGATTTAGAACACATTTCCTTTTTCCTTGAATGCATATGAAGGCTTAGTTAGCTAGTCTCACAGCAATTGAAAAGTAACCCATCAGTTAAATTTGGCAGGACATGCGAACATAACATTTCGAACTATCGACATATCTGAATCTTCTGTTGATGGTGTAAACCTCAGGTACGGATCGCCATCTACTGGATTACTAGTTTGTGGCGGGCCATTTGTTGCGGCTTTGACGTACGATGCGCCTGCAGCTAGAGATCTTCTATACTTGATGTCTTTGGTCATTCAGTAGATAACAATCATGCTCGTTGGCACTGTTTAGGTACTGGAGTCTATTTAAATTGAATATGGTCACGAATAAAACTCACCACTTCATTCTCCACTTTGTTCATCTATCTTCTTTAAATAACTATGAAAATCCGACTTAGCAAGGAAATTCATTGATGAAGTTGTGTACTATCCTGATATTTAACACACATTGAAATACAGTGTACATCATAACAATTGAATTGGCAGCAATAAAATTCCCGAATTATTTTTATCTTCGTTTCAATTAGCTGATCATTGCAAATGCCTGAATAAAAAAAAAGTCATTTTACATTTTAAGTCGAAAACACAAAACAATTGGCTCATTGAATTATCGTAGTTGATGGTATGATGTAAGCGAAATAGCTTTTTATGCGGCAGACATTTACATGTCCATATCAGCTGTCATTTTTCATTTCAATTTCAGTTTATGCAGCCATTATAGTAAATTCCGTAACAAGGAGGATAAGAAGCCTATTACACATTAGCAAAGAACTCTTAACACGAGGCGTTAGATTAGCCTGGTAATTCACAACTGCACGTAATTGGTCTCATCCTCGAGTTGCGTACTGTACTTTTTCAACTCCCACTATGATTGTGTTGTGATTTCTGGTGGCGTAGCATGAATTTCTATTTCATCACTCATTTTCAATTATTGACAAAACACTGAATGGCAGCAAGTTGGTTGGTAATCGAGCACATAACTTCGAATGGGACGTTTTGATTTTCTTGCTATCTCTCAAATGTGAAAAATATACTGAGAATGTGATGAAAAGTGGATCTTTTTTTATTGTTTCAGAGTGGAAAACTTCAACACTAGTAGAATCATAGACAATCAACATTTGATTGTGAAACATAATATTTGGGTAAATTTGACTCGAAGCGAATTTGACTAGATTGAAACATTTCCTTCATTTGAATTATATTCAGTGGTAAACGATTTTGATGTTCTTTTAATTGTTTTTCGGGGGTTGATGATTCGAAATTGACTCCAAATTAGGTGTTTTCATGATTTTTCATTGAAATATGGAAAATGAAAGAACCCATGATCTGTATTGACATCGACTTGTAACAAATCGTTGAATCTAATTTCTCATTTTATTTTTGAGATGAAAATTCATGCGGGGTTAGTAAAACTGCACGTTATGTAGTGAAATTTGTGTTCAACGGTTTCTCCTTTTGATGGGCAACAATTATTTTCACAGCATGTTTGAGGTTCGTGAAATATATTAACTATCTATCTTCTGGAAAAAAGGAAGAAAAAATAAAAGAAAAAAATAGAGAAAATTTGAAACGAAAAATTGGGAAAGTTGAATAGCTCATTTCATTTTTTTGTTAGTTCGTGGAACTGACGTTCGTTTCACCAACCAGCATCTTCAGAAAAAGATTTATCTGATGAGCCCTAATTGGGGCATTTGATCTCTATTAGTGCAAGCGCTGCGAAACATTCCGTTTGAAAAAACCGATGACCTCATTCTGATTGATGATCTGAGTTGAGGAAGACTTGATGAATAGTATTTCGGAGGTTGCCGGACGGAATTATGGTCCAATTTTTTTTCGGCTCTATAATAGGTTCCGATTCCATCGCTGTAGCTGCGAAAAAAAAAATTGTCATTGACTATTGACACCTTGATTAGGTGAGGTGTGGAAAAAACGGCATGATCTAATTCAATACAAATTCAATGAAAAAAGTGGTTTACCTATTAATAAGTAGTGAAAAATTCATTCAGGTAAGTTTTGACAATAATTTCCGATGCATTTGCAAAAAAAATACAATCGATATCGCTTTTTCTACAAGTGCAAAACATTATCAGGCATTCAGCATTATATTTGCAAAGCCTAATCAAAGAATTTGGCATATGTGGTTTTGCCATTTGCATCGGGTACAACTTTCCATCTCGTCTTTCATAACCGAATTGGAGTAAGTTCGGAGGCCCATGTATTGCAGCCCTTAAGCAATGTAATTACGAAACATCAAAATTTCTCATAATTTCAGACACATTTGAATTGAATCCCAGCTTGAAAGAGTATTTTTGTCCGATCCTTCAAACCAAGTCCCTCAACAACTACTATTCGATACCTTATGACAAAAGTGGATGAAGAGTACGAAAACATAGGAATCTGCACAATTTATAAAAACTTGTTCGATTCCTCCACGAACAGCAACAAAAATATGGCTGAAAATCCTTCAATCTGCTTCTAGGTGATTGGACTTCAAGTCTAGCAATTCAGAAGATCTATTACCTTGGAGCTCGAAGATTTTTTGGAGTCTTCATATCCACCGGTAATAAAAAGTTCTGTTTCAGCATTGATTTTTGAAAAGTTGGAGAATACTTGCAGAGGTATTAAACGAGCTGCAGTTTATTCTTCAAACAAAAAAAAAACCTTTTGCAGCCAGCTGGGATTTTGGTTGAACGACTTGATATAAATATTTTCAGTCCGTTTCAGTTAGTTTCGGTTCAACAGTGTGTGAGGTGTTCTTTTTTTAAATGATTCATTCAACGTAGGCCTGTTTCCCCTACCAAGGCCAATCATCGACGCCGGTCACCACATATCCCCCAACCGGAAATTTTGCGAATACTCTGGTATTCCAATCAGAGGTAGGGATCCTTTACGAGTCCAACAACCATGGACTCAGGACCGCCGGCTTTACGTCTCCTCCGAAGGACAGCATATCCCCAATATATCTTGTGTTCATTGATATATTGCCTGCGAGCTATGATATAATACTTTGCTGCAGTTTTATGAGCTTTTGACGCGGTCTTTCCCTGCTGCTTAGCTCGAGATATCGAATGACTGGTCAACGTGAAGAGCTAGGCTATGCCCATGAGGTATTTTTTTCATCATTCTATTGTTGATTAACTATCATGATTGTAACGTGCATAGAATCTTCGCCACTTAATGTTCCCTTGAAAGTCATTGTCACAGTGTCTAAGATTGTTCAACAGTGAAGAATATGTTTCGATTTAGTTAGGTAGGTGGTGAATGAATTCGGCTAGAGCTGTATGTTGCAGTGTCTTTCTGTTCATTACACTGATACATATCACTAAACACCGCCAATGCTTCATGGAGTGTATTGCCTGACAATTTTAGATTCCGACTGCTGAATGAGGCTTGTATGAGAGTCTTCCATTTCGGCGTGAAAGTGCATTTTTTCGCGGCATCTTCTATAAGAATTTCATCACACAACTTGTCCTTTGGTGTAAGTTCAGTAGTGGATAGTTCTTTCCGTAATTCTTTAGCACACATGACGATTCTGCTACATCTAGCCGACGTACACGTTCAGATATTTCCTTAATGAACTTCTTGCTATGAAAACCAAAGAAGATTGCTTCCTCTCAGTAAGATATGAGAATAAAACCTCGTCACCAAATTTATCGATCAGCATCACTTTGAGATCACGATTAGAACTACATCCTCTACTTCAGCGAGTACAGTCATGCGTTGAGCCAAGTATGTCAATTCAAAAGCGGTCGTCGAAACACCGTCCTTTATATCCGCCATTAATTTGTCAAAAGCAGCCAGTAACTGTTTTTGTGATGTTTGTTGTTGGTCGACCTCTTTCGTTACTAGAAGATTTTGGTCATGAAACGTAATTTCTGTAACACGATGTATGATATTGGAAGTTTCTGCAAACGAATCTTCCGGTGTCTCGTATAACAAATTTTTGTGAAAATTTCATAGTATTAAGAAACAGCAAAGCTGCTGAAATTTCAGTTGAACGATTACTTTTTTTTTTTGGTTTTTGTCGTATTACCACAAATGGAACAGCATGAGTCACTTGACGAATCGCTGTTGTTTCTTTTTGATTTGCGGGTCAGTTGATGGGCCAGCTACGCCCTGTGTTGATGATGAAGCTCTTTCTTCCAGCACTCTTATGCAGTGACAACAAGGAATTTTTTCTTCGCCGATATAGCTGGCCATGCAACTTTTATACCACGAGAAGTGTTCTTCATCAGCATTCGGATGAAACAACTTCTCAAATTTGTCTGAAATTTCGTCTTTGCGTCGACTTGCTGCATTTGAATAGTTTCTTTTGGTTCATTCAACAGTTCACCATAATTTTTCGTTCGCCTTTTTTTTTAATTTTTTAATTATAGCGATATTTATTCACTTTAAAAAAAGTTATCACAAAATTCGAAGCACTGCTATTTTATAATTATGGAAAATGTATCTGTTATAATAATGGATGAAGTTTAGCTATAACTGAAGTCACAAAAACTGTTGAGAAAAGCGCGGCCCGCTCCAAAACTCGAGAGAAGGTATGTGACGCTGGGAAGGAGATTTATAATAAAACTGGCAACGGGCTATTTTGGCAACTTTCAGTTCCAGGTTTGAAAGGATCTTGCAAAAACATTCCAGTCGAGAAATAGCGGTCAATGGTTTTTGCATTCTATACAACATATTTTTTCACAACTACAGCGACGGAATCGAAAACTCCTATTATAGGGCCGAAAAAAAAAATTGGACCATAATTCCGTCCGGCAACCTCCGAAATATTATTCATCAAGTCTTCCTCAACTCAGATCATCATTCAGAATGAGGTCATCGGTTTTTTCAAACGGAATGTTTCGCAGCGCCCGCTCTATATGGAATATTTCACAATAATTTTCACTGCTACGTCAATCGATAGTCCACGCATTGAAGAAAGTTTTATCACAACGTCAAATCCCAACCGAAACCATGTCGATCTATTTGTAACGTACTCCCTTATCTTGTTGGTTTTCTCATCCAAGCCCCAGCGAACAAGGTAACATTCGTTTCCAGATCTTTAATACATTCTTTGTTTTCTGCTCGCCGAATTCATCAAGATCTGAATTATCGGGTATGCTGACTATAAACCATAAGCCATTAGCAAGCTGTTGCGAAACGCAAATTTAGACTCAGTACGAATCTCGACTCATTACGAATTGATATCATACATACGTACGCATTTCATCATACTTCTATTTTTTGAATATCAATGACTCTATTCAACAGAATTTACTAGAAAGTCGAAATGAATGTAGCCATAATCAGCAACTTCTAAATATTCCGAAATGAAGAATCCAATTTGTGAGTGACGGGTCGTAGTGCTTTGGAATTTGTCGGAAAAAAAATCGATATAACGAATTTGATACGAACAAACAAATAAAATGTAACCCAATATAATTCACAATCTTATTTTTGTCGTTCAATTGAAGCTGGTTTCAACATACATCAGAACAAGAAGCTTCCTATTCCAGCGTGTTGTTTATGCTACCCCAAACGAACATGAATCATGTGAGTACAAACTCCCGGTGTAAGCCGCCCCTGTGTCTAGCGATTCCTTACAGTCGATCTGTTCGTTGTTTGCGCGACCGGTGAATTGATGGTTATGGTTTTCCTACGCTTTCCGAAATTTTATACCATTTCTCACGACATTAATTAAGACGAAAACAACAGCGAGTTCGACGTAGCACAGGGGTGAATATGTTAATATCTTCGGATAGGGTTGGGTATACCGGGTACCTCGTAAATAAAATCGATTTATGGATATTTTCTTCGAAAAAATATCGTACAAGATTTCAGACAGTCTTTCTCTTTTCCCCTGATGTCACTCCAGTAAAAAGGTGAAATTCCTTTTCATTTCCCAGGCAAAAGGCTCCTCTAATTTGTATCAAAGTAGGATTATTTGATAATTTTCTTGTTAAGAAATACTTCTATTTCTTTTCAAGATGAATGAGTCAACATCGCAAACTGAGGGAACATTCGTTTTTTTCATAGTTTCGAATCTCTCTCACACATTCAGCGAGGAGCTATCCGTTTCTGAATCTGAAAATGTTGGAGGGAGAGCATAACTCTAAGGCCTCTCAAGGGCCGTTGTGCTCTCCCCGCAGTCTAGTGTACCCCATGCAAAAAAAAACATCAACTTCGCCATTATAAGGTGGTTGATAATTTTGCAAAGAATTTTTCTCATGTCTGAAGACTTGAGACGGTACTTTAAATAACAATTTTCTCGATGGTCACTTATGACCTGCACTTCCTGTTAAAAGCTTTGACAAACCACTGCAAATTCTTCATAGATAATTGGATATAATGCTTGTCTGTTTCTACATCAGGTAGCTTGGTAACTCTCTGGACGATCAAAGCTAGTAGTTTTAGAACAAAAAAAAATTAGTATCATATGAACACCTCGTTGAGTGATTGTATTTTTCTTCAATATCCAACGCATATCCCAGAGGATCCCCCGTGAACTGGGTTTGGATTATACCGACAAATTTCATCAAGGTCCCATTCAAAATTGAGAGACAGACACAGATCGGGAGTAACTGATGCATCCCTAACATTCCTACATTATTTTTTCATCCATATAGATGTCATAGGCATATTTTACATTTCGGATATGACGAAGCTCTGATGGAGAATAACCTACTTAATACGATCGTCAGCATCAGAGCTCAACTGTTAACCAGCTTATCTACTTATACAGTGAAGTCCATAAAATAAAACAAATGGAAGTTTTTTCATTAGTTGTAGCACCAAAATTAATATACTTACCGCCAAAAGTTGTTGCATGTTCGGTAACCAACTTACATGCATTTAGATTGGCTTCTGATGAATTTGTTCAAGAATGAAGTACCTTGGCCTCTGATCAAACACTATACAGGGTAGCACAAAAAATATTAAATTTGTTCAAAACCTTCAGTTCAAAAAATATTGGATAATGAGAAAAAGTTGTTCAGCAACAGAAATTTTTCCCAAATATGAAGTCAGTCGAGAATCTGTATTCTGAATTTTTCTGAAAAATCAAAATTCTGATAATTAGCTTTCGAAAGCTACAACCAAATCACATTCGAATAATTTTCATCGAATTGAAGCACATTATGAAAATCCACAGGCGCTCTCTTTGTTTGTTTGTTTTGATAAATCCTAACTTCATCTCTGTTGCAACTCAAGAATTCCGCATTGAAGTTCTTTCACAATGATAGTGTGATTCAGTTATAGCTACTGTCAATACGTACTAAGCAGACTTTTGATTTATAATACGAGGATAAAAAAAATCTTT
This sequence comes from Zygogramma bicolorata, assembly GCA_032362365.1. Taxonomy (NCBI): domain Eukaryota; kingdom Metazoa; phylum Arthropoda; class Insecta; order Coleoptera; family Chrysomelidae; genus Zygogramma; species Zygogramma bicolorata. Next base: position 178,802 of record JAVJAQ010002999.1, read on the forward strand.
CCAATTCTAGACTTTATATTCGAACAAAACTTCAATTTCTCAACAACTCGTTCTTATGGAATTATACTATTATTCTTTTACATGTAAGTGGTCCATCGTTGAACAAATCCAATATTTATTGTATACTGTTTGCCCAAAAGCCAATCTGAATGCATGCCATTCGGTTATCGAATATGCACCAACTTCTGTCTGTTTTTAAATCCCGGTTGTAAGAGTAATAAAAAAATCCATTCGTTACACAATTTATGGACCTTACGGTATGTGGCAAAAATACGTACAAACTATATTCTCACTTCATATCGATGGTTTCTTGAAGGAAAGAAAAACGGTGCTAGCTTTATATGCCGATACGTTTACCGTTTGCTGTTCCAAAGTCTAGTGCAGAAAGAACATTTTGGGCTGCGTGAGATGTGCGAAACGCATGAGGTACCTATACTCCAGTCTATGACGGTGAAAAAAGTGTAAACTATGTATTCATCCCATACAGCACCGATTCGTATGAAAATTTGGATATAGGTTCTACTTACCCTCTATTCCAAAATCTACCCCGTGCCGAGGGTTGCTTTCTCCCTGGGGGTGGATGCCACCCCTTCTTGGGGGTGAAAAAATTTGTATTGGATATAAGTGCAGAAATCAGTAGATTGACTAATTCTAAGCACTTTTTGTTCAATGAAGTTTTTTCTGAAAAGCAATACTTTTCAACTTATTCGCGAGTGAAACTGTCGGTTTTCAGGCAAAATAAACACGTTTTCAGATCCTTTTTTAACGAATAACTGGAAAATAATAAATCTGATCGAAAAACCAGCGTAGAGCAAAATTATAGCTTTTGAAAAAAACAAGGGCGATTGTTCATTTGTAATGTATGCAAACCCACTACAAACTGAATAATTGCTTGTTGAAAGTTAATTTTTATTTTCAAACGACAAAATGGAAAGTTTCTACGTACAATAACCAAAAACCAATGCATTTTTTGGAAAAAAATAATTGGACCTTTTCTGATGTCCTTGAAAAATTCTTTATTTTTGTTATTTATAAAAGTTTCTAGCATCAAAACTGACCAAGGTATGAAGGAAATAATATTGAATCCTATTTTTTCGTTGAAAAAAAATTATGAATAACACATCCTCTTTTCTCGCCCCTTCGAAAAAATTCTTTGTTACTCCATAATTTCCACTTCATTCATGTTCTTTCAATGAGTTCTGAGTTTTTCATAAATTCAAAGTACGTAGTTTTGGAAAAAATTGAGATTGAAGAGAAAAAATCATATACGTAATTCAGCAAAAAATCACAATTTCTTCGAAATAACTCGAAAAGTATTGATCACATGCAAAATTTTCTCTAATACAAAATTAAAGTCTATTCTTCTCTGAAAATTTCTGTGTTTCATTTTTTCTGTAGGATGAAAATAGAGTAAGATATGGCCAGTTAAATATTGTGAGGGTTCGCGCAAAGTACCTTTTTTTAACCCTTTCAGCATGAACCTTTTCAAAAATATAATCTGAAACAAAAAATAACGTGAATGAGCTTATAGCTCTTGAGAATAGCTACAAAATACTTTTTTGATGGATTTGAATGCTTGAAGACTAAGCGAGTTATGGGAAAAAAACAAAAAAATTTTTGTAGAAATTGGAGTATGTACATTAGTATATTGAAGAATACACATAGTAACTATATTTTAGGCCTAGTGGAACTACATGTATATTATATATGAATATATACATATAGTTGCCACTAGGCAACGATTTCTCCCGAGGGGGGGAAAAGAGAGGATGAGTTATTCACAATTTTTTTTCAAGGACAAAATAGGATTGAACATTATTTCCTTCATACCTTGGTCAGTTTTGATGCCAGAAACTTTCATAAATAACAAAAATGAAGGATTTTTGAAGGAATTCAAAAAAGGTCCAATTAGTTTTTTCCGAAAAATGGATTGGTTTTTGGTTATTGTACGTAGAAATTTCCACCTTGGCATATGAAGATACCAATCAACTTTCAACAAGCAATTATTCAGTTTGTAGTGGGTTTGCATACATCACAAATTAACAATCGCCTTTGTTTTTTCAAAAGCTAGGTATAATTTTGCTCTCCGCAGGTTTTTCGATTAGATGCATTATTTTTCAGTTATTCGCGAAAAAGGATCTGAAAACGTGTTTTTTCCGCCTGAAAACCGACAATTTCACTCGCGAATAAGTCGAAAAGTATTGCTTTTCAGAAAAAACTTCATTGAACAAGAAGTGCTTAGAATTAGTCAATCTATTGATTTCCGCACTTATTTCCAATAAAAAATTTTTCACCCCCAAGACGGGGTTGCATCCACCCCCAGGGAGAAAGCAACCCTCGGCACAGGGTAGATTTTGAAAAAGAGGGTATGTAGATCCTGAATCCAAATTTTCATGCGAATCGGTGTTGTATGGAATAAATACACGGAAAAAGGGTCATAGACTGGACTACTACTACTAGTGAGTGATACAAAGATTGGTTAGTACTTTCGGTTTCACATTTGGAAATGCAACACCGTTGCATACATAACCCATCGTGGGTTCATAGGAATACTTCACATCCAGTCAAATTTGACCTGTTTTTCAATCATTTATACTTTCCTTCATTAAACACTATTTCGAGTGGGCAAGGGTCGACTAATTGTCCTAGGTGCCGGAGAGTTCTGGGGCGTCTTACTGACGTTAGCGTATTCGCTCCGTCAACTGTAGGGAAACCTAGAAAAATACAGAGTGCTACTGAGTTGGTTGGTGAATTCAATCGAGATATCCCTCCTACCAGGATTGGTATGCAGACAAGCAACAATTGCTTATATCACCGCCAGTGCCGTGTAGACCACTTTGGCACACCGACTGACGTTATTTTCCATATGTGGAGTTTGGCACTGAAACTTGCATTGTGGTTGGTTCACAAGCCAAAAAAATTAGAATTTTTCAATTTCATGTGAATGTCTGATTTTCCATTTACATAGACGAGAAAACCAGAAATTGGTTGCCCTGGGGATGACTTTACGGAAGTCGAAACGTCGGCAATCAAATGATAGTAGTTTCAGTTATTTGACCTCACCCCAACCATCCCCCAGCTGAATGAATCAACATTCAAAATATAATTCCGGGTAGATGGATGTACATAACTTTGGTAGAAATTGTGTGGCATACATTCCCAAAAAAACTAATTTTCGTACAGACTACTCCTCATAATTCTATACGAAGATGTATTTTTATTATTTGTTGATTTGATTCGATCAATGCGAGCATGTGAAATCTGCCATCAAATCGTCGATAAAATTATGCCTTCGTAATTTTTACATTTCTATCCAATCAACATGAAAGTGGTACAATAGTTATATATAGAGATAGCTTTGGTGTCTTCTATCTGAACATGTTTCTGTCATCTTTGGAGTTCTTTCAGAAGCACACTATTGTACGGATATCGGGAACATCTACAATTCACTCGAGGAAACTTTTATCCTCCCTCTGTCAACCTTACAACATAAATAACATCTGACGTTCCTTTGAGAAGAAAGCAAATTATTCTAGTTTACTGAATGTTCTGATACAATAAGATCACTTCAGGGCGTTTATTCCAGTTAATATAATATACAGATGTTGGGTGAATAACATGATGCGAATTTTAGATATTTTGCTTCTACTCCATATTTTCATAATGTTTAATTTTCATCAGGAATGTTTCAGAATTGGACTCTCACAGCAGATTCTTCTTAATATGTGATGAATAATAAAAATTCAATGGTATTTGAGAGAAACCTATCCATCCTACCAACCACGTTATATATGTAAATTTCTAAATTTCATTTCAAAATAGAGCAGAATTATGCAGTTATTCGAATATGGGAATATAGAAGAGAATTGCGGTGCTTGTGGAAACAATTATAGGAGTACATACCATAACTTTTCTCATTCCCAGTCCTGATAGTCTTCGAAAACGAACGATTCATTTTATGTTCATTTCACTTGTGAAAAACTGAATATATCGAAGTCAGAAGTTCTTGCTATTACATGTCACTTTTTGATTACACCGATAAGCGATATATGATTGAAAGTACTATTTCCAACACTTTGGATACAAATTCCGTATCGCAACGAACGGTTTTTGGTGCATTCGTTCCCATTCTGCCAGCTTCTATAGTTCCTACTTGAATGTATCCAATGTGCAATTGGACGAACGCATCAAATTTCAAAAGGGCTCATATTCGGATAACCATAAACCACATAGTTTATCAGATGTGATCTGTCATCTCTTTACATAACGAAGGTGCCTTTTGAAACTCGAAAACTCACGAAGAAACATGTTTTTCGATAAATTTTTCTTTACCATGACAAAATCAAGATGCAACTTTCTCAATGTCTGTCTGATAAAACATTCGATCCGTGTAGCTCTGTTTCATCAACCCGAGAGGAGCAAAACTGAAATGATTCGCAATCAACATTTTATTCACTCAAACTTCTGAGATGTTCTAACATCTGGCTCTTTTTCGCAGATCCCTGATGAATATGAAGACCGTTTTACTCGATCAATCTGGAAATGGAATGCACTTCGGTGAACAAAAGACTTGAATCGTCTAATAGAATCGTGTCTACATTAAATTCTCGTGCTGCTGCAATCTACTTTAATCTTTTATAAAAGTTCTGAATGACCGTATATTCTAAGTTCGGTGTTGAAATTGCTGCCATCAACGCGTGACTTCTGGAATTTCCTAACGATTGTACAGAAGTGTGGTTTACATATTGGTCGTGAGGACTCAGCCACCGAATTGGTAGTGTGATGTGTGTCAGGGGCAGGTATAGCTGACGGAAAGTTATTAAGGAGATGATATGAGAATGGTGCACACAATTTTCGTAATGTTTTTTTTATTTCATTCCAGGAGTGGTATTTTGCATGAATAGTAATAATTCCGTAATGTTTCGTGAATACAAGTCCTCGAATGGAATACATATTTTGATTCAATGTTTCCTATCTGACTAACGATGAGATAAAACAAACACTGTTGTCGAAACTGTTGATGAAGTACACCTTTTCCAATTGTAATTCAGATAATATAAGATGTTAGTCAGAAAATATCAATTGTATTTCAGATTAGTCAAATGTCATTCGGAAGATATCAATTGTAATTCAGAATAGTCAACTGTAATTCAGAAAATATCAATTGTAATTCAGATTGATCAGATGTTGTTCAGAATATATCAATTGTAATTCAGATCTGTCAATTGTAATTCAGGAGATATCAATTGTAATTCAGATCTTGTCAATTGTAATTCAGAAGATATCAATTGTAATTCAGAAAATGAACGATATGCAGACGTATACGTTTGATCAAGAACACAAAAGGCATTCAGTACTGGCACGACAATTCTGAGAAAACTGCGATAACACCACTAGGGAAGGAAATTAATATTTACTGATCTACGGACTATATAGGTACAGGATACAGGGCGTGTCTCATCGAACTTCCATTCTGACTTCGAAGTGAAGAAGTGAAATTATCGAAATATATTTCATTTGAAAGTTTTATGTTTATCCATAGATATTTATCAACGAATTTAGGCTTCTCGAATTGTTTTCCAATATACAGGGTACTGATTGAAAACGTAGCGTATAAAAATGTTTTTCGAATGAAACAACCTAATTATTGGGGAAAGGAACACGAAGTCTATCTACTACATATGTACATACTTTCGTATGAAACAACATAAATTTCCCGAGAAAAAAAAGATTCGAAATAGTGTGTCTGAACTCCCCCAAAAATGGGTATTTTCATTACGCAGAATGAAAATTAGTGATGAAATTTTTCCAAAGCTCATATTTCTTTGATCTATTCTATGCGTCTAAAATGGTCTCGAGTATTTTAAATTCGAAATAGCAACCTGAGTGTCACACATGACCATATTACATATGCATGAAAAAGCTGCAAAATATTTTAGAAATATTTATATTATATGTAGTGTTATCATTAACTTGTTAATAATGATATCTTCATTCGGTTATCATTCCTACTTAGGTATATCATAGCTTCAATGAGTTTGAATATGTTATTTGGGTATTTTTTGCTACTATTCGATTTAATGATATAAATCCATGATATTTATTCATACAACACAAAGAATAAACAGAAAATTCACAATTAAAATGGACATATATGTAAAGAAAATAACTGATACACTGCGGCTGCCCCAAGCAAGAACACAGTAATTGTATTTCAGTGAAAATGGGCGCCGAACTCATTTCATTTCTGTTTCGGAAAATCGATTTTATCATATGTTCTCCCCAGGAACCACGAGTAAATTTCCCATTATTATACTTAGAATCGATGTCTTTTTCAACCGAGGCTTGTATGCGAAAATGGGACACCAAAATCTGTCGCTATCTAACGGTCTGATTGTCTCCTTTGAATATATAATCTGAATTACATTTGATATTTTCTGAATTACAATTAACATATTCTGAATCACAATTGATATTTTCTGAATTACAGTTGACTATTCTGAATTACAATTGATACCTTCTGAATTACAATTGACTATTCTGAATTACAATCGATATCTTCTGAATTACAGTTGACTATTCTGAATTACAAATGATATCTTCTGAATTACATTTGACTAATCTGAATTACAATTGATATTTTCTGAATTACAATTGGAAAAGGTGTAGTTAGAGTTTCAACTGTTCAACCGATCCCTAACATGGGAGGAATACCTTTATATCCGAAGAGAGATACATAGATTCTCCTTGTGTAGTTCGTTTCATCTATATTCATGAGTACATCATGGATGTTGAGGGTGCACTTTTCTCATATATTTCTGGAATAGAGTCGAGCAGATTGTTCAGTTTCCCGACTAATTCAGTAACAAGACTCTACATTTTTTATTGGGTACGAAGTTCGCGAAAGCAAAATGACATGAACCTAGATTCTCAATCATTCATTATATTATTTGAGGAAAATTCTAAAAATTAATTTCTTTGTGTGAATTGAAAGGAAAAATACATCATTTTTGTTGGTAGTTCGATGCTCTATACAGGTACAAGGTAGTTTTGATATTTTTGTGAAAATGAATAGTACAAAATAATTTCACAAAGTCGGGAGCCTCTATGAAATTGTATGACCTCGAAATAATCGTTTCAGTCCACAAAATTTATTCGATACTTGTTATTTGATGACAAAGGATTATTGTTGAATTTGTAATGTTTATTTATTTTTGAACATCCATCAATTGCACGAACTAATACCTGGAAATGGTATGTCATTATAGCATTAGCACAAACCACATGATACTCGTTGTGGAAAAATAATTCTCAAATCATGCCAATTATTATCAATAGCAAAATGTATATTTAACACAGATCTCAAACTTCAGAAACCTCAATATTCCAACATTATTGCAATGAGTTTCATTCTGAATTGTTGTTTCAAAAGTACTTAGCCATTGAATCGTGAATCATTAAGTTATTATTCATAATCAAGATTAGTATTTTTGTTACTTACTGTGGACAATAGTTTAGATGTTTTGTATCCAACTTTCTATATCTCCTATTGGTTTCGATACCACATACATTTCCATATTCAGAATGAGAATACGTCTTCAGTAGTCCACCTTCGATATATTCAATTATTTCCAGAAACTTGGTAGATGCGTTGAGTCGAGACATGAAAAATCTGGTTCACGGAAAGTCGTTTCGAAATACAATCACACTTTATATATTCTCCTAGCTGAATATTGAAAATAACAATTTCCCTCACTAAAAGATAAGTGATCTGAATGATTTAAAGTTGGTAATTTCGAAATTTCATAATATTTTTCATGAAATTCGAACTTTCTATTCGTACATCTGAATATTCAAGTTCCTTTTTTAATACACATAGATGGGCCGCGCATTTAAGGATTACAGACAGAGTTTTCATAGTGTGATTAAAATGAATGGAAACGTTTTTTTTAAATCCATGAGGTTATGTGAAGATCAACTGTCAATCGCCTCACGTTTCAGGATAATCCATTTATTCCTTCAATAACGAGGAGACCTAAAAAATCCGGAGCTAAGTTCACACGGCGACTTTTTTAACCGTTATTTGATGTTTTTTGGTATCTTCAATAATTTTAAAGATGATAAACTGCGTAGGCAAAACGGAGTAGATTCACATTGACATTTTTGGTGTATATTTTCTCGAAGGAAAATTACAAAATTCAGTTCCAAATTGATTTTTGATTTCTATATCTATTTTGTCAAATATTCATCATGAATAAACAATTGTTAATTGATTAGCGCTGAGTATATATATTGCTTGATTGTATTCGTTACCATGGCAACAGTAGGTGATGATCTTGTCATGAATTATTTTTCAGTGATAAATACTCGTCTTTTCAAAATGCAAACAACTGTTTTTTTTCGGATGCTTCAAGTTCGGAAACCTATAATCTGTTTATTTCTCCATCCGTATTAGGAGCTCAGATATCATTTATTTTTGTCGGTGAATCGAGACATTTCCAGGATACGAATGATTCTCACTCCGATAATTATTCGTAATCTTGTTGATTCAAATTACAGGGAATGTAAAAGGATATCTGCTGTGCCGGCAGAAATGTCCCGTCACCTACAAATCAATTTACGATATAGGATAGCCTTGTCAGCAGTAATTCCTAACTCGAGACAGATGATGAGGATTCTGACCTATTTCGAAAGTCTCGGTCGAAATCTTGAGGGTGGACTACTTCAGGGTATGCTGGCTACATGAGATTTACGGTGATATGTACTTATTATTATTGCTGAGTCTTCTTACTCTTCCCCAACAAAAAGCTGACTGTGTTTTTTAGATAGTCCATATTCTTTCCCTAGAAATGAAAGCCAACGAGAGACTGATATGTTCGAAGTGAAGAGAGATAAGTTGAAATATTTTTGATACTGAACAGAATCATTTCGAGGAAAAATCAATGACACAATCGTTTTTCCTTCAAAAAGATTGAACGTGGGTTACTTCACTGCTGAATGTCCAAATTTTTGTCTACATCAGTTATATGCATTGTCACAACACTACGGGACTATGTCGACACTCTTATGGAGCAATTAACACGAATTCTATGATTTTTTGTGTTACTCATTTCTCCAACATCTTTATTGAAAGAAGTTGATTGTTTTCATTCAGGAATGAGAGGCTACTGGAATTTATCTGAGAATTATCTAATATTCTACCATTTTTTTATTAATACTCGTAACTGTCTGAAACACCATTTTTTACACCTTGGTATATTCATAAGTCGCATACGCAAAATATGGAATTGAATACAAAAACGAAATATTCATAATTTTCTATTTCAATTTCTACTCTTTGTATAATTGGGTCACAGAAACTCATAGTAAGTTTAAAAGTGCTAATATGTTCAAATGGAATTGCACATCTCTTCACGAGATGAAGAAATTGTCTGTTAGGATTTCGAACGATTGACAGTTCGATTTACCATAGCCGTGAGTGCGATACCTAAAAACACTGGTGTGTTGCCTTATACCTGTGAATGTTTGGGATAAAAGTGGCGAAATCTGATTTTTGATGGATAATTGAGCTTTTGGAAGTTTCCGTACAATATGTATAGATGCCCACACGATCTAGTCATTCTTGTCAGAAGATAAATTTACACTAAGTGAATATGTGCAGTCGGGTTTTTCCACTTTCATTTGATTGACTGGTGAGAAGAGATCTCAACCTTGAGGATAATAGGTGGTCAATCGAATACTTGTAAAAGCGTTTCAATGTTTGAAACCAACGAAATCAATAAATGAACTCGATAAAATCATCGTACACATAAAAATTTCAAAGTGACATGACAATGTGAAAATTAACTTGGCACTTGACATCGAATTTGAAAAATGGGAATTCAAGTCCCAAAAATCTAAATGAAATCTATCAATGAATAAACACGATAAAAACATCGTACACATAAAAAATTCAGAATGATATGACAATCTTACAACTAACTTGACGCTTGACATCAAATATTCAAAATAGGAACATAATGCCCCCTACCGAAGAAATGCGGAAAACCTCCGAAAGCGTCAATTGTTTTTTTCGACATAGAAATCTGAAAAAAATCTAATCAGCGGAATCACCAGGATTTCTACGCATCTTAGCCGTGAACTGTTCATATAGAAAATGTCACTGAAAGTTCTATGGTTGTCTCAGTTCATCATATACACAATTTACTTATACAAAACGGCTTCTTTCATTTTTGTTGGGCTGGCTATTTTATAATTTACCTGTTTATTGCAAAGCGTGGTAAAAATACTTTATTTCACACTCATTCTAAAATGTGCTTGTTTCACTTTCAGGTTGAAAATTGATCAATTGTCCACTCAGAAGACGAAGTAGAAAAACACTTTCCCGACATCTTTCCCTAACCTCTCTGTCTTTTATATAAATCTTCATTCTACCCATCGAAATTCAAAAAAAAAACTAAATTTCCGTCAATACACCAATTTGTCCAAACCTGACATGATATTGTAGCTACATTACACTTTCACAGTACCGCCCGTACAGAAAAATATGAAGGTACTCAATCAGGGGTTCTGTTCCTCATTAAGAAATGAGACCTCATATGCAGTAGTCCTCATATGCAGTGGTCCTCATGATTCAATTCAGATTTGTGACATATTATGGATATGCAAAATGCATCATCAGAACGAAACAAAAATTTACAAACGTCTACATTAACCTCTACGTAGGTACATGAATGACATACGCAAATAATGACATAAATGACATTTTTTGGGAGCTTCATGGATAAGTTCGTCTTTTCGCAATGCCTTCTCGAAACACAAAATGTATTGAAATTATACTGGGTTCGTGTCATTGGTAATTCGTTGTGATTCGAAAAAAATATTGCTGCTATGAAGAGTATATATGAAGTTGTGGGGAACTTTTTGGCTCTTTCTCTCCGAATCAGTATAGAGATAATACGACTTCTGGGAAAGAAGTAACACAACACATTATTTGTTTTACTTCTCCCTCATGAGTTGTCCTCAATTTTACATTGGGTTAGAGAAGATAAAGCCAAAATCATGTATATAGCTCTTGTTTTTCACATTATGAACATATCTTAGACTAAATTTACCTCGACAGCTCGATTACACTTGAAAAGTAGAATATAACTATTCCTTCCATTGAGTGAGTGGTAATGTCATGGGTTCATACGGTTGAAAAGACAATATAAAGAGGAAGAAATTTGAGAAGAGATAACTAATAAAATTGCAAATGAAACAGAAAATCGAAGGATAAAATGATGAAACACAATTCTTGTTCTGTGAGGTGTAGTTGGTAGATCTAGTGGTTTCCACACATTCCAAATTTCTATGATGGTGAACTGAATGCAAAGTTGTTCAGAATGTGGGCAGCTTTTTGAACTGAATGGTAATGGTTCGGACTTCCATTGAATATATTATTGAGTCTATTGAAACCTGTTGCTAAGAACGAAAGGATACAAATACAAATCATGTGAGAAAATCAAGTCAAAATCAAATTTGTTTGGTCAATAATGAAATTGAGGATTGATTGATCAAAGAAGAAAATGTTGTTACAAAAAATCGATATATCGAATATGAAGCATTAGTCAAAAAAAAATTAATCAAAGAAATAAATAAAATAATATTGTGACACGTAAATTAAGGTATCGAATGTGAAATACTAGTCGAAAAAAGTAAATAAAGAAATTAATGGAATATAATGAAAAAATGTTGAAACCAAATTTCAAGTTAAGTGTATTCGGGATGACGATTGCGGATACCAGCAATCGAAACGTCGTGAGTACACTCAACTTGAAACTTGATTTCAACATTTTTTCATAATATTTCATTTATTTCTTTATTCACTTTTTTTTTAATAGTATTTCATATTCGATAACTTAATTTTCGTGTCACGATATTATTTCATTTGTTTCTTTATATAATATTTTTTTGACTCATATTTCATATTCGATATCTCGATTTTTTTTGTAACAACATCATTTTCTCTGATCAATCAATCCTTGATTTCATTATTGACCAAACAAATTAATAATATTGACAATGGAAGTCCGAACCATTACCATTCTGCAAGGAACATTGCCAACCACATTCAAGCAAGCTCTTTAAACACTGTCAGATTCCGATAGAGTAAAAAATATAGAGTAGTAAGTCCAACACCACTGAAAAAATAATATTGTCAACCGCATTGAAACAAATATTTGAATATGCTGATTGGTGGAAGGACGTCGAAGCAGATCGAAGCTGTCGAAATAAATTTGGTCATTGGCCACACGGTGGTCAACTGGAATATTGCAAGTATATTATATACAGAGTGTCCCTGCTCAATCTGCCTCCCTATGAGTTAGCGTCGACAATGAGGCGACCGGCTGAGATGGCTCTTTTCGGTATGGTGTGGTTATTACGAATGCGCAGTGAGATGAAGCGTTGTGCTAAGTGTCGGCGCGAGTGCGTGAAAGATAGACAACAGCTGGACCAAGAGCGGACACCAGTATCGAATACCACATTTTTTACTATTGATACACCTGGTGGCTTGCCAAGTGCTGAAACGCTGCTGAGCCCTGAAAGACTGACGCACACGACGTATTGCGAGGTGCACGGATACAAGCCTGCAGAAAAAGGTAAATTGTATTTTTTTAAAATTGATCGATATTTCACCTATTGTGAATTGACTTACGGCAATCTTTTCTTTCCAATAGGATTTCATCTCCTCTTTTGTGATCATTGAAGAATCATTTTCGAGAAAAATTTCAGTTTATGTCACGGTCTATCTTTCTTATTCGATTAATGTTTTTCAACGAGAACACAGTGTTTGACGTGTCCAGAATGATGTGGTGAATCGAAGAAACAAATATTTGAAAAAGATTCAGATGACATTATTATTCAATATTGACTCTCGAAATTTGAGCATGAGTTGATAAAAAAAAGCAATAATTAGGACGAAAAACTGGTCAAATGAATATGTTAAGTTGTGAATCTATTATCAAATCCAAACAAAAAATTGAAATTGATTTTGATCAGAGAATGAAACTGAAAATTCAACTGTTCACAAGTAATATTCTGACAAAAATGGAATATTCAAAATAAAATAGAAAAATCGAACAAAATTCAAATGAAGAAATATGAATCAATATAAACAAATGTCGAAACCAAGTTTATTGTACTCACGACTTTTCGATCGGTGGTATCCGCGAGTAATCGTCTTCGGGTGGTGACTTACAACAATTGGAGGTATGGTCGGTAGTGTAGAGGTAAGCACGTCCTCCTATCAATCGAAAGATAGGGGTTCAATTATTATTCCTCGCCGGGTCACCCTGCTGGGATTCACATGTTAAAAAGTAAGGCCTCGTCAATCCATGGCTCGCGAAACTTTTGAATCCTGGTAAACAAAAAAAATCGTTTCCCCAACCAATCAACCATAAAAACTCTAATCCCCCATGGTGTAGTGCTACTAATATGGTGCGCTAATTGACTTCAGCGGAAATGGATGTATTGGCGCAAGGTTCTAGTTCGTCGAGCTGAAGTTGGTCAATCTTTTGGGTGAGTTGTTTTAATATGTTTGATGCGGTGGAATGACTGAAGGAATCATTGTTGACATTCTTGGCAGCCTCCTTGATTTTTTCTTTGAACCAGTGTTCCTCCCTGAGTTTGACCTAGGCTTCAGGCCTTTTAAACGTGCTCCGCTCTTCCTGATCTCAGTGTTTTTCACTTCAGATGGACTCTGGTTTTCTACAATATAGGACTTGACGCAATCGCATAGTATTTGCATTTTTATTCGGTTGTCATTTCATTTGATGTTCATAGGAGTCAAATCTGAGTTATGGAATGACTTGTTCACAAAGTTCCTGTTTTTCCTATTAGTCGTCAGCGCAGCAGTTGTTCGGGTTAGATAAGTAACTGTCTGTATAGACTTGACGATTGCACATGTTTAATTATTATTTTTCATTATCTCAAATTTCCAAGAGACGAAAATGAACTTGCCATCTTTGATGAACAAGTGATTTTCAGAGAACATTTTCAACATTTAACTTTCATCAGCACGACCCACGAAATGTGTTTGCTTTCTCAACTCATACGTCTTGTCTACATCGTCGATGGGAGAAGTTTTTCTTTGGTTTTCTCATGCTTTCACGGTGAAAGTAATACTGCCAAAATTACGGGAGGTTCCCAAGTTTCATCAAACTCGTGAGACACAGAAAGTAACCTAACCAATTACAACATCCAACCGGGAAAACTTAATCCTGAACAGACGTTAAATCAAACCTGATTTCCTGTTTCCCCTAGAGTTTGGGAGCTATAAAACATATTTCATCCGTGCTCAGTTATCAGTAAGAATTCCCGGAATGTTTCCATGAAAGTTTCACTCCACGGAAGTTATCCAGCAAATTCGTAAAAGTATTTACTTCGTCTTTAACTTTCGAACGAAAAATATTTGTGTTGTCCTTCATTATAAGAAGAACAAAAACAGTTTTTTACATGGCATCGTGTTCGAAAGGTCTTGCAGTCTGTCATCCAACACTTATTCATTTCTGGGAATCAATGTGGTCGTTCCGAAGGTATAGATAGTTGAGAGTATTTCTGCGGAGACAACACCTCTCATTGTATTCATGGAATGGAATGATCCACGCTCTTTAATGTACACATAAGATCCCGCATCTCCTCAATACAAAATCGAACGCCACCTATCAATTGTACCAGTGGGGAAGCACTTCATTTTGCTAAAACGTAATATCAGCTGCAAACTGACATTTCAAAAGAAGAATACGCGGTCTCTCAGAATGCGTAAATGTTCATGTATTATGCAAAAGTTACAATTAGCAAGATGCTGCACCTTCTCATTACGTCTGATACGACGCTCTTTGACTTATTTTTGTGAATTTTTTATATTTAAAATGTGCATTACGTTACCAAAGTCCATAGGAGAGCTCAGGGATCAAGTAGGACACGTTTGAACAGCCGTTCTTTACCCTACCAGGCTCTGAAGGTGAAATTTTCTATAATTGTAATGATATCTCTATAACTACTGATAACTACGAATCGATCAATATAACTCTCGAAACTTGTACTAGTGTTGAATAGAGAGTTGAGAAGTCTTTCATTTCTTGGCAACGAATTACCAATACTTTCTCGTCGAATATTACTTGAGATGATTCAATTTCACATAGACTACACTCTGTAGTATTTCACGACCTTGATGTGGATTCGAAATGGTTTGTTTACAAATTGAAAATCTCATACTTCACATTTCACAACTTTTAATTATTTTTATCTACACCCGTACTCTAAAATACACTTATATGCCCACAACCCGATTTATAATGAAATCCATTACGATACAGATTCTCATTACGATACAGACTTTCAACCAATAGAAACCTATTATTTTTCAATCAAGCATGATGTGCAAGCTTTGCATTTTGACGTTTGTCAAGTCAAAATCAGTAGGTATTGAATTCTTGAAGAATTTAGTCAATTTTCGATAATAGTATGAAAATGTCTTATAGCAGGGATATAGAAGAATTACCAGCGACCCTCCACAGATGTCTTAGACAAGAAAAAAATACAATCGAAAGGATTATATTTTTGATTTGACAAATGCAAGACATATGTTTTTATTTTCAACACAATTATATGAGCTCTCATGTCCGAATGGTCAAAGGCGCCGGTAGTGATTAATCACGTCCGGGTTCAATTCCTAACGTCGGCAGAATTTTTTTTCCTTTTTTTTTCTTCTTTTCATTTCTCATTGTTGTATTTTCCGTGGTTATACCATTAGTTATAATTTTGTAGAATTTTTCAAAGAAATACGATTGATTACCTACTATTATTGTGTTCAATATAAATACGTATTAAAATAATAATTTTAGTTCTTCATTATTTATTGGGTGTAGATAAAATAGCGTATGCAACTCTCTTGTAATGGTTATTAATACACTCGCATAAACCATACGAAACTTACCTTCGGCTCGTTTCGTATCCCGGTTTATGCTCATGTATTAATAACCATCATTACACGATCGTTCCATAATATATTATTACGTGACAAGTCCTCACCACTTCACCTTAATTTGGCAGTTCGTCAATTGAATGGTCGATATGCCAAGGATGTGATGAATTATAGAAAAGAGAAAACTGAGACCTGCGAATTTCATCAATACAAAATGATGAAAGGAACACGCATTGAATGCAAATCTCTTTACTTCCATATTGGGGTAATTGAATTCTCTGAGGAGGGTTTCAAATGGAACTGCCTCAATAACATTATGTCGAAACCACTATACCGTAGCGAAGACGTATCAGATTTTGTCACTCTTTTCGAAATAGCCGCATCGATATATATTTCTTCCGTCGAGGACAGACTGGGTTGACTCCATTCAATGCGAATATCGCCGAAATATCTTCGGAATTGCTGTTACTTGCCTCATAGCATTTTAAGAAAAGAAAATAAAATGAAAGGCTTGTTTTGGATATTCAGTCCATGATTTTGTGGCGTTCGCGAATTTTCATCTCCGATAAATAATAATAGTAATGATAATAATAATATGCTTTATTATCATAAGACATTATCTTGTTAACAAAGCTTGGGTAGTAAATACTTACTTTGAATAAATGTGATATATACCAAAAGATAACAAAATTAAAACTATAAACATACATACAAAACATGGTAAAATGGAGATTATAAAAAGTATATATATATATATATTGGTCGTTTCCGTAAACCAGCTGACGAACGTCAACCCTCAGAAGTCGAAACTTGTGCGAGCAATGGATCAACGAGGCCTTACCTTTTAACGTGCGATTACCCAGCACGGTGGCCCGGCGAGGATTCGAACCCCGGCCTTCCGCTTGATAGGCAGACATGCTAACCGCTACACTACCGAGACCACTCGGTATATATATATATATATATATATATATATATATATATATATATATATATATATATATATATATATATATATATATACCTATATAAAAAAGAGTGGAAGTCAAGTTCATATAAGAATAGACATAGAAAGTAAAACTCAATCAACTCATTCGTCGGCTTTATATTTTGATGGTCGTAATTACGAAACAGTGAAATTTTATTTTTCACCAGGTTGAATTGTCAGTGCATAGTTTTGCGGACGAAAGTACTCTTCATACTTCCAGAGTCCCCATACCAGCACGAGAAACAATTATTTAGGGAAACATTCACGTCAATATAATTAAAGATGACTTGTCAAAAATAATATAATGGGGTAATATCAACTTGGTGAAATTTAATGCTGGAAAAATCCTCTCGAAGAAAGCTCATCTATCATTATTTACTACTCAGATGCCAGGAGTGACTATTCCTACAAAGTCAAGTATCTGGATACTAGGAATTGCGATCAGTAATATTCTCTCATGGAAAAACCATGTGAGATCGATTGCTAAAAGTGCTTCCCAGAAACTTGCATTTTTATTTAGTGCGAAGGAATATTTCAACTTCTAATGATCTACGAGGCTCAGATACGACCTGTCTTGGAATATAGTTCTCATGTTTAGAGCTCGGCACCAAAACATTCATTGAAGCTTCTCGATTCTATACAGAGAAAAGCAATCTGCCTTTTTAGTGATTCTTCGCTCACTGACTCGCTCACTTCGTTGGAGAATCGTAGACTGGTCGGAGCCTTGTCTCTCTTCTATAGATATTGTTGTGATTTTGAAGATCTATCTAACCTCTTTTGCTTTGGGATCATTTTCCTATAGAACAGCTGAACTTTGGAACATCTTGCCGAGAGAGTCTTTTTCTGAGGCTTACAAACTTCAAAAATTCAAAGTGAATGTTAATTCGTATCTTCTGTCCCTTGATTCACGCGTTGTTCGTTGAACATGACAGGGCTTCCTTTTCTTGTAAATCTGCATTTAAAAAAATACAGCTTTTTTCAAGTCACTCATAACATTTTCCGTTTGGGTGACTTGACTGTTATCATCAATCCTTATCCTATGATTGCCCGTTTGATGTAGCTGATTTCGCACCTCAGATTCAGAAATCCGTCATCAAAATCTCATGGTTTCAAACAGTCGCAGTCGATGGGTAGATATTATTCGGGTGGCGGTTTTTTCGACACATCAAAGGGTGTGCAGTTGGGTTCTATGGTTTCAGTGGCTGAAATCTGTGTTGGTTACATTTAACGGTTATACACTACACATGATTGATTGTTCAACTCCCATTCTGAAACATCGGACACTTTTCAGCATCACATGTGACGTCACTGCCATGCAGAATGTTTCAGTAGAAAAAAAATTGTTGAACCTTGACTAATATTCGATTCATTATCGATGATTGCTATTGCCATTGACTGTAGGCTATATGACCAGGAATGCTTTTCTTTCTCAGTTTATATTTTCATACATAGGATGATTTTCTTCAGAGACTAAAATTGACGGAATCGCCGATTTTTCTGCCGCATTAGCGCATATATAGCCCAGAATTAAAAAAAATTCGAGCTATCGCATAAAGTCTAACGACATTGAGGATCATTTGTACAAAATCTAGTAAATTACCTGTTTCAAATGAACCCCCCAGTGTCAAGCAATAGACAATTCGATTGGCTAATGCTTTGCACATTGTTTGTGCAGCTGGAACAAACGCATGCCATATCCCAATTAGGACGCTGAGCTGCTGGATATATGTGCAATGTTATAGGTGGAGTATTCATTAATGCATTAAGACAGGAGTTGATCTACGAAAGCGCTGAACGGACATGCAAGGAAAAATATAATTGCCAGTTGAAACTGGCAATTATACATCATTGCTAGTTTGAACTGACGATTATGAATACTTGCCAGTTAGAATTGACAATAATAATTGCCACTTTGACCTGGCAATTAAAGCTATAATTATTGTCAGTTCGAACTGACAATTATACATAATTGCTTCTTCGAACTGGCAATCATTATATTTTTGCTGCATGTCCGTTCAGCGCTTTCGTATGGATCAGTACCATTGCAAAAACCTCTCATTCATCTATTGGTATGTTTTCGGTTATAATTGCACGAGTGCATAAAAATTACCGATAATTTTGCAAGAAAGCGTGATATCTAAAAATTGCAAGTTTATTTTCATATTTTGGCGAAAGTGCCCCATATGAGAATAACCGAATGCAATTTGTAAGATATCACGCTTGAATGCAAAATCATCTGGTCATTTTCATGCACAAATGTAATTCATTGGAATGTTTCACGAATAAAGAAATTCTAAAGGAATTGTTATTTTTTGTTCATTTATACTTTCCTCTATGGATTGTATGAAGTACTCACCTGAACGCGAAATGTTTTTCTATTTTTCAAGTCTATCTGACATTTATTTGTGTTGTTTACTGACGTCTAGCGATACGTTTTCAAAGGTGTTGTTATGTGGACTTGATACAATTCAATTACTGCTGTAAGTTTTCGATAATTGCATTGCTCTTATGGAACATTTTATATATGAGGAAAATATTCGAGGTAAATGCAGCCAATTAGGATATTAATTCAACCTAAATGAAATTTTCGTAAAATTTGACAACACAGCAGGGTAGAATTCTGAACATTGTGTAAATAATATTGATGCTGTAAAGTTGACAAATTTGCAATTAATTTGATGAATCCTTTCATACAGGATGTACTAGGGTGTATTAAGAACTAAGTTAATGATGAGCAGTGGGTGATGTATTTGGGAACAATTCTCTATTGATCGAATCGATATACAGGGTGTCCCAGAATTTTCTGAACAAGCGATATCTCCGTTACTCAGAGAGCTAGAAAAGTAATCAAAGAATCATTTTTTCGAACGTCGAATTGACCTTCATATAACGCACCCAGAATGATCTGTTCATGTTCATACCCCTTAGAATTCACCCTCACCCCCATTTTTTCGAATAGCACCATCAATTTTTTTTCGCAGGAATACAATCGTTACATAATTTTTTATCAGGCGACGAACTTATTTTGAAAATTTATCACTCGCTTATTGTTCTTTTGAAGTCGTTATCGGTTGGTAGTAGCACTTTTCGTTTGTTTTCGCCTGATGAAAATTGTTCTTGTTGATATGACTTAATTATTGTGTTATTGTTGATAATTCACTAAACATATTTTTTTACTTTCTGCAAAGATCAATTATCCTAACACCAAGCTGGTATTATTTGCACGCGACGCGCGTTTCGCTACAAGGTTAGCATCTTCAGGAGAAGAAAAGTAATAATGTGTTACTATCTGTGTTCATCTCCTGATGGTACTAACCTTGTAGCAAAACGCGCGTCGAGTGAAAATAATATCAGTGTGGTATTAAGATAATGGATCTTCACAAAAAGTGAAAAGAATATGTTGAGTTGATCATAGGGGATATCAACAAGAACAATTTTCCTCTTCTGAAAACCATTTTTTCTACAAATGAAAAGTGCAACTTCCAACCAATACCGACTTTAACAGAATAATAAGCGAGTACTGAATGTTCAAAATAAGTTTTTCACCAGATAAACAATGACATCATTGTATTATTTTGCGAAAAAAAATTGATGGTGCCATTTGAAAAAATGGGGAGGGGGTGAATTTTTAGGGGTGTTAATACGAACAGATCATTCTGAGTGCATTATACGAAAGGCAATTCCATTTTCTGAAAAACGATTGTTCGATTTCTTTCCTGACTCTCCTAGTTACAGAGATATCGCTCGCTCAGGAAATTCTGGGACACCCTGTATAGTTAGTTAATTTCCTCTTTATAATCGATGGTTGTCAGTCAGGTGTATTCAACTGAAATCTGATGCTGTCAGGGTTATTTCCCAACGCTAATTGATCATGGTTGCTAAAAACTTATAATTGAAATTAATGTTTGATATACCACTATGAAGTGGATAATTTTCAGTTTATGGAATCGATAATAAATACGTTGTCGGTTTCAAATGATTATTCAACTGATTGATGGATGGCGTAGTTCCTAGGTCGGCATAGTTTGCGAGCTTGCAAAAATTGCCAAGTGTCTAAAATGTTGGTACATTGTTCGGTGGCGTTCACTAGGTTTATATCCTATTTATTCATCAGAAAAACCCCGTGCTAACTACGGAGGATCCAAAAAACGACATAGTTCTTTTTCAGTTTCCTGTCTATCTCAGAAAATACTCAACCTACACAAAATTTTGCCCTGGATACGAAAAAAATATAGGATAGGTACTCCTAGAGCTACTTCTCCCCTTACCTTGATTGGTGCTCCTACAGCTCTAACCACAGACCAGCGGATTCTTTATTTATGATCCACGCCATCACCTGATGGTGAGAAGAATCAACATTCGTTTTTTTCAGAAGGTGTCAAGGTTGAGTGAAACATATTGACCCAAGTCCTATTATGGATGTTACTAGGAGACGTCATCATATCAGTTAGAGCTTGAAACCGAACTTTCTTCACTTGACCATTCCACATAATGTCAGGAGGGATAAAGAAACGACCTAGGACCTCCATCCTGCTATTTGAACCGAGATCAAAATTTATTTCTCTTTCCTTTAGAAGAAGGTGTTTCAACAATAGTCATGAATCAGGGTAGGAAATCTGTTCAATATGGTATACGTGATTCGTTTACAAATGGGTTTTGGTTATTGCCAATATCTCAATGAGAATTGAAGATATTAAAGATTTGAAAATGAAATTTAGGAACCCTATCACCAATATTGATGGGATGAGATTGAAAGAAGGAAAAAAGGAAGAGAAGGGTACTCGTGCCGATCGATTTGTCCCCTTTCTTGAGAAAATGATGTCCAACTCATCGAATATGAATAATAAATGATCAAGATACATTACTCCATTTTAGTTCAATGAGGGATTTTCATTAATTAAAAATTCACATTAAAATCTTTTTTTTTCACTTCCTTTGTCTATTGTTGGAAGGCTCTAGAATATTTTCCTCAGGAAGAATAAGATAATTTTCATCTATTTTCGAATATTAATAATAAATGATCAAGATACACTACTCCATTTTAGTTGAATGAGGAATTTTCATTTATTTAAAATTCACATTAAACTCTTTTTTTTTAACTTCCTTTGTCTATTGTTGGAAGGCTCTAGAATATTTTTCCCAGGAAGAATAAGATAATTTTCATCTATTTTTCATCAACATTTTAATGTAGAGAAAAAACTAGGCTATCAAATTATTCTTCAAATTCACAGAACATACTATATTTCAAAATCGCCCCACAGGCAGGCCCAGATTGGGAGTTTTTGTGCTTTTAGCAGCACATATTTTGTCCTCTGTGAATCAATCTGCAGCTGGGATCACCACTCTCATCCTCTCTTCTTCAGGATTTATACTCTTCTTCTTCTATTTCTTTATTTAACGTCAGCCTGTTTCCGCTACCAAGGCCAATCACCGACGCCGGTGAGCACACTTCCCCCAACCGGAAATTTTCCGAACCTTCTGGTATTCCAACCAGAGGTAGGGATCGTTAACGAGCCCAACATCCATGGACTCGGGACCGACGGCTTCACGTCCCCTCCGAAGGACGGCATATCCTCAATATATCTTGTGCTCATTGATATATTGTCTGCAAGCTATGATATGCTATTTCGCTGCAGCTGTACTAACCGCGCTCGGCGTTGCTTAACTTCAGATATCGAATGACTGTCAGTCAACCTGAAGAGCTGGACCATGCTCTTATTTATACTCTTAATTTCATACCCAGTCGACAATTAGTATTTTGTAACTAATCTTTTGGAAACAAACAGTCAATGTCTTGGTTGTTGAAAGAAGTTTATCTTTCCAATACTCTTTCAGTAAATGGGGTTCAACAGTACTTCGATTTATTTCACACCTTATATTGATGACAGACATCAATAAAGAGGATAATCTTTTTCACAAATCGATAAAAAATATTGATATTCCTGACGAAATTTTTGAAGAAAAAGGACAAAATTGCTACAAATCTGCTGGACGTGAGGCAACGAAAAATAACTGTAAAAAAGGTCATAACTGTACTGTAAGTACATTCGCGGGTACACGTAACTAACCTTATCCACGAGTTGCGTACTATACTTTTTCTACTCCCTTTCTACGTTTATTTCTGCTGGTGTAGCACAAATTCCTTTGTTATCCCTCATTTTCAATGATCATAAAGACGCTGGATTGACAGTAAAAAAGTAAAAATTTGCTTGCTTCATGGATTCAATTAAATCAGTTCCACAAAGAATTTGAAACGAAAATTCGCTGAATTTAGTTTTTTGGCCATTGAATGAAGTCATGGTATGAAATTTATCGGGTCAAACATTACATATATCATCCTTTTAATAAAAACAAATCCGGAAGCGGCTTCCAGTAATTTAAAATACACATGTATCCTGGATGCACCATCAGTTGTCAAATATGTAATGAACGGTTTAAAACATTGGGAGTAGAAAAAAACATTTGAAGTCGTTTGTGAATCATGAATTAGAAAATATGTGATACTTGAAAATTTTCGTAAGAGAGCAAACAATCCTTCCACTGAAAAATTCGAATAGGCTAGTTAGCCTACACTTCAGGATATCGAAATTTCTCGATATTTTGGTAATGAATGGAACATATTCATTTCGAGATTTGGTACTATGATCTCGGAAAAATGCATTCAGCTAAAAATATCACAGGGCGTAAACTTCACGAATTCTACTCGATCCTAAATTTTTTTCAAATATTTTGTTTTTATAAAATCAAATCTCATTATTTTTGTGAGATACCAATCGAGCAACCAGCAATACATCTCAATTTTTGTAACGTACAGAATCGTTCACCCGTTATAGGTATCAATATTAACAATCTATTACCATTTATCGTCTAACTATCTCTCAGTGGCCCAGTTTCCATTTGAGATTGTCGTGAAGTTTCTCGCACGTTTCCACAAGGGATTAATTCGAATGCGACTATTGTCATCTTTTATGCTTCCTGGAGTTAGTTGGGAGTTCACTAAATCTGATTGCTTGAGTGGATTCATCGGAAGGGTTTCGGTGGGAGAAGGGTTACTAACATCGAGAACTCGTGCTCGATATTTGGAAAGCAGTTGTTCGATTGCGAAATCGGGTGATTCATCTGATTTCCCACATCCTAATGTTTACTTTCTTTTGTTTCAGGTATGGCATATAAATGAGCTTCCAGCCAGATAATTGGTAATGTATATATTTGATTTTCTCAAATTCGTACCATCTGAAAATAGGGTAGGAATGAAGGTTTTTAACGAACAAAATATGAGGTTCATTCAAATCCACATTCACTCGAAGACGACAATCATTGATCGAAACCTATATTTACAAAAAACACTCTATAACACTGAATTTTCACGCCCGCCGGCAGAATGGCTTTGCTGACTACATTCTACTGATTTCTTATTTCGAAAAAATAATATTCCAACTTTTTAATCGTTGGTGTCGAATTTATCAGGTTCTAACCAGAGCCGGTATACTTCATATATATAATATATTCAAATTGTTGGATGTGATATTTGCCCAAACAACAACTTGCACCTGACCCATGGTGATCAATATACAAAATATATATGTCAATTTTGCGGCCTGATTGAGAAGGTTTTCCATCAAGGATTTCTTCAAATGACCATAGGATATGTTTCCGATGATCTTGGCTATCCGAACTGTTGAAATTTCAGTGAATCAATTGTTTTCATGCCAATATTATCGAGGAAACGAAAAAGAGTTGCCCAAAAAACGTACAATTTATCACTGAATCCATCTGATAATTTGGATGTGTGAGGAGAATTTAACGAAACACTACTTCTTTATCGAAAAATATCCAAGAAATCCTTTTTCCAAAAACAACTCACAAGTCAACAATCAATAATCATTTTAGCTGACCATTTTCCGTATATCGTAAAAAAAACTCGTTTTCACATGATTTCGCTGTCAGTTGTTTTCACACCCAATAACTCGATATATGTTGCTTCCTATTTCCTGACTACGTGGTGATTCTACTTCACTTTTTCAGAATGGTACACACGAATAAACTTCCTGTCTACAATTGACAGGATTATCTGACAGAGCTGTGCCGAGCACTGACGCTCAGTGCTTCGAGCACTAAGCACTAAGCACTCTTGAAGAGTGCTCCGGAATCTCGAGCACTAAGCACTAATTTTGACAAAGTGCTCGCGATTACTAAGCATTTTCGAAAAGTAATTCGATATGGGGAGCACTAAGCACTAAGCACTGTTCAAAAATATGATACTGTTATACACTTGAATTGCTTTTTGACATGGTTTTTGTATTTTTTGTAGATTATTCACGTAAAATTCAATCCTAAACATCATGAAACAGCATATTGAGTCGAACCCAATGCTTTGCCTATGATTCATTATTTGTAAGTATTGCATTGAATACACTAATGGGGTGGAGGCGGAATGAATACGACTCGCATTATGATTATTAATATCATCTAATATAAATAAATACATATCTCCAACAGAAAACGAAAAAACATAACGTCAATTCTCTAACAAACTAAATGTTACACATCAATTCATGATTCATTTTATTGCCTTCACCTTGGATTCGTTCTCCGGATATAGATATTTTGTCAACTTGCTATGATCTGTTTTTTTAACTCATTAAAATCTAAAGAGCGATAAATAGTTGAAAGTCAATAGAAATTGTACGTACCTACATTCCGACAGAATTATTAAAAAATCAAAGTGATGTAAAGTGTGTGTGTGTGTGTACACTCATATTCCAAAGAGAATAGGTATAAGCATTTTTGTTGAGAATGAGATTATAAATCGAAATGCACGATAAAATACAAGGTGTTCCATTAAATATATATCATTTCTGACTTCAATTTTTGTTTGTATTCAGCAACGAGAAGGCTATCAAAAATTCCACTAGTTTGCGCCTTTAACCAAATTCGTAGCATCAAAAATAACAGTGATGGCAATGTTGCCAACTCATATTGAAACACCCCGTAAAAAGTAAGAAAGGTAAATAGTTCCCCCCAACTTTATCGTAATTTGAATTTTAGAAAGATTTCCAAAAAAAGTCTTCAATGCATATCCATTGAATGACCCTTTAAATCGAAATCAATGTCAACTACTAACAAGCCATACAAAGTGAATGTAATTCTGTCAAAATAAACATACAGGAGCGATCAACTTTCCGACTCGCCCTGTGAATTCTTCTCGAGTATCTTGTAAATAAACCAACCAGAAGCAAATCCAGTCAGATATTGAATCCTGAAATCAGAATTATATTTCGAGCCGATGCTTCGTTTATTGCCTTGCCCGCACAAGGGTCTGCCTTCTGGGCACACTCGTCAGAAAGCAGAGAACAATATAAATTTAAAAAAAATCATGAGTGTGACGTTTTGCCTGAAACACGAAAAAACATTTTTTTTTAAATGAAACCTTAGCTAGATCGATTTATC
Source organism: Zygogramma bicolorata (assembly GCA_032362365.1). Taxonomy (NCBI): domain Eukaryota; kingdom Metazoa; phylum Arthropoda; class Insecta; order Coleoptera; family Chrysomelidae; genus Zygogramma; species Zygogramma bicolorata. The sequence continues at coordinate 205,207 of JAVJAQ010002999.1, forward strand.
GCCCTCAAAAACCAATACACCCACCGACCCGGTAGCACTGTGGGTTTTTCTGGTTCCCTTCAGTTGAAATAGCAAAAACGCTACCGTGAAAATCGTCCCAGAGCGCTTCGGCACACAAAGTGATTAACCGACCCTTACCCTCACAAGGCTCTGCCTTCCGGGCGCACTTGTAAGAGTGTTCGGCAAAGAGAATCATAAATGTAAAAATAAATGAATGAAAAATCACGAGTGTGACGTTTTGCCTGAAAACGGGGATAACACGACGTTTTTTAGAAATGAAACCTATCTTGATCGATTTATCGCCCCCTGAATTGTTGGAACCGTTTCCGAAATTCAGATTATTATATATTTATATATTAATCGTCGAAAATACTGGTTATTTTTCAACTCGAATACCGTTTCTCTGAGAGTAGACGAAGGATTGTGTCAATGAAAATAATTGTTAAAGAAGTCGACAACTGCATTATAAATTTGGTAAATTACTCTGGAGCCCATTTCTCCATAAGCCGCCTACTATTGATAAAATATCATTCGATAGAACTTACCTATCTATACTGCGTACTGCTCCGACACTCAACGCACTCGGTAACACTCAAAACAAGACTGAGATCTTTCGAAGATGCATATGGAAGCGATTCAGACTCAAGATTTTGCCTTGAGTGGGGTGCACGTTCTTATGTTTCGACAAGTAGGAAGTATGGAAAGACTTAGTGCTTAGTAATCCCGAAAAGTGCTCCCGAGCATTAAAGTGCTCGGGAGCACTTTTCGGGATTACTAAGCACTAAGCTCTTTGGTAAAATGTTCGAAGCACTAAGCACTAAGCACTGGTTCAAGAAAGTGCTCGGGAACACAGTGCTTACGAGCACAAAAGTGCTCTAAGTGCTTTCACGAGCACTAAGCACAATGCTTTGGGACAGCTCTGTTATCTGAATTGATTATCATTTAGAGAACAAGAAAAATCCAGTTTCAATAAGCAAAGTGAATCTGAAATATTTCGAAAGACAAGAGTCATCATTTGAATTGCACGTGTTTTTTGACTGTGAGAACATCTGACCAACGTAAAGGTAGAAATCGTTGATTTAGTCTGGGTCTAAGATCCAGAAACTATTCCATATCACAGCCCGGAGTCATCCTGAGCATGGCCAAGTTTCAGCTCCGGATCAACATAGAAAACTTATGTGCTTTTTTCAATGTCCTTCCCTTTTTTGTTTTGAACGGATTAACTCAAAAAGTTGAATCTTGGGATAATGAATTTGATGCATAAATATTATATTTTGGACTATAATTCTTGTGATACATCATTTTGAAGCTCATGACGAATACTTCACAACCCTAGAATGAGAAGTGAATATCTTCAGCCACTATTAAATGGCGGAACATTTGATAATTACCTGATCATAAACACTTTTATATCAATATTTCTGTGAATATTCGTTTCTTCCTGCAATATGGCAATCCCAACAACCCGATAAGGTTTGATAGGTTATTTTTTGTTGATAAAAAAAGGCGAAAATGTCACTACGACAACGAACATCATTGTTCAGTTCACATATTCTCATTGAGTTTTCGATCTATAATAGGTAGGTACCACGTAAACTATCTCCAAAATGGTCAAATGAACAAAATTCAACAGGAAAACTGTATTTGAATATGCTAGAAACTACTGTTGATCCTCTAATAACCGAAATCGTCGAAGTGAATCCTAATGAATTCGATATGGATATTATCATGTATATGTGTTGTTTTGGAAACACATTTCCAATTCACGCAAGGCATCATCATACCCTCAATCAATGTATCTGGAAAATCAGACCAGCCATAGCAGTAATGATTCTGTAAATTTGTTTGCCCAACACTTCGCAAAAGTTTATTCTAACAGAGACTGTATAATTCAAACTACTGTTATAAAGATACAGATGCTTTGAACAAAAGCAATATTGGATTGGTTGATGTTTTTGATGGTATTCATAATTTGAAACTCAAGTATTCTCACGGGCCTGATGGTAAATCGACGGCATTGTTGAAGAGCTGTTTCGCACTTTAATTGCACCAATACATTTTCTTTTAAGCCTATCTCTCCGTAATGGGCATTTTCCGGATCACTGGAAAAATAGCCATATTACACCTATATTCGAATCAGGCAATAGGGAAAATGTAACAGATTATGGAGGAATTTGCATTCAGTCTGTAATACCTAAGTTGATGGATAAACTGGTAACTTGTCAGTTGGCCTGGGCCTGCAAGAATATAATAATTCCACAACAACATGGTTTCTGTTCAGGACGATCTACTATGACAAATCTCATAACATATGAACAACATTTGTTACATGCCTGGGAGAAAGGTAATCAAATATATTCAATCTATACCGATTTCTCGAAGGCATTTGACAGGGTTAATCATTCATTATTGTTGGAAAAACTGAAAGCTATAGGTTTTGGTACTGATATACTGAATTGGATAAGAAGCTTCCTAACACAACGTTTTCAGTGTGTTAGAATTAATAATTACATTTCAGAAGCAAATCCTGTAGCTTCCGGTGTACTACAAGGATAACATTGTGGAGCACTATTGTTCAATCTATTTGTAAATGACATTGAAAATTATTTACAGTGTGCAAAGTTTTTTCTATTTGCAGATGATTCGAAATTATATAGAATAAACCATCACTTAGTGATGGTTTAAACAGTCAGATTCTTCAGAACGAATAAGATATTATATATGTTTGGTCCCCAACAAACAACTTGTACTTGAATATAGAGAAATGTCACGGGATCACTTTTTCCAAATCAAAAAATATCCTTTAATATGACTATACTATTGACGGAAAAGTACCCGACAGGGTAAACGAAATAAGAGACCTTGAGATTACTTTAGATCAGCAACTGAACTTCAAAAGACACTTCAATAATGTTCCTGCAAAGGGAAGCAAAATGTTAGGATCTATAATGAGAAATGGTAAAGAGTTGTCATGTAATACCGTCACAACTTCATATTATTCTTTAGTCAGATCAGCACTGGAATATGCCTCAGTAGCATGGTTCCCATATCACAGATGTGATATTGAAAAAATTGAAGATGTTAAAATTCGATTTCGCAAGTATATATCTTTCAAAATGAAGGCATATTCCAACTTCAATCGTCGAAACACTTTGAATAATCCGATTTTCATTGAACTTACTACTCGGCGCTTTCAACATGATATGACATTCATTTACAAACTCGTTTACAAACTACTGTCAGGTGAAGCCGACTGTCCTTATCTTTTAGAAATTATTAACTCCAATGTAAAATCTTACGATACAAGAAATCCTCCACTTTTTGCATAAAAAACCATAGCACTAACTATGGTTACAACTCACCGATGTCCAGATGCTTGAGATGGTTTAATAAGTATAATGTCGATCCCCTTGTAGACTCATTGAGTGAATTTGAAGAATCTTAAATGACATAAGGTTAGAGTAATATTATTGTTGTCTTATAATATGCAACTTCATAGAATAGTCGTTCACTGTTATTATTATAATTATATTGTTCCTAATGGTGAATCCGTTATTGAATAAATGAGGCATTCCAACAAAATGGAGCACCACCACATTACTCCAGATAAAGTAAGAATTCATGGAAAGTATTCTTTCCATGGTCGTTGGATTGGCCATCGAGATCCCTCGGAAGTTCCAGCACGCTTGCCAGATTTGACACCTTCAGACATTTTTATGGGGCAATGTTAATGATGATTACAAGCAAAAGGTGTACGAAACTGAACCTGCTTCGATATCGAATGTACGGTAGAGAATAATAAATATTTGTCGAAATATCGACGTTGCTGGGTTCGGAAGTGTTCTTATGTCAAGACGTTCAAGGCAACCATTTCGGGCATATTCTGAACTGAACTCAGCATATTTCCTCAGAATATGAAGGTAAACTTCATCATCGTGCTACCTATTCTGGTTACAATCTCTTGCGAGTATTTGAATGGCCGTTGTAAGATATATTACCTACAGTCTATTTTATACATGTATTTTGTAACCATAACAACACACAGCTATAGAAACAAATTAAACAAAGTTAAATAAATTCAACGAAATGTTCAATCTGATCCTGACATTCCCCTCACCCTAATCGACGTCAATAAAATTCGATTACTCTTCTCCGCTATATCAGATACGCATACTCTGCTTACGGGTCGACGAAGTATCAACTGTAACTCTTCACGTACACGACTCTTATGATAGCGTCTCTGCCAGGGCCGAGAATATCGCTGGGGTAAACCGCTTCAATCTTGCCACGAATTCCATGGGCTGTCAGGATCACTACACTGCCAACTTTCACATTTTCTGTATTGGATAGCCATTTTTCCCTATGTACAAGGGTGAGCGAATATTCCCGTAGCTATATCTCTTCCAAACTGAGTCGCTTAGTCGCTCTGCAGATCTCCACTTCGAGTGAAGGCATGAATCTGCGGAGGATTTCATCGGAGTTAGGTAATCTTGACCGATTAAAAATGATTCGGTGTCAACGCCTCCGCATCTTCGTGATACGAAGATATGTGAGTCGAAGGTCTACTAGTATTAAAAATTCACTATCTCAATGAATAACGATCTGATGGTATATTCCGGTGAACATTTCTGAGTCAGAACTTCCTTCAAACAGACATCGGTACCTCTGTTTTTGACCCAAGAGACCTCCTGGGGGCTTCAGGGACACTTCAAAAGACAACTATGAGTAAATGATCGATTCTGATCACATTATAGTTGTGCTGTCATACTGACTCATGATATTCGGCCAGTCCAGACTGAAAACTGGTAAATCTTTGGGTCATGTCAACATTTTATCGAAATAGAACACATAATTTGATTTCAATCAACCTAAATTATCAGTATCACTACTTTTATTCGGGTTCGAAGGCCGTCGTTTTTTGGAATTTCTTCCTGACGTTTCGCTGGCTCGAGTGGCTAGCTTCTTCAGAGGTTCATTCATCTTGGAATTCACTCCGATGACTGGAGATTGTTTCTTCGCAAGTTGTATTTATGCCGATTCAGGTAGTTTGCGGTGCTAATTATTCCATTCGGATTCGTGGAATTGTCATTAATATTGATTACCTTGTTTACTTCCTGTGGGTTCGGAGAATAATCATCATTAATATCTGAAGAACTACCTGCAGTTATTATCGATTTTCTTAAAATGGGATTCCATATTCGGTTGAGGTTGACAGCTTCTTCTTTTCTGTTGAAATTATCCGTGTGTTTGTGGATTTCTATTGCCTCCCGTACCAGTCGGCTATGGTATCCCTGGTTGGGTGCAATCAGTTTTGCATTTTCAAACAGAATCCTGTGGTTTCCCTCACTAAGTGCGTGTTCTGCCACAGCCGACTTGTCAATTTGCCCTAGTCTGCAGTTTCTCTCATGTTCCTTTAGCCTAGTTCCCATGGATCTTTTGGTGGTACCGATGTATACCTTCCCACAGGTGCACGGTATGCGATAAACCCCTGCTGCAGACAGTGGATCTCTTTTGTCTTTAGCCGATCTGAGGCTCTGTTGAATCTTCTTTGTGGGTTTGAATACAGTTTTTATGTTGTATTTACTCAGGAGTTTTCCAATTCTGTCTGTGACCCTCGGGATGTATGGCAAATATGCATGTGCAACTATCTGAACGTCCTCCTTGTTTCGAACAGTGGAATTCTTCAGTTTCATGGCCCTGTTGATCTCGGGTACACTGTATCCATTCGACCTCAAGGTCACTTGAAGATGTTCCAGTTCTTCCTCCAGATGTTCTGGTTCGCATATTCTTCGAGCACGTTCCGTTAGAGTAGAAATGACTCCTCTCTTTTGGCTGGGATGGTGATTCGATAGCGCGTGCAGGTACCTATCCGTGTGTGTGGGTTTTCGGTACACTTTGTGGGTTAGTCTAGCCCCACATCGTTCGATCAGAACATCCAGGAATGCTATTCGTTGGTCTTGTTCAGTCTCCATGGTGAACTTAATATTGGGGTGTTGAGCGTTCAAGTGGTCGAGAAAGAGTTTTAGAGCGTCCCTACCATGTTTCCAGATGACGAATGTGTCATCCACGTAGCGTAGCCACAAGGTCGGCTTCAATTCGAAGGCGTCGATTGCTTTCTCCTCAAACCGTTCCATGAAGAAGTTGGCTACTACTGGGCTAAGTGGACTTCCCATCGCCACGCCATCCAATTGCTCATAGAAGTTTCCCCTCCATTGAAAGTAACTCCCCGTGAGACATGCTCGGAAAAGTCCAACGATATCATTAGGGAACAAGTAGGCTAACTCCTTCAGGGAGTCTTCCAGTGGGACGTTGGTAAACAAGGACACAACATCGAAGCTGACCATAATATCTGTCGGTTCCAAAGTTAAGCCTCTAATTTTACCCACGAAGTCTGTCGAATCCTTGACGTAGGAGTTTGTTCTTCCTACATGAGGCTGTAGGAGCGAGGCCAGATGTTTTGCCAAGTGATATGTAGGTGAGCCTGGGGCACTGACTATTGGTCTCAGGGGCATGCCGTGTTTGTGCACCTTCGGAAGACCATAGAGTCTGGGTGGAACGGCTTCAGTTCTGAGAATGGTTTTCTTTATGGTTTCGGTCAGTGAGGACGACTTAATGAGTTTGTTTACATTCCTCAATTTTGATTGTGTTGGGTCCCTTGCGAGTTTGCGGTAGTTAGAAGGTTCCAGAAGTTCTAACGTTCTAACTACCGCAAACTCGCAAGGGACCCAACACAATCAAAATTGAGGAATGTAAACAAACTCATTAAGTCGTCCTCACTGACCGAAACCATAAAGAAAACCATTCTCAGAACTGAAGCCGTTCCACCCAGACTCTATGGTCTTCCGAAGGTGCACAAACACGGCATGCCCCTGAGACCAATAGTCAGTGCCCCAGGCTCACCTACATATCACTTGGCAAAACATCTGGCCTCGCTCCTACAGCCTCATGTAGGAAGAACAAACTCCTACGTCAAGGATTCGACAGACTTCGTGGGTAAAATTAGAGGCTTAACTTTGGAACCGACAGATATTATGGTCAGCTTCGATGTTGTGTCCTTGTTTACCAACGTCCCACTGGAAGACTCCCTGAAGGAGTTAGCCTACTTGTTCCCTAATGATATCGTTGGACTTTTCCGAGCATGTCTCACGGGGAGTTACTTTCAATGGAGGGGAAACTTCTATGAGCAATTGGATGGCGTGGCGATGGGAAGTCCACTTAGCCCAGTAGTAGCCAACTTCTTCATGGAACGGTTTGAGGAGAAAGCAATCGACGCCTTCGAATTGAAGCCGACCTTGTGGCTACGCTACGTGGATGACACATTCGTCATCTGGAAACATGGTAGGGACGCTCTAAAACTCTTTCTCGACCACTTGAACGCTCAACACCCCAATATTAAGTTCACCATGGAGACTGAACAAGACCAACGAATAGCATTCCTGGATGTTCTGATCGAACGATGTGGGGCTAGACTAACCCACAAAGTGTACCGAAAACCCACACACACGGATAGGTACCTGCACGCGCTATCGAATCACCATCCCAGCCAAAAGAGAGGAGTCATTTCTACTTTAACGGAACGTGCTCGAAGAATATGCGAACCAGAACATCTGGAGGAAGAACTGGAACATCTTCAAGTGACCTTGAGGTCGAATGGATACAGTGTACCCGAGATCAACAGGGCCATGAAACTGAAGAATTCCACTGTTCGAAACAAGGAGGACGTTCAGACAGTTGCACATGCATATTTGCCATACATCCCGAGGGTCACAGACAGAATTGGAAAACTCCTGAGTAAATACAACATAAAAACTGTATTCAAACCCACAAAGAAGATTCAACAGAGCCTCAGATCGGCTAAAGACAAAAGAGATCCACTGTCTGCAGCAGGGGTTTATCGCATACCGTGCACCTGTGGGAAGGTATACATCGGTACCACCAAAAGATCCATGGGAACTAGGCTAAAGGAACATGAGAGAAACTGCAGACTAGGGCAAATTGACAAGTCGGCTGTGGCGGAACACGCACTTAGTGAGGGAAACCACAGGATTCTGTTTGAAAATGCAAAACTGATTGCACCCAACCAGGGATACCATAGCCGACTGGTACGGGAGGCAATAGAAATCCACAAACACACGGATAATTTCAACAGAAAAGAAGAAGCTGTCAACCTCAACCGAATATGGAATCCCATTTTAAGAAAATCGATAATAACTGCAGGTAGTTCTTCAGATATTAATGATGATTATTCTCCGAACCCACAGGAAGTAAACAAGGTAATCAATATTAATGACAATTCCACGAATCCGAATGGAATAATTAGCACCGCAAACTACCTGAATCGGCATAAATACAACTTGCGAAGAAACAATCTCCAGTCATCGGAGTGAATTCCAAGATGAATGAACCTCTGAAGAAGCTAGCCACTCGAGCCAGCGAAACGTCAGGAAGAAATTCCAAAAAACGACGGCCTTCGAACCCGAATAAAAGTAGTGATACTGAAAACCTCGGCCGCGAAAGCCTCAACTATTTTGTCAACCTAAATTATGATTGTCAGCCTGACAAACTTGTTTGTTCACTCATTCTTGAATTTTAGATCTTTTACTACAAGCACCCGATTGAATCTCGATGGGATTTTTAGACACTATTTGTACAAATAACACAGGTAATAGAGAATTTTGCTTTGCAAAATTAGGCAGGAGTTATTTTATTGCATGGATAGTTGCAGTCTGACGTACCCAACCTAAAAAAACAAAATACTTACAAAAATGGCGAACGGAAGTGCCTCCATTTTGTGAAAAACCGTTTGGGCCTGTATCTCCGTAACCGTGCACCTTAGGCGAACAATTATCAGGACCTTTTTTATAGATAATTAAATTTCCTATCTGTTTTATTCGATAATTTTCTTCGTAGCACTTACCGTTCACGACTTATATTATTATTACTTTTTGTTTATTCACTATTTTACCGAAATCTCTTTAAATAATTGTTTAAACAATAAATTGTTCAAAATAAAACTTTTAAATCGATTGATTTTCCACAAGTTTTATTCAAAACTTTTTTCTCTAAAGTTAGTATTTTTGAAGTTACAACACGTTCAATGTCGTTCTACAGAGTACAAGGTTATTAAGAACGAAGTATGCATAGCGTAGTGATGTAGCGAATCCGATACATAATACAAAAAAATTGATTTTAGAATTTTTTTGATTTAATAAATAAATAATAATTCAAGTTCTTACCTGCAAGAAATAGCGAATACCCATTAAATTTTTTTCTTTTTATTTTCTTTTATACAATTTAATATTACTATAATCAATTTAAAAACTACTACCATAATTACACACGCAAATAAAAAAATGGAATATTTATTGAAGAATATATGTGAAATTTATTTTTACAAATGTACACCAAAATGAATCATATGTCTTCTCTGACTCTTTGGCGTTTCGAGGGTGGTGAATTTTAGATGTTGGTTACATTCTCCTCTTCCTCTTCGTTATCTTCGCCAGTGGCATATAAAGATTGTAACGCCTCTATTAATTTGTCGTTAGAATCATCACCAATATCTTCATCGATGTCGCACAATTCTGTGTTGTTGACGATTACTTTCAGCCGATTAGTGCACGTTTTTTCTGTGCAGTTTTCACAGATTACCGTACAGTCCAATCCTGCTTTTTGGCACCCACAGGCTCTGCCACAGCCAGTTCTGCATTTGCATGAAATGCACTCTAGTTGATCTCCCACATACAAGACGATTGAAATTAACGCGTTGTAACTTCGAAAATATTAACTTTAGAGAAAAAAGTTCTGAATAAAAGTTGTAGAAAATCCATCGATTCAAAAGTTTTATTATAAACAATTTATTGTTTGAACATTTATTTAAAGAGATATCGGTAAAAAAGTGAATAAACAAAAAGTAATAATAAAATAAGTCGTGAATGGTAAGTGCTACAAAAAAAATTATTGAATGAAAAAGATAGGAAATTTAATTATCTATAAAAAAGGTCCAGATAGTTGTGGGCCTAAAGTGCACGGTTACGGAGATACAGGCCCAAACGGTTTTTCACAAAATGGCGGCACTTCCGTTCGCCATTTTTGTAAGTATTTTGTGTTTTTAGGTTAAGTACGTCAGACTGCAACTATCCATGCAATAAAATAACTCCTGCCTAATTATGCATTATGGACACGAGTAGCTGGCTCCCTATCACCTGTACTAAAACGCTACATTGCTTATGTTATAAATTTCAATGCCAACTCCAAATCTAGCAATTTCCGTCCTCTCTTACCTCTAGCTTCTTCGATGACATTACTTTTGTTGTTTCTATTTTCCCTTGCGAAATTGGACAATGTTTACTACTGAATACGGAGCTTACCTTAGCCTCAGACGATTTATGACAAATTTAGGAATACCTCCACATCTACTACTGAGTTGTTCTCTCGACTCCGGTTTTCATTCTGGGATAGTTGTACTTATTGGCTCGCAGTTTTGGTTGCACCGTGACTTTAGCTCTAAGACGTTTAGATTTTCTTCGTGACATTATCTTTTTGGAAATGTCTCCACTACCTGTTCAAACGGATTAAAAGAAACACAATGTCATAGATATATCATCCAGCTGAAAGACCGAATCTTCGTTATTTGCATATAAGTAATTCTACAAACTGTTTTCCGTTCAACTATTCAAAACAATTCATCATTTGATGATCACACGATTCTATTAATGAATGATGACATCGACATAGGTTGGCATTGATATGTGGGTTTCAATATTTATTTTCCCTACAAACCCTGGAGACTCGATCAATATAATAGAAAATGATGATGTGTATTCGCAGATGTGAAGTTCAGATTTTTGTTTCTGTGGCTTTTCAATGAGCCTCAAAGTGTGTGGGAGGCAAAAAATGAAGCTGATGGAATTTCATATATCGGGTTGTCCATTTTACTCAGTTATTGCAAAATTTTCGTAGTACCCTCTTATTGGATTTTTCCACTTCACTACCGGTGTACACTCGGTTTCAATCCCTATTTATGTATGACAAATAAGTCGAGCATAGCGAATTCTAGAAGTAGGGAATACAGAAGAATCACGGTGTGCTCTTTTGAAAACACTCCGAGTGCTAACTACAACTCTGTATGTATTCTACTTGAACTCTATGCAAACAGTAAAATGACAAGCTATAAAATGAACATACTGATGAGGAAAAAATTGGAACAAATCCCTAGCTTTTTGAGTTACGTTGTCGCAACCTAATTTTTTTTCTCCGAGTTGACACCATTTTTCATGTATTCTAGAACCTCGTATATTTGCATGTTTTTCAGTTCGATGTGAAAAAAATCGATCATTCTGAAATCATTGATTACCAAATCAACATTGTCCAAAATAAATTGACATCTCTTAATGTTCTCGATGCCTAATGGATTACGTGATGCGATAGACGTTAATCAGCCGAATGACCTACTGGTGGCTCATTAGGTGCTCTCTTGTTGGTCTGTTAGTCTTGTAACTAATTGGCAATGCTCAGACCACAGAAATAGAAGGCCCGAAAATAATGTATCACTTCAAACAAAAGTTCGGATCTCTAACTTTTCGAAAAGAATGAAGGTTTCAATGGTGGCAGTGGCTTGGAATTGATGATTGCAGAACAATGGGAATATTTTTTTCGAAAAAGTTCCGAATGGCTCATTAGCATCATTCTCGAACAATCATTTGTCTCAACAATGACGTGAGTTGTGATGGTATCCACAAATCGTGTTCTCTCATACTGAGGCTGGCAATCTTCTTCATTTTATTTTTTATATTTTATGCAGAATTGCCTGAGAAGCTCGACGGTTTCGAAATGATAATTGTCTCGTAAAAATCAGGATACTCTTTCGATTGAATGTTGTTTACAATGTTCCTTGCTTACGCGGTGAAACAACCTAATCAAATCAAATAAAGCACTAAACTTCGGACAAAGAAAGTGAATAAATGAATAAAGACTGAAGGTTAAATTCATCAAAAAATTGAAATATTGAGTGTGAGATAGTTGAATAAGTAAATTTTAATGAGGAAATATAAATCAATATGAGCAAAAGTTGAAACCAAATTTCAAATTGGGTGTACTCACGACGCTTTGATTGCTGATATCCGCAATGAGACTGTCCGGTATATTCTATTCTCCACCAAGCAGTCAATATTTATTAGAGTATAAGGCAGTACTGGTATTTTTATCAAAGGTAATACCACGAGTCCTTCAAATTTGATCGATAAATTTTCATTTTCCACAAAAACGAGTGATTTTATCTAATTCGGTTTGTTTGAACTTTTGCCTCAAAATAAAAAAGTTTGAGTGTTTCGAAAATGAAAATTTATCTTATTTGATTTGAAGAACGAGTTGTATTTGAAAAGATTATTTTTTGAACAAATAGAAGGAAGAACAATTTAATTGATCGGCATTTCATTCACTTAAAAAGGAAAGGAGAATAGGTGAAAATTTTGCAAATTTGAAATGTCAAACAACGATGTATGCCTTCTAGGATCCAGAAGAGATAAGATGCTTACGCAGTGCATATGATAATGCTTGCTAACAATACCAAGAGATGGCGTCACACCTCTCACTGTACAAGGTTGATAATTGAAAATTTCTTATGAAATGAAAATCGCGCCAGAAGGAACATAAAATCATTCGTTATGTCGTTGTATCAAACAAAATCTTCATACAACGGTTTCTTTTCATACCACAAAAAATGAATTGTATTTAATAAAAACTAATTGTACGCCATCTTCATTTGAGTTCAGGAAACCTTGAATATTTGAATCGGTCGTTCGCTATATCTGTCATAAAGTTGGGATTATGAGCTATTTACGTGTTTGAGTGTTCATTGAATGGGTTGTTTATGTTGTTATTATGCTGAAAAAGTAAAAAGTGAACGACTAATAATAATAAGGTAACTCTTCATTCATGATAATTTATATAAATATGAGCCAGTTCAATAGAATCGACGCGGTAAACCGTATAGTTTTGACAGTTCAAAGGTAAACAACGTTTTATAAAGGGTCAAGGACCAGGCAGTTTTATCAGTATAATAGCCAATGGTTGGCTAGAATAACTATAGAATAACCCGCTACTATTGGTTGAAATGCCAAAAACGTCACATTTTGACAAGTGAAAAAAATAATCAGTTTTATACTAGTATCAAAGGGTTGAGGGAAACAACAAGTCTTGTAATGAGAGTTGAATGGAAGAATGTAGGGTTTTCCTGCCGGTGTTGATACATCGCAAGTTTTTCGGGCTTGAGGGTCGTGTCCTGGAATTTTGAGTTTCGGAGCTTTCGGCTGCATCTGCGGCAGCCATTTTCAGCGGCGTGGTTTCAGTTGAACTCCTTTCTGTGAGTCTACTATGTCTAATGGCAAATCTGGAGGTACTTGTTCGTTAATATCTTGTGGTCCTGTTCTGTCGTGAGTCGGATTCTGTACTTTTGTCTGGCTTTGTCGTCAATGTCTTTAGAACGGGATGTCAAATTTTATTCAAGGTCAATCTCTCTTCCTTCCTGTTGAAGTTATCCTTATGCTTATATATCTCCCGGTTTAAGCAAGTGGAATGAAGTGTTGTTGTTGATAGGATTGAGGTTTTATCATAATTGAATATTATGGTTATTGAGAAGGGCGTATTCGGCTACAGCTGATTTTTCAGTTTGTCCCAACCGACATGCGACAGTGAGCACAGTCGAAATTGAGCTCTGAATACTATGTAATTGAATTGTGAAACAATACAGTGTGAGATAATTAAATCAATGAGTTGTTATCACTGGTCATTCACTTTGTCGATGAATTGTTCTGCTCCACAAACCAAATCATATTTCGTATGAAGGGTCAATACGCTGATGGAAAAGTAATTGGAAAATCGAACTGTCGACCACATTCACATTGCTATGAGAATCTCAGCTGTGTTTTGGATTCGTTAATCGAAATCAACTAGTCCTCAGTATCACTACTTTTATTCGGGTTTGAAGGCCGTCGTTTAACCGAATAAAAGTCAAACCCGAATAAAAGTAGTGATACTGAAAACCTCGGCCGCGAAAGCCTCAACTATTTTGTCAACTAGTCCTGTCACAAATTATCGTCGTGATTGATGAGTGATATATGTATACAGGTCCTGATATAGTAAGGTTGCAGTCAAAAAATCAGCTAACTCTTTGTTATCTGTCCAACTTTCAGTAACGTTTATTTCTTTTTTCGGGACACAACTATAAAATGGTCTATATATGATATATATAAATAGAAGGGTAGTCTCTTGACTGGACTAGTTGAAAAAACCGTCTAAATTTTTTGGAAAATCCTCATGCAATGAAAATTAACCTTGGGGTTGCAGTCATAAATTGAGTTTGGCCTGATATAGTGAAACTCTTTATTAAATTGTCGAGCTTTCGAAAATCTTCATTTTCTTTTTCAGGACATCTGAAAAACAGTGTTCATTGTTAGATATAACACTAAAGCATATTAAAATTAAACTTACCAATGTAAGATTAGATATAAAATAGCAGAGGAGAGATCCTTGTCCATCACAAACAAAAAAAAAAAAAAAATTTCTCATCAGAAACATTTACAGAAACTGGAAAACATGTCTCCGAAAATATTACTAGAAAAAAATGGATCCATTCATCCATATTACATTGGGGTGCACGAATTTATACATGTGCAGATGATTACCAGAACAATTTGGAAAAAAATCTTTACATTTTGACACTAACGACTTGTGGAGTGAACAGATCACATGGCCCAGCGTGAGCACGGCGCATGGAACTGCAGGAAGAACAGCACACAGCAGAACCAAATGATGGTTGACAACGTCTTGTCACCTGTCAGTTGCTCCACTATTCCGTGTACAAACCAGAGCATGTGTTCCATTCTCAGGGTCGGAGTTTGTTAACTTTAAGTTACAAAGTTAGTATATAAATTGCCAATTAGTTTCAAATCCTTTTTGGCTATTCTCAAATCATCTAATTTAAAAATGTTGGAAAGTCTTGGTGTTAGTTCCTGAATGTATGGGAGGGTTCTGTAATTATATGTTTTTACTACTTGAGGAATATTATTATTATTAATGGTTTGATTAGTGATTTCATTATGAATATTGGAAAAAGATGAGAGAGAAATATTTGAGTTAGTACTGAAAAAAATTTATTGATGAATTCCAGAGGGTAAGAATTTTCTTTCAGAATGTCCCTGAGTACATTCAAACACCCCACATGATACTAAGGATGGGACAGACCGACTACCCTGCTCTTCAAAGCTAGAACTAGATTGCTCTTCATACTATGGTGATGGTATGAGTGAAAATTCAGGAATCAGTTAGAACAGATTGGTTTGCTGTACCATTTAGTGCGTAGCACGTTGTCTGGACCTATATGGATTCTCATGTCTAGAAATGGGATACTATGATTCTCCTCAATTTCTACAGTGAACTGGAGGTTTGAGTCATAACTATTGAAATAGTAGAGAGCTTCATCTACTCGGCCAAAGGGCACGGAAAGTATCATCCACATACCTTTTCACGAAAGGAATATCAAAAGGGATCAGTTCATCAAGAACAAAGTTAAGTAGAATTGAAGAAATTTCTGAACCCTTTGGGGTGCCAAATATTTGTTTATAATAAGTGTCATTAAAAGTGAGAAAATTCCATTCGAAAATGAATTCTAAAATGTCAATAAAAGCACTCCTATATATATATATATATATATATATATATATATATATATATATATATATATATATATATTGGAGAAGAATTAGTGACTGGCTACAATATAAGTCGATTGAATTTGTGAGGTTGCAGTCAAGTTTGTGGGCAGTTACAAAAAGGACTCTGATATCAGTCAAGCTTTCAGCAAATTTATTGCCTTCGTCAATATTGGGGTTTTAACTTTGCTATGTAATTTAGAGATGGTGGTGACATTTCTTTCGGAAATCATGAAGTTATTATTTCGGAATACATTAGTTAATTTTGGTGTTAGTTCTTGAATATAAGGTAATGATTTATAAATGAAAGGTTGTACTGAATCGTTATTTTCATTTTGGGAACTAATGGAAACTATTCTTTCACAAAAAATTATTCTATACTGAACTTTTTGGATATGAATTTCCAATTAGATTTTTTACTCAACATGGATAAGCTCTTGTTTTGTACACTGGGATGACTGATTCTGATAATTTTGTTCTTTAAAGATTTGATCAAATTGATCTTCATTCTATTTGAATGATAGGAATGGTAGTTGATGAATCTATTACTAGATATAGGTTTTCTATACCATTCTGCGATGATTTTATATATATATATATATATATATATATATATATATATATAGAGAGAGAGAGAGAGAGAGAGAGAGAGAGGGAGGTTCCTTTTATATTTGAGTATTATAGTCAAATCAAAAACTACTTTCATATATATATATATATATATATATATATATATTCTAATTGGGGTACTCACTAACGTGGAGATAAATTGTTTCAAATGAATAATCCTTTTTCCTATCTAGTTTCATGACTCCAACACAATCACGTTAATTTTGAGAAGAACGTATAGTCGTGAAGATTTTCAGGTACCTTTTAAGAGGTTTCATTGAAGTTTCAGAAATTAAAATATCAGAATAAATAAGGTAATACAGTTTCTCTCCGACAAAATGGTTGAGGTTTTCGCGGCCGAGGTTTAGAGTATCACTACTTTTGTTCGGGTTTGAAGGCCATCGTTTTTTTTTGAATTTCTTCCTGAGAAAGAAATTCCAAAAAACGACGGCCCTCAAACCCGAACAAAAGTAGTGATACAGTTTCTCTCCCTTTCCTTTTCACTAATTCCCGCACAATCACTCTTAAATGTAAATAATTAATTAGGCAAGGGATCTGATAGCGATGCCATTCGACCACGAATATTAAACATTCTGCACACGGGTTAATACCCGAAAAGTCTACTTTTTATATTCCCGCGTCCGTGAGAAACATTCATTTTGGTACATTATTCCATACAGTGGCGGATCCACGAGGGGGGGGGTTCGGGTCCGGACCCCCTCCCATTGGTAATATAAGAGATTTTTTTTTTCAGTTTTTATCGGCTCCCAACTTCCAAATTTCGTTAGGGAACTAAAAAATGTCACATTACCAAGACAAAAAAATGAATTAGATTAATTTTTTTTTGCTTTGAAATTGAAGAACTTTAATACTTATTATTACATTCCATTGAGAACTAAAGAGCAGGCTACATTCAAACATCAGTAAATTTTCATTTTTTTACAACCAATTTCATCAATTTATTCAATTCAATAATCCTCCAATTCCTGAAAGTATAATTCTCAAGAATTAACAATAGTACAAAGATCAGGGGCCTGTTTCATAAAATTACAAGTCTTGTAGCTACTAGAGGAAGACAATGCAGGTACAGGTGAAAAACGAGTAAAAAACAATTATTTATCATCTTCTGTCTTTGTTTCTCTTGTAGTTACAAGACTTGTACGTTCTAGAAATCGACCACTGGATTGAATGTTACCCAAACGAACAAACAAACAAATTTCGCTTGAAATATTTGGACTCACCGATTGTTCTTTCCTTTTTTTTTACTGGTTCAGTCGGTTCAGACGCTGGATGAAGCCGTGTAAAATATGAAAATAGAGTCCTTTTCATGTTGTAGGTTTTAAAGAAAATTGACACTTGTCAGGCTTATCGAGGAAAAGTTCGAGAAATTTCTGACAGTTCTGCCATTGGATCCTTTTTGGCGCAGTATTTGAAAAATTAGACTTGTTACATTTGTGATGAGTATTGTGTATGCCGGTAACGATTTGAATATACTATGAATGATATATATATATATATATATATATATATATATATATATATATATATATATATATATATATATATATATATATATATATATGTATAAATGTATAAATTTTGAGTTATAGACCCCCTCTTGACCTGATCCTGGATCCGCCACTGATTCCATATATTTTCAGTTTGTTCCAATCGGCGTTGAGATGGAAAATAATAAGAACACAAATCGTTTTTGGTGAATATATGAAAAATACTCCACCTGTTGCTTTTAGATAACTTTCAGCACAACCACAAGAGATACATGAAGATTAATTTCTCATTTTTTTGATGTAACACGTTCGCAATATTCAGAATGAATATTCCTAATTGCATTCCTACCACTTTCCTATTGAAAAACCACAGCACACTCTCTCAGAATACATAAAGTTCCATTAGTTGTGTGAGTTTTATCACCAAAACAGGAGTTGAGAAATAATCGAAACAAAAATTATAGTTCGGTCAAAATTATAAGAAATACACTACCCGTTGCTCTCCTTTTGGAAAACTACCAGCACAATCACAAGAGATGCCTGAATAATTTATTTAGAAATCACTGGATTCAATCTTTTCCAGAGATTTCGAATGAAAATTCTTGAAAAAAAAACGAGATTATCACATTCAAATTGCCTCCCTACCGTTCAAATGATGACTAATTTCATAACAACTATATTAATGGTAAAAACTTTCAAACAAGGGAAGTAAGAACAATAATCTTTGTGAGAATATTGATTGCTCAACTGACAATTCCCAAATGTCATTACTTATATCACATATTTATATTTTGGTTAGTATATAGCATTTTTTCCCTTCCAAAAAAAATTCCAAATTGGGTTCATTGGAAGGTTTGATAATTCTACCTGTTCTAGTTACAACAGATTGAGCATGGATCTCGCGAGTGGAAAATTCGAAATGATTCTTTTTTATTGTCATACTCTGACTTCCGAGGATGGTTATTTGTATCAGAATCAGAGTCATCACTTGTGGTTGTTTCAACATTATCAACCTTCGATTTATCGGGGGGTACATCAACTATAGAAACAGTATCACGGATTTATTTAAACCACATCCGATGACTCTTTTTCGATTCATTACCGGATAAGATACGTTCCTGAGTTCGATGGTATCTGCAAATACATGTTTCATAACATCACCCAATTGGAGAAGATATGTGCATAAGTTAATATTTTCACGATATTGACTGTTTCCCAAAGTTTCGTAGTATTGTGGTCTCGGTAGTGTAGTGGTTAGCATATCTGCCTATCAAGCGGAAGGCCGGGTTTCGAATCCTCGCCGGGCCACCGTGCTGGGTAATCGCACGTTAAAAGGTAAGGCCTCGTTGATCCATTTCTCGCACAAGTTTCGACTTCTGAAGGTTGACGTTCGTCAGCTGGTTAACGAAAACGAACAATTGTAGTTGTGTACAAGAGCATTATCATTAATTCCCAACAGTAAAGCCCTCGGATTCTGTTAATTCTCAATTTGTTGTATCTTGGGCAGGTTTTAAAAAGTGAAATCTAGTCTTCGGTCGTTTCTTGAACATCATTCCTGATGGTGAAACACCTGTGACCATAGAGGATGTATTTCTTAACGAACCCTTTTTAATTGTTTTTACAGCTCGTTCAGCTACCCCATTACTTTGTGGATGATAAAGTTATCTCAGCGAAAATATTCAGTTTGATTGGCAGAACCGAAGAAATTCCGTCGAACTATCGTCAGATATTATTTGAACAGGAAGACCAAATGTTGCAAATATTTATTTCAAAGCTGATATTATTTGTTCAGCTTTTGTGCCCTTGCTCATCAGTATTGCATCTGCCACTTAGATTTTGAATCTATCAATATGAGAAATGTGTGTTCTTATTTTTGAAGAAAATTGTTGACACGAAAAAATTGTATGGTGCTGTTGGCCACGATATCAACGGATTAGATTTGACAAAATTTTGGGTTTGTTGGCATATTTCACAGTAGTTGATGAATTTTTTGATTTTATCGTCGATTCCTGGCCACCAGCAGTGGGATCAATTCAACATGATAGTACAAACAATTCCATGTGCTGTTCATGAAACAGTAGCAGAATTCAATTTCGAAATTAAGACGGAATCACCACTCTGCTGCCAACAAGTGAACAATTTTTTTACTCACAAATCATGCCTTCTTTGAAAAAAGGGTTTCAGTTTAGGATCATCTATCGATTCAGGCCATCCTGACAGTGTTTGATATATAGCCTTCACTAGAATGCTATCTTTTTTGAACTGGATGCATATACCCAAATAGCAAACGACGTCCTGAAGACGAGCCATTTATGTCCCAGTAACGTCGATACGTCCCGGGACGTATAGGAGACATTCGAAGAACGTACATTACCGGATGTACCATGTATGTACTGGTTAGACGTCCCATGTAGGTACATACTTGGTCCCGTTCCAATCGGAATGTTATAAAAACGTACATGCTCGGAAGTACTATGTACGTACTTTATTAAGTGTCCCTGATACGTTTACATTAACTCCTCTTCAGGTACGTACTTTTCGGAATGATTTAGGGACATACCAATGACGTATTTTTTGTGAATCCCATTTACGTACTGCTCAGACGTATCATTTACGTATATGTAAGAACTATTTGGACCTTCCAGGTGCGTACATATTGAGTCCCTTTCAAATACGTATCTTTCGAAACGTTTGCAGGACATAATAATGACGTACATTTTTGGAAATCGTATGTACATACTATCTGGACGTCTCGTTGACGTACTTTTTTGTACATACTGTTTGGACCTCCCAAGTACGTACGGATTGGGTTCCTTTCATTTTCTACATTTCGGTTAGTATGTACATACTGTTTGGAACTCCCGAGTACGTACGTATTGGGTCCCATTCGGTTCAAGGGGTACTGGGAAGTTGAATGTAGGAATGTATAATTAAAACAAAATCTGGTAGCGCACTATGTATTGATGTGGTTGTTGCTGTGTTCATATTCTTTTTGTGATAGGTAAGTTTTAGATATGAATATATTTTGGCTCTTCATCAGATATTCGAGTAACTTATTTTGTTTATTCTATAATGAAAAAGTCATTGGGATGCAATTGTGGATTTCTGTCAGCTGCATCATGTATATCGTTCAACAAATTTGTGGAGGGACAACGAATGCTTTCTTCTGCCTGAAAAAAAGGAAAATGACTGTAAACAATTCGAGCGATTCATGTATGGTTTGCGATTCAGTAGCAAATATCCTATGATTGACAGCACTCATTCTCAAGAATATTCATTCAACATCAATATTTTGCTTCTACAAGTCAGTTGGAGACCACTGAATGTCTGAAATATTATTGCCAGGATTGGAGTCTACAAACCGACTCACAGTTGCAAACTCTTCTTTTCAGCTCTGTAGCAGTGCGTACAGAGTAACTTCTCGATCTTTTTCACGAATATTGATTTGGAAAGCATTTCAGAAGGAAAGATCTTTCAGCAATCCTATGGAAAGTCAAGCAAATTTTTTCAAACGAATCATTGAAAGCATTTTCGAATATTCAACTCGATCTGTGATACAAGTGATATGCTGTTCAGCCAGAAAGTCACGTTTCATTCCTTCAAACTTGGATTCACGGTAAATTACCAGAGATATATTACAACATTCACAAATACATCGCATAATCATGATAATTTCAACGAAGAACTGATATAGGTATTTGATGAAATGAAAACAGTTAAGTAACCATTGTTAATTAAAATTTTTCTTATGAGAAGTCAATTAGTGTTCAACTCATAAATTGTTCAACTGATTCTGCTATTGCCTTTGACAAATAGAAAATTCAGACATTTTCACGGACCCGTTTGCCTTAACGGTTCACTTAACAATTAGAAATAATTTTTGGGTACTTATTTCCTTGTTACTATTTATATCTAATACTCGGTTTGAAAAAACTGCATTCGATACGAGTATTCATCTCGTCAGCGTATATTAAAAATACGATTTTCTCGATTTTCCCAATATTTTTCTGAAAGCCTGGAGTATAATTCAAAAAAAAGATACAAATCCCATTCTGTAAATGGGGTGTATCGAATATAATTTTTTTTAATGCCACAATTGAATTCTGTAAGATGTAAGTATATTCGTAATAACTAGAGCAATTCAGAAGTTTTTGTTTTAACGTATTGCTATTGATATTTAACACTCGGTATGAGAAAACTTCATTTGATACGAGTTTTCATCTTGTTAGAGTACATACGATTTTCTAGATGCTCATTTGCATCTTTCACTATTTTTCTAAAGGCCAGAAAAATATCTCAGAAAAAAATTGAATCAGAGAGTATAAATATCGTTTGTATCGAATATCAATTTTTCGAATGCCATAATTGAGTTGTGTTAGATATCAGTATATTTGTAATAACGCGAGCAATTCAAACTTTTTTTGTTTCTACGAATACGAAAATACAAAAGTTATAATAATAGCCCAGCACAGATTATTATTGGGTATGCATTGCCTTGTTACTATTGATATTTAACACTTGACATGAAAAACTCCATTTGACACGAGTATTTATCTAGTCAGCGTACATTATAAATACGATTTTTTATATGCTCATTTTGCATTTTCCGCTATATCTTCAGCGACCAGGAAAATATTTCAAATACAAATTATATCAGATTTAGTTTATATAGTGTCTATCGAATATTATTTTTCTAGTGGCCCAATCGAGAGATATTGAATATATATCATTTTCTGACAACTAGAGCAATTCAGAAGTTTTTGTTTCTTCGAAAACGGGAATTCACAAGTTGAAAATAATATTTCAGTTTCATCTTTATTGACGACCAGTGTATGATAATTTCTTCAAACGGCTGTATCTGAAACGGAAAAATAATTGTTTTTCGATCGACGGAAAGCCATTTAGCATAAAAAACGTGCGTGATCGTTTGAACTGAGAGAGAAGCAAACTTCATCTACCGACTTCGGACTTGACAGTCTCTATAGTGGAGAGGTTATTGACGTTCTCCAATCCGGGTTGAGTACATCAAACCAATTTCTTCTTAAAAGGGATGTAAACCTATTTGGGCTCTATAAGTAAATTCACCTTTCCTCTACTGAATTATTACTCCTTGTTCGAGTGGATCGTCTTCATCCTCTTCGAATGGCTCATTTTCAGCTTCCGCTTTCTCTAAATTATGAACACGAGCTTTGCATAGAAGGGACTTACCGGGGTGACCGATGTAACCAAAGGCATAAGATTTCCATGAGACAGCTGGGCTTGAGTTATCATCACAGACTGACTTGGTGAAGACTGCGACTGACCTGGCAAAGACTAAGATTTCCACTGCGGCAGCAGAGTTTCAGTGTTGTAGTGCTTATTGTTAGTTAATCTATTTACCTGTAGCCATAGAAGGTCAAATTAAGGGATGACCTTCTATGGCTACATCTGTTTGATAAGCATTCTCCCAGGTTGAGTTATCTTCTGTTAGTAATTTGCGCTGGATAGCTTCCGATCACAGCCCACAAACAAACAAACAAACTTGTCTCTTAACGGCCGGATTTACCAATCACCTACCATCTCGAGTTTTTGTGGGTAAAAGGACGAGGTAACACGGTGGGAACGGCTTCGTTACTTCCTTCTCTCTTCAATATCAGTTCCCATCGCAAGAAGTACACTCAACGCGAAAATTCTGTGAAGGCTCATGGTCATCTAGTGTTTAAATTCAGGCTAAAGGGTACTCGACTCTATCTTTTATTGGAACGCCGCACTCTCATACAGTGGTGGCTGACAATTGAAAATCTTGCAATAGCTTTCGTTTTTTGATAATCGCCACCCTTTGATTTGATGCATGCAATACCAATATGATTTTTCGGCGAGCTGCCGTGAGTGACAAATATATGTCGTCTTAAAACGGTAACAAAATTTGTATCAGTGGTACGGGGTCATATTATAAATGGTAATAGAAGGGTGTACCGCATTTTACGAATGAATTAATTTGCTGTTCAGAGTCGGTCCTTAGGAGAACATTTCAGTAAGTCATCTTATGAATTTCTGTTAGTCCAATGAATGCAGATTTTGTACTTAAGTGTTCATTTATTCATTATTATTACTGCGTTTTTAATAGAGAATTATACGTATTTATTATCGTCAGAAATTATTGAAATGAAACCATCGAAATTTGAATAATGTTCACTCCAGTTGTTTCGAAATTACAGAAAAAATTTCACATCTGTTTCACATCGAACATATAAAGTTTTATCGTAGTTGGTACAGACTTCGCAGAGTAATTTTTATAAAATGTGTTTTATCTACACCCGTAGTCCAATGAATGCAGATTTTGTACTTAAGTGTTCATTTATTCATTATTATTACTGCGTTTTTAATAGAGAATTATACGTATTTATTATCGTCAGAAATTATTGAAATGAAACCATCGAAATTTGAATAATGTTCACTCCAGTTGTTTCGAAATTACAGAAAAAATTTCACATCTGTTTCACATCGAACATGTAAAGTTTTATCGTAGTTGGTACAGACTTCGCAGAGTAATTTTTATAAAATGTGTTTTATCTACACCCGTACTCTAATGATACACTTATATGACCACGACCCGTTTTATAATGAAATCCATTACGATACAGATTTTTCATTACGATACAGATTTTCAACCAATAGAAACCCATTATTTTTCAATCAAGCAATATGTGCATGCTCTGCATTTGACATTTGTAAGTCAAAATCGGTATATGTATTGAACTTTTGAAGAATATAGCCAAACTTCGATAATCATAACAACATGTCTGATACCAGCGATATGGGAGAATCACCTTCGACACCTTCACCGACATTGATACAGTTAGAATGATTAAATTTTTCATTTGACAAATGCATGCTTTATTATTTATTTTTTCATCAAATTTTATAAGCTCTCCGTAGCCGTGCCGTCTGTGACGCTGACATCGACTGTTCTACCTGGAGGAGACATTGGTTCGATTCCAGGCCCGAGCAATCTTTTTTTTCTTTGATTTTTGATCTTCTTTTCATATCTCATCGTTTTATTTCTCGAAGTAATACTATTAATTACAATTCTGTTGAATTTTTCAAAGAAATTCGTTAAATTAGTATTATTGTGTGCAATACAAATATGAATATAATATTTGTAGTTCTTCACTATTTATCGGGTGTAGATGAAATAGCGTATGCAACTCTCATGTAATGGTTATTAATACACTCGCATAAACCATACGAAACTCACCTTCGGCTCGTTTCGTATCCCGGTTTATGCTCATATATTAATAACCACCATTACACGATCGTTGCATAATATACTATTATACATTTCAATCGACCCGAAGTCCTGAATCATCAGATTTTCAGAAGTCAGATTTATAACGAATCTGACAAAGCGTACCAACGGGAGGACTTTGGTCAGAATAGAATGCAAAAAACTGGGGATCTAAACTTCTTGAGGAGATGAGATGAATAAATGTTTTCAATTGGTGGATCACTCAAAATCAAACCTGAAAATAACTACTACTAGTATAAACTCGCAGCAGGGAAGGATACTTCGATCATTTCCGCATCGCATTTGAAAATGTCTGCCGCAGATGCAAACGAAACGTCAAGCTCAAAAACCTGCAGACCACGGCTCAGAAGCCCGGAAACACCCAACATTTCATCATTTACCGGCCGTGAAAGTTTACAATCTTTGAGTATAAACTATATTTATTATATTATAATATATTATATGATACCTATTATAATAAAAATGTTTCTACGGTGGATTTTTTCCATTCGGTTTCGATTCCCGTTTCTTGGAAATATTTTTACAAGAAACAATGAAATCTGGTTCCCTTATGTCCATTCCCCTAGAATGACGTGGATCAACTATTTCTGGTAGCATGCATTCCAAGTAGAACCTAACCAGTTTCGATTCCATTTTGTTCTTCCAAAATAAATCATCTTTTTTTATATGTTCAGTTTTCAGCGGGAAGGACTTTCCGGTGAAAACTGCAAAAATGCACTCTTGTCTCCCGGAGATTCTCAGTTGACCCTGGTCCTGGTAATACCATAAATGATTTTCATTCATAATTTGGTTCCCATCTTTTGTGCATTTCCAGAAAGTGACTTTTTTTGATTTTATGGCTTCTTCAGGGTCCATTTCGTATGCAGATGAGGGACACTTTATTTCGACAATTTTATCGTTCCCAACCAAGCCATCTGGACTCGCACCAAGAAATTCGAATTCCTTATCGATAAACAAGCCGCAAGCGTTTATACAAATTCCACTTTGTTTTTCCAGTTGTTCTCTAGCAACAGGTTCCATCTTTTTGCCATGGTTCACAGAAGATACATTGAGACCTTTTGAACTATATACAATTTGTTTCACTAGAGGGGCGTGATTCGTAGTTTCTCTTCGAATGCAAACTTTACCAAAATTAGATGCAGTCAAAAGTTTATTGCGGAGAATCATCCATAGCTCAGAATCTGCTTGCAAAATAGTGTCGCGTTCAATTTCATTCAATTCTTTTTCAGTTTTATTCAGGCTATCTAACAAATTTTTTTTCTCTTCTTCGTATAATTCAATGTCCAAATCGGGCTTTTGACAATCTTCTCCATATGCGTGATCTGACGTTTGAATTCTATTTTGTGGAATTATTTTTCGCTTTTGTTTCCCTTTCACGTTGTTGTCTCTTTTTATTTTTCCTATATTCCAATTTTTGTAATAATGGATTAGGATCCGATTTATAAAACTTCCTGTACAAGGTTGAATATGGAGTTTTTGTGTTGAATGAGACGGCTGCTGCATAACATTTCGCGCGATAGGTGCCTCGGGTTGTATAATTTATTCTCTTTCCTGAAAATTAAAATAATTTCATGAATATTTTTGGAAGTCATCAACTGAATTTCTTTGAGCAAAATCATACATCCAAAACCTGCCCAAATAAGTATTGAATTCCTCCAAAGAATTGATTGATGAATCAAATTAAATTGATCTTGATGTTATCTTACTTGTTTGTAACTGTAGTATTCATATAACTTTCTTTCAAATCACTTTATTGTATTAACTATATTTATAGCACTGTAATATTCTTATCTGAATAGGGCCTGCCCGTGAATAAATAAATAAATCAACAAACAACTTTCCTGAGTGACTTGGAATTTACCTCACTAAAGGGATCACACTAAGGGATACATACCTCCTATGAATTTCGCCAATACAGAATTGTAAACTTCCACAATATTACTATCTACGTCTTCCAGGAGACTTTTGGAATTGTTAGCAAGAAATCTAACAATTGTGAGGAGCTCTTCATGAAAACTTGGACTGCTTTTAATCTGTTCGTAAACACTGGTTTGGTCAGTTTCTTTGTTACAGAAATATTTATCACAATTATCATGTTCTCCAAATACATGTGAAACACTATTCATAATATCTTTTCTCAGCGATATTATTGCATTAGATTTACACGTTTCCTTTTTTCGGAATTCTGTTGCTTTTGTTACTGCATATCTTAGTATGAGAAATTTACCCTTGAGCAGTTTGCGACATTTCAAATCCAATTTTGTGTTGGTGGTGAGAGCTCGCAATTTATTGCAATAATTACGAAGGAAGAAATTCCAAAAAACGACGGCCTTCAAACCCGAATAAAAGTAGTGATACTGAATTACGAAGGAGATGGTTTCTGCACTCTATTTTCTGAACCTTACAAGTTTTATATGGGGAAGATTCATATATTTTCTTGAAAGTGTTCGAATCACCGTCAGCTATGAGCTTATTGTAAATCACTCCGTGTTGTTCCTCACTCTTCAAGAAACCCTGCAGAAGAATGTCACTCTCCATCGAAGGGGAACTTACGGAGTAATTTTTAAAACACTCGTGGGGATCGACGTTTTCTTTGTCAGATTGCCTTGAGCAAATGATGCAGAATTTATTTTTCACGCCTAGGTACAACACTTTTTTCGTATGGAAGCCAACGATCGCTGCCACTCCTGACAAGGAATTATAATTTGTTTTGTAGGATCTTTTAGCCCATGAACCATCAGCCACAACTGTCAGTAGTGGGACACCACGCTTGTCCACTGATCCTACCGCTTTTGCGTGTTCTGCTTCCTCCTGAACGGCTTCTTTCATACTTTCTTCTGCTGTTTTTTCCCACATTTCATTCAGATCATGCTGTATCTTATGAATTGTTTTTGTGGACATGTTGGGTATGTGCAGGATTGATAAAAACTCATCAAGTCCAGCATAGGAAATGCCTGAACTCGTTATGCCACAAACCGCCGCAATATTGACATCCATTTCGTCGGAAGGGTTATGGGAGTTGACATTGAATGACATCCCACACATATTGCAAATCAAAGTAAACGTTGATTAAAGTCCACATCTTGTTTCATTTGAAAACTCCAAATTAATGAGGGAGCAACCGAATTTATCTCCATGAGCCGTTACCTCTTTCAGACTATCAAAAAAATATTTCAAATCCACTATTCTTCGACCAACAACGGGGACAGTCATTGGTTGTTTCGATATTTCACAAACATTTTTTGTGGGTGTGCTAGAAACGTGTCTGATATCTAAAAACGAGAAACTTTTTGAATTCCATTTTTTTTTTAAATGTCATCCCCATACCTGGACTCATATCGTCAGTCATTTCTACGTCCTCCAACGATTCATTCGGATTATTTTCTGAAAACAAAAATTTTGATATAATAACGAAGAAATATTTGATTAATATAAGAGTATAATCCCTATACCTGGGATCGACGTGCCATTTATTTCAGGGTGCATTTCCACATCCTCCAGTAAGTCATTATGAGCGTTTTCTGGAAAATGAAACGTATAATGGCAAAGAAGAGCTATCATTATTTGTCGAGATATTAGTCTCTCGTAAACTCGAAGTCGCGTATTATTGAGAAACATATTCCAAGATATTGAAAATGAAATATTTGTTCCACACTCAGAAGTCTTGATACTTGAAACATCGAACACAGTCAAAATGAAGACTTTATACTAGTTTCTGAAACGAGTTGAACGTAGGTGATGTTATACACAATTCATCCCGCTAGATTTCACATTAATAATTGTAAAAAATTTTATACGCATGCATGAAAAGATTCCTGAGCAAGAGAGGTTCGACACATAACCAAGATCACAACAAAGGGGAGGAAATTCTACACACGTCGTCAGTAATATATTGTATGAAATATTTGTTAGAATAAAATAATACTGTTTCTAAAAATATGTGTGATGTAACAAAATTTTTCAACAAGAAACCTCTAACAAAAATTTTTATTAGTCGTGGAAAAGTATAGTATTCTACTTGCGCCTAATGGCTATTATTCTACGTTTGCTTGAATGTGGTGGACAATGTTCCTAGTTGAGTGGTACTGTTTCGGACTTCTATTGCCTATTTTTATCAACTCTATTGAAATCTGTTGCTGACAACTGAAGGATAAAAAATTATAGAAATGCAAATCGAATAAAATATTCAAATCCAAACAAAAATCGAAATAGATTTTTTGTCAAAAATTAAATTAAAGGTTTGATTGGTCGGGTAAGTAAATGATGTGACAAAATTTGAAATATTGAATATGAAATTGTAGAATAAAAATGTAAATAGAGAAATAAATGAAATAATATCATTTCATTTATGTCACATCATTTACTCAATCAATCAAACCTTCAATTTAATTTTGTGACCAAAAAGCAAAAATCTATTTCAATTTTTGTTTGGATTTGAATATACCTTATTCGATTTGTATTTCTATAATTTTTTACCTTTAGTTCTCAGCAACAGGTTTCAATAGAGCTAATAAAATAGACAATGGAAGTCCTAAGCAGTACCACTCGGCTATTATTCTCTCTTGAATAATAGTCTTCATTACACGCCCGTTAAATAATACACCATTCTGCAGTTGAAACACCTTTATATCAGCTAGTTGATAAGTTGATTGATAAATGATTTGAATGAGTCATAACCAAACAAAAGTAGATTGGAGACACCACAATGGGCCTGATAAGGCCGAGCATAAGGCGACAGTGTAACTTCTCTCCAGAATTCACATAGGTACCTACTACATTACACTTTTTATAGCCTGCCAAGTAATTGATTAGAAAAACCCACCCTCCATAATAATAATTAGATATTATAAAAAAAAATATAACAGTTCCTTTTCGGCGAGTCGGTGCTTTTATACTTACTCAGTAGAAAAAAAAAACAAAACAATGGCCGTCTCTTAGGCTATCATTATAATCTCTAAGTAATGATTATATGGCAATAATCTCAACTGAGTTCATCAGAAGAAAATACAGCCTCGAACAATTTCATTTGTAACTCAACTGTATACCTATCTCACTCACCTTTTATGTAGCCAAGACGCTTTCTTCTATGGTACTCTAGAAGATTTTTTTTTCCCGATCGATTTTTTCTCTTATACGTCACTTTTTGTCGGCAAATATTTCGTCTGCCCATAGTGAAATGATACAAATAAATGTCTACTCCACAACAATCGAACTCACTTCACACACTTTTGTAAAATAACTCTGTCAATTATATAAGTATTCACAACAAAACAATTGAATTCAAAACATACAACTTCGAAATTCCCACTACCACAATTGTAGACGAAAGACAAATCAACCGAATGCCGAATGCCTACATGAAATAAAATTATTCCTACTTCCTACCATAGTTAGCCGGCAAAGATCAAAAAAACTCATAAAATTGCACTTGCGCATAAAATTCATTTGTCGGTGCGATGTAAACGCGAGGGGCTGACATTTTTCTCCGGACTGTATGAAGGCGGTGCTAGAATTATTCCGACTCAGGTAGCATCCGAACAGTTAAAAATTTCGCGAAGTATACATTAATGTGCTTACAAATTGCGGACTATAACTAAGTTTCAATAGATTTTTTTTCGAATAGTTCATCTGTTGATATGCGATATGCGCAACAAGTTTTGCAATTACTATTTTAAACTTTGATCATCACTAATCAAGTAGAAGTGTAATTATTTTGGTATCATTTCATTAAAGTACAATATTATTTTGAAGAAATTCCCCTACGCATTCTGTAGTATCATCTTCTGTTAATAACCACCAAAAAAATCAGCTTAATGTCTTTTGCCGTTTATCTCCCAGAAGAAAGCACAAATTCATTGTTTCGTCATATATTTCTTCTGGTAAATCCGACCCTTAATGCATCGTTCAAAAAAGTGTTGAATTCCCAATGCTGTGATAGGCTTTTCAGTTAAGCTTTAGTTGAGTGTGGTTCAATAGCATCAAATCATATGATTTTGAGCTTTGCAAATTTGGAGATAAGAGATTCTTCAAGGCCCGATGAGCTTCTCCGCCAATTATTGTTGAAAACCACAACTTCTTGTCTACCTCAACACTATTACAAGCGAATAACTGCTCCATCCTCTCCTTGTATGATAAAATATCGGACTGACTGAAGTTAAATGGCTCGATGTTTTCTATGAATGCCATATTTCTCTTATTTTCCCACTTCATAAAATTGTGTATTCGACTTCCGACGTTGCCAAATTGTTATATGTTCAAACAATAACTAGTTTTATAATAACAGTTAACGGTAATTTTTTTTACAATGAGCTCTTTTTCCGATGGATCAAATGAAAATTATTAATAGCGAAAAAACGAAAAACTACATCCAAATTTTTACATTCCTTCCACTGCCCTGTTCAATAACTTCAGCACAATCACTCGACATGCCACATATTCAAATATAGTTGAAGTTAAGAAAAATATTCAACATGTTGAAACAAAAACAATCTTTGAGAAGCAGAGTAATATTTCACCTAGCAACTATAGATCAATCGCGATTGTCATTTATGAAGTCAATTTGGTGTTAGTTTGGGAACTGTTTGTTGAAGCATTTCGCGAAGCCAAATGTGAAGAATGTTGACCTATCTTCAGGCAAATAACATTTACAAAAATTACACTGATGACATCCAAGTGAGGAGCTTCATGTAGATATATCTTTCGTATATTTGCAAGACGCACTCAGTTTTTCTTAACTTCGCATTGAGTTACTAGATTTCTAGTACCTATATAGTTTAATTTTTGATGATTGTGAATTTGACGTATCTTGATTTCTGTCGTTATCGAGGGGTGTTTCACTCCTAAATTCGATGTATAAAATACAGAAGAAATCCAGAAATCCCTCCTGAAATCCTTCAAATAATCCTGAAATCCGCTAGAAATCCTGATTTGGTGTACAAATTTCACGGAAGTGAAACACTCCTCGGTCGATATATCAATTTCTTTTTAGGGTTATTATTGGACAATATTCAATTTACAATTATTCACGAGTGTGTTTATTTTCAACCCACTTCTGGATTGGGAAATGATCAAATGCTGACATGAAAGCAGGAGAGGCCATGAAGGAGCTTTGCCAATCTCATAACACTTTTCCGACCTATTCCTATTTTTCATTTCGAAACTTTATTCTGCCAAACGAAATTCAAGAAGTTCTGAAATCCTCGCTAACGTATGCGCACCAATGTAGTTATCTGAACAAGCTAACCATAACATGATATTTCTCACAATCTCTTTAACAAACGGACAGAAAGAATAAAGGTTCTCCCTTGAAAATATCGAACCGTTCCAATAACAACGACCTCACACCATTTTTCAAACATGAAAAGTCAACTGCTTATCACTCATAACTTTCAATGGTTTTTCTCCCTCGTTAAAGACTTGTGCATTCTTATTGTCGAAATGCTTCTAATATGCACTAAGTAATCCTATCATCGAAAGAGTTTATCGTGGCGGTGGTATTTAATATACTATTTTTCTCGCAATGAATATTGAGAACTTCGCACCATAGTTCTAATGGATGATAATTGTGACACATTCTATAATATAATCTGTGTTTGAACCCAGGTTTTGTCTGGCGTTATCACGAAAATATATTTGCTAATATTTAGTACCATTATTTATACTCACTTCCGAGGAGTAACGATAACAATGTAATTAGTAGACAAAAGCCTTCGAAATCAACGCTATCCCATGAATATTCCCACTAGAGAGAAAATCACGATAATGGGTTTTACTGAATCTCCGAGGACGTCGTTAAACGATTATACGTCTGGCCGACCTCTGGAAAGCTTCAAAGTTTGGAGTGCGGTCAGAGGCTTCTTCATACTATGCTGGACAAAAGGAAAAAGGAAGGGGAAAACATAAGTTCGTCTTGCATTCCAGACAATAGGATTTGAAACTACAAGGAACTGAAAAGTGTGGGAAAATTGATATGACATCAAAAGTTTCTCTTTTACCAACGAAATACCGAAAGTCGATTCGACTGCGTGTCATCGAAATGGAAATTTTCATTATTTATATAATTAGGGCGATATTATATGATTAGTAGATTTGTCTCTGACAACAGGTACTCTTTCAGAAGGCTCAGAAAAAAATCGAACTGAACATGTAACATTGAAGAATATATCTATGACCCTTTTGTTTGTGTTTTCGAAGATTGTAGAAGCCATATTGAAAGATCAGCTGTTGAATGATACCCACCGACAATTTGAAATTAGAGCAATACTTAGAACGAATTTGGTTCCATAATTGAAACATTTTGTGGAGCTCTATTACCCTAACACCAAACTGATATTATTTGCACTCGAATGACGTTTCGTTTAGTTTATAAAAACTGATAATCGATCAGTGTTAGTTTTCTTCTCCTGAAGATGCTAAACTTATTGGCGAAACTCGCGTCGAGTGCAAATAGTATCAGTCTGGTTTCTTCTTATTTCTTTTTTGGTTCTCAACCAACCATAATATGTGGAACTGAGAATTAATTTTGGGGTCTGTTGAGGTGTAGAGGGGGGCATTTCTAATCTACCCCGAAAAGTTGCTGCGTTAATCAAAACGTTCGCAGACAGTAGTATTCCAGTCTATGGCGGTAAAAAAAGTGTAAACTGTGTATTTATCCCATACAGCACCGATTCGTATGAGAATTTGGATATAGGTTCTACTTACCCACTATTTCAAAACCTACCCTGTGCCGGGGGTTGCTTTTTTGGAGGGGGGTAAAAACTACCCCTATTCGAAAAAAACTTTTGGATTGGAGCATGTAATAAACTGAAATCATAGTTATATCAGTAAAATCAATCAATTGATAATTTTTAATATAATTTATGGTTCAGTTATCAGTGTCAGCCCTTAACACCCTCCCCCTTATTATGTTATTTGGCAGTTATTCAACTTATTCAGTATCTATTTGCATTCAATTTGAGATTTAGATTCTATCTACCATCTACTTCAAAGTGAGGTTGTGCCTGGGGTTGATTTTCATTCATCAGAGGTGAAAACTACTCCTATTCAAAAAAATTACAAAATACTAGTTTTGAGCGTGCAGTCTTCTGTGAATACGTTATGTTATTGAGAAACCGGGAAACCCAACTGTATGAAAATTCAGATTGAGACTCTACTTTAAAGTTATCTCTGTACTCGGGGTTGCTTTTGATTTTTTCAGGTTGAAAACTACCCCATTAAAAAAAGGTTATGTCTAGATTTGGATGTGTGATCGATTGAAATCATTTAGTTCCACTAGGCCTAAAATATAGTTACCATGTGTATTCTTCAATATACTAATGTACATACTCTACATTTCTACAAAAATTGTTTTTGATCTCATAACTCGCTTAATCTTCAAGCAATCAAATCCACCAAAAAAGTATTTTATAGCTTTTTTCAAGGGCTATAAGCTCATTCACATGATTTTTTGGTTCAGATTATGTTTTTGGAAAGGTTCATGCTGAAAGGGCTCAAAAAAGGTACTTTGCGCGAACCCTCACAATATTTAACTGGCCATATCTCACCCTATTTAGATCCTGCAGAAAAACATGAACACCAAAATTTCCAGGAAACAATGACCTTTGATTTTGTACTCTGAAAAATTTTGCATATGATCAATACTTTTTGAGTTTTTTCGAAGAAATGGTGATTTTTCGCTGAATTACGTTTATGATTTTCCCTCTTCAATCTCAATTTTTTCCAAAACTACGTAGGTACATTCAATTGATTGAAAATTAGGAACTCATTATAAGAACATGAATGAAGTGAATTATGGAGTGACAACGATTTTTTTCAAAGGGGGGGAAGAGAGGATGAGTTATTCTCAATTTTTTTTCAACGAAAAAATAGGATTCAACATTATTTCCTTCATACCTCGGTCAGTTTTGATGCTAGAAACTTTTATAAATAACAGAAATCAAGAATTTTTGAAGGACTTCGAAAAAGGTCGAATTAGTTTTTCCCGAAAAATGCATTGGTTTTTGGTTATTGTACGTAGAAACTTTCCATTTTGGCGTTTGAAAATACCAATCAACATTCAACAAGCAATTATTCAGTTCGTAATGGCTTTGCATACATCACAAATGAACAATCCCCTTTGTTTTTTTGAAAGCTTTAATTTTGCTCTCTGTAGGTTTTTCGATTAGATGCATATTTTTCCAGTTATTCGCGAAGAAGTATCTGAAAACGTGTTTTTTTTTTTGGCTGAAAACCGACAATTTCTTTCGCGAATAAGTCGAAAAGTATTGCTTTTCAGAAAAAACTTAATTGAACAAAAAGTACTTAGAATGAGTCAATCTATTGATTTCCGTACTTATTTCCAATAAAAAAAAATCCCCTTCAAGAAGGGGTGGCATCCACCCCAGGAAGAGAGCAACCCTCGGCACAGAGTAGATTTTGAAAAAGAAGGGATGTAGATCCTGAATCCAAGTTTTCATGCGAATCGGTGCTTCATGGGATAAATACACGGGAAAATGGTCATAGACTGGACTATAAGTGAAAAACGGGGGCTGGAAAAGAGCCATCACCAAAAAAGTAAAAAATAAAAATATTCGTTGACCAAAAAGTAAGCTGCACCAACCACAGGCCAATTTTTGTCGTTTTTTTTTGCAAGAAACCTTGAACGGAACATGACGTCTTTTCCTTATGGATTTTTATTTATTTTTATATGCTGGGACATAGTGACGTTAAATGCCGTCAAGCAAAGCTTATAATTATTCAATGAAAATTTAATGAACTGAAGAACAAAATTGAGTTTGATATATACAAAAATATGTTACAGTTCTACTTTTTGTGAAATTCTTCGAAGCAACGCTCGATAGACAGTGCTGGTAGTTCGGCCATGTTCCACATTGGTATTTTGTTTCTTTGCGATGTTTTCCTTTCACGCATTGCCTTCACCCCATGTGGTGGCTCTTGTTAGGATTTGTTTTGTTCGGAATTCAATTTGGAAAATGCATAATAGTTAGTAGTTCTTCGCTTAAATCCAATACTTGAAACCAGCGCTCGATGTTGAGCCAGAACAAACTATCATTCGACCATCTTCCATGTCTTGGGTTATTTCGAGAAGCACTTCGACTAACTCTTCACAAGATCCAAGCAAGCTTCGTTGAGAATAAATTTTTTCAAATATTCAAATCTCCAGATCGCTACGTCTGAGAGGTGAAATATGCATAGTGTGAAATTTTCAGGTGGATCCGTTGAATAGTTTACCAGAAACGGCTAGAAACATGACTTTCCCATACCAGCGTATACTTTTACGAGGAGAAAAAAGTTAATTTACCATTCGGTCACTTCAATCAATTCCGGATATATTTTTGGTGTAGTGTGACACCTCCTTTGGTTTTATTTTTCCTGTCCAAAGCAATTGCGATCTGCGAGCAGCAGAACAGCGGGTAACTTCTAATACTACTTACTACTACTGTATTAGGCACTCATACAAAGAATTCCAGCTCTACAGCAGTACTAATACGAATAGAGGGTACCCTATTGAAAGAAGGCTCAAAACAAAACCATCCACATTAGATGGGATCGGGTTACTGGAAGTGAGGTCTACGACGATACGTCTGAACAGAATTATCAAGATCATTCTCTAAATGTATGAGCTGCCTTGTTCATGAATACTAACTCACCATTGACATCGTGCGGCCTATTGCCTAAAGAAAACGAGGTTCAAATCAGTGAGATTTCGTTTTCAATGGGAAATTGAATTCAACAAGTGTGGACATGAATTTCAAAATGAACAAATGGCTGCCAGACTAACCAGAAAAAATTTAATCTCTGCGGTAAGCTATTCATGGAACAGAAGTGGTCAGATTCATAGGTCACAAAATAAGTAAAATCGGGGGTTCGGAATTTTATTGCAACAAAGTTAGTTTATTTGAGTATGCCTTCGAATATAATGAACGCGTTCGGATATATGTTTGGATAGTTCTTTGAAAATGAATGGGAACTGAGAGAATGAACAAGGTATTGAAATATTGCAAAACCTTCATGGAAGTGTCCATTTCAGGTTCAATTCAGGAAAACAAGGAAAGAGAAGATATTACTTCGTGAATATTCCACAACTATGAATTATATCATTTGAGTTCATCGAACTCATTTAGCCTTTATATAGTCATCGAGCTCGAAATAGAAAAATAATAAAATGAATTCGTAACAGGTCTTCTCATTAAGCCATCGATATACTTGCTAAAGAACTCAAGAGATATTTTTTCAGATCGTAACAAGCTTGCCTGGGTTTGGGAATGAAATGTTATCCTGGTGATTCTAGTTTCGAATGGTACAAATCAAGAAAGAAAAGGAGATTCATATGTCATCTAGAGCCTGTCGCGCCTTATAGGCAGGGAAGTAGCTGTTTTAGATAGACTCTTCTAGACTTAATCTTCTATGAATAATATTGACACATGTCAACGAAGGGTGTTTGCTGAATATTCGATACAACTCCTCTTCTGGGAGTTTTGTATTCTTTCCGCATTGACTTGGAGAAAAGAAAGCCAAAAATTATTATTTCATTTTCCATATTTCAATTAAAGTTTCGAGTGTGTGGTATATTGTTATTCAGCGCTCTTCGTGCCATCTAGACATGAACTAGTTGTTTCAGATAAACTTTTTCTTCGTTTTTTGAATGATACGAACATTTATGAATGTTTTTTACCTATCAGTAAAGAGTGTTTGCGCGTTTCAATGTAACATTATAAAAAATCGACTTGCTCTTATATCGATTTGGAGAAGAAAAAGTCAAACAACAGTTCAATAGTTCAGTACTTGCTGACAAACGATGGACGTTTCCGTCTGGAGCGAATTGTATTTATAAAGTTAGCCACTGTGTTGAAATCTCTGACCACCGCTTCACGTAAGGAAGTCATGGACGAAAAGGCAGTCTGAAAACAGGAAACTCGAATGTTCGAATGCGTTCGTCTGTTTACTTTCAAGACTCAAACGACTACTGTAATGGGTTTAGTTTTCTGAACTGCTGAATGCATCGAATCGAATTCGATCTCTGTGAGAGCTTCTGATCGTTTCGTAGACCTATTCAACATTGGATGAAACATATTTGTGTGCAATTGTGGTGAAAATATATTGATAGTACAGCTGAATCTTCTCTGAAATGTGAAAAAGATCAAAACTGATTGACTTTTCCAATAGAGGTTAGCTCTTTTCGGTCATTGCTCTGATAGAGTAGAATGTTTATGGCCAGCCAATGTTTATATATTTGATTGGTTGAAGGTTCAAGTCTTGCGGCCGTCAGCAAGGACTTCCAATTTTCGGATTTGGGGAGTAACTAATGTTTGGCCCAATCTGAGGAAGTGTGTGATTCAGTTATGCTGAGAAGTTCTGTGTACAAATTTAAAGCTACAAGGCAAAAGTATCAGTCATTGTTATGACTGTGGAAGTTTTGTCTATTAAAGAGATCCAACGCTAACTCTTTCATAGATTAGAATACTTGTTTCCTGGATACTAGTTCATTATACTGGGAAGAATTTATGAGATATATAAAGAAACCTCGATATATTAATCATCCTTTTTCTTCAGAGAAAATGGGTTTTGAGTGGGTTTCTTTATCGCCCCGCAAACCTCACAAGTCTAACCTTTTTCTTAGCAGATCGAGCAGATAAACTCAAAATATGAACAACTCTCACCACACACTTCAATGAATGGGGGCATGATTATGTGATCGACTTTTCTTCAGTCAGACCAAGAAAACAATCGTCTGTTCCTTGCACACATATGAAGTCTGAATGTATTCAATATTATAATCACTTCATATTATAAGCTAGTGAATTACCAAGAAGTACTGAAGTCATCAAAGCTAATGAACCAACTCGGAAAACTGATGTTGAATAATCAGCATCATAAAATCCTTCCATTGAATCCGAAGTTTTCGAAAGTGTCAGCATTCGGAATAATTCTGGCCGTTTGGCATTCATTGAAGTCTTCATTTCAATTGAGTCGCAAGCTTGTGATGAGAGTTAATGTAAACTTTGAGGATTAATTTATCATTTCAACAACATCTTGCCATTATATTCAGAAATATAAGCACTTAGAGAAGGAAAGTTATACAATGAGCGTTGACAACTTTCACAATTTCTGGAAAGTTACTCGGATGAATCCTTTGGCTTTCTTAACAGTTCTGTTTTCAGGCATTCAAACAGACCTTTCATTGAGAGAAGTTATCAACTTTTTGTCAGTGTCTGAAAATGTTGCCACCTCTATCGTATTTCCATAATCAATCTGAATTCTGACAGCAAAAAAGATTTGCATACATTTCTCATTCTGAATACTACAATGATTTTAGTACCACAACACTCCTGAAGAAGCATTGCTATAGGGAAACACGTGTAGCGATTTTGTAAACTGTCTGGTAAAAATCTCAAAATAAAATGTTTTTCAATTATGAATGGGATCATTCGAAATCTGATTCTGCAAAATCGACATAATGAAGAACCACAAACTAAAAATAAAAAAATAATATAAAAACATAAAAAGTAAATAAAACAAAAATATAAAACTCAATGCTCTGTATTTTTCAAATGGCCCTGACTATACAATGTGTGTCACATCGAACTCCCATTATAACCTTTAGATGAAGAAAATATCAGAATATCTTTCAGATATCAACGAATTTCGCCTTTTATACCAATATGCAGAATACTGAGCACAATACTCATCAAATTAATGTTTTTTCCAGTGAAACAACATCTATTGCTTTCCCTATTCGGATTTCTTCCGAGGAACAACCTCGATATCTTCTAGAAAAGCTTACGTACAGATACGATGCACACGACAGATATCTCAGAAACCAGAGAGAATACACTATCCCACAGCATAAAACGAAACAATTTGAGCGATTCTTCTCTTATCAAGCCGTCACCATCTATAATAATATCGAAGAACATTCAAAACAGTCCTCTTCATCATTTTTCAAATGTAAATTGAAAAAATATTTCTGGAGGAACAGTGATCCTGAAATCGAAAACAAAAAAAAAGTTTAATAAAATATTTTCCGTTACCCTCTTCCTAATAACTCATACAACTCATTATTTTTGAAATAAATACCCTACTGTATTTTCATTTATGCTTTGTTGAGTGGAAGAATAGCTATGCTAAACTCCGCCAAGTAAAATAAAAGCCATTTATTATTATTATTATTATTATTATAATACTTTCAAAATATACAGAGTAATATGAGAATATACCGAGTGATTCAGAAGATGTGACCAAAAAACTGTATCTTTCGAACTGCTCGGTATACACCCAAATAAGCCAATATTTTCAGAAAGTTCTCCTCTTGAGTGATTCTCACATGAAATCATATATAAGGTGTTCCAT
This sequence comes from Zygogramma bicolorata, assembly GCA_032362365.1. Classification (NCBI taxonomy): domain Eukaryota; kingdom Metazoa; phylum Arthropoda; class Insecta; order Coleoptera; family Chrysomelidae; genus Zygogramma; species Zygogramma bicolorata. The sequence continues at coordinate 245,670 of JAVJAQ010002999.1, forward strand.
TTGAAAAGTTCGAGAAAATTTTGTTTTCAAATTTTGATTCATCCAGTACAGGTATAAAGATTTTCGGCCAAATTATTATTCAAGAGAGAAAAAAATTGATTTGGAAATTTTATGACAAACTAACCAATGGGCCTGCTCTACATCTTTCGAATATAGAAAGCAATATATGTTGTTTCGATCAAAGAAACATACTTCGATATGTTTCGCCATCTATCAGTTTCCTCTATATTGGCAAATAAGTAATTATTGAAAACGTCTAGATTCGTTGATATCTACAACTCTTATGAGAAATACTTTTCGATAATCTGACTCCTTCAACTCAAACTTCCAATGGATATCCGATGTGGCACACACTGTATGGTATTGTTCGAAGAAATGAAGGATAGTTACAGAATCATATAATACTTTCATTCGAGACCCGGTTTCACCAACGACTTTAATCTGGATTATCTTGCTAACTGGAGTTTCTGAATGGATTGAAGCGTACAAATTTTCCAGTTCTCAAGCTAATCCAGATCAAAGTCGGCGAAACCGGGCCTTGTAGAATACTGCGATAGGGAGTTCTTTGAGTATGCATCTTACTGTACGTTATAGCTCAAGTTGCTCACCAAGATAAAAGATGGCAAAATAATTGTTGACATCATCATGGAGTTTTATTTCAACATGTCAGTCAAAAGATCAACAAATCTATGCTTCTTTGGTTCTGCGACATGTTATCTATAGGTTATGTTTGGTATATTATCAATTGCTGTGTGCATCTATGACCTATGTTATAGACCAAAGTATATCATGTAACATTATGATTACCCTGCAGCTGTCACTCCTCCAATATCTGTCCACTTAAAGATTCGATGAAGCATATACTATCGTTTTGGGTCCTCTTACGTGACATTTTTTTCGACCAGCGGTGACGCGTTTTCTAATTTCCCCTCTCTAATTCTCCACTTTTAAAAAATGCTTGATAGGTCTAAACTTTTCTCGGATATTTATTATCGTCACTTTATAATCAAGAGGCTTTTTTTCATTAGGTTATGTTTGACTGAATGCGTTGTTGTTGAGGAGGTAGACAGATTCCTTGAATTTCCACTTGAACCAGTGCTCCTCCTTGTGTGATATAGCTTCATCTATACTTGCATTTCCAGAAATTCATTGTCAGATGAGAAAATCAATTTTATTCCACTCTAAGTACTTGTTACGTTTACATACATGATAACTGTAACTGTCAGGTAACACTTTTTTTTAATGTTCTGGACTTATAACCTGTAGCGCCCCCTAGAAATATTCTCCGACAAAATCGTTGTAGAACTTTTCGGATGCAAATTCTTGGTTTCACATGAAGTACCCTGCAGCAAATGATTTTCCTTTTCCAAAGGCAGACTGTTTCATTGAGATCTGAACCATATAAATATTGATTTTCAATTCTCCCCATTCTAGATAAAACTAAACCAAACTAAAGAATTCAGTCAGTATGATTACAACCTGACAACGTAATCATGATCATTTGGATGAGCTCTTCTTTGTCCAATCAGTTAGTACAATGATTAGATGTTCAACGTCATTATTGTCGTATTGACGAATGCTTGGGAACCGAGTTGGGAACCGAACTCTCGTTGTAAATGCAAATGCTTTTTCGGAGCTGACAATTGATCTCATTATCATTCGTTTCGACCTTTCAGCCCTTTCGCCCAATCCCTGCTCGGACGAGAAAGTGAACTCGGAATGAAATACATTTTCCTCGCCAAGTTCACGATTAGCTCCGCAGCTAATCAGTACAAGTGGGACTTCAGGGAGTTGAGGAAATTTTCGAGCGAGATGACTAGTCGAACAAAAAAACTGGTTAGTGAAGGAGATTCTGCATTCGAATGCTTGTCAGGAAAGCGGGCGTTAATGCAATTAGGAGTCCAAATGGAACTCTTGAATATCGCTGATGGTTTGATATACAAGTTGAGAGAATGAAATCAGATTAGATGGGAACAGCGTTTGCGTTGGAGAACTGTTCATGGTGGAAATTAGTGAACCTGATTGAATTGTATTCTCGCGAAACACTACTTTGAAGTCGTTTATATTTTCCCTTAGACTGACTGAAAAATGTTTTTGGACCTTTTCATTGCCGAATATTTTCTATGAAACAGAAATCAAAAAATTATTAAGTAGATTATTAAATTCTCCGATCTACCACAATTTGAATTCAATTAGAAATGTACACCACAAGACAAAGAGACAATATACGATGGGTCCCATTGATAGAGTTGGCTTATGAACTTTTAAACAGTGACAAAGGTAATGTTACAGTAGCTGTGTATAGAAATCAATATGTTCATGAAGATCAACTACTATTGGAAGACAATAGATATTATTTTATTTTGAGATCGGACCCAACTTCAAAATCAGAACAAAAAGATAAAAAAAAAGTCACAAATCTTAAAAATTCACATAAGATAGATTCTAAAAACAACTTAATCATTGATAATATATAATTCCGTAGCACCACGATTTAATTCCTTTTCACTCAGCGAATTTATGAACAATTTTCAGCTACCTCAAAATTATGTGATGATAAGCCTTGACGTTATTTCACTCTCTACAAATCTACCTCTGAAAATTGTGAAAAAATGGAAAAATGAATATTGGAACGACATTGAAGAACAATGTGACCTTGACAAAATTGCTTTCATAAACATTCTAGACTTCAGTTTTTATTCAACCTATTTTGTTTTCAATGATAAATTGAATTGATTATACAAAATAATACCATGTTAAGTAAAATTCTAATTGAATTTTTTCCCAAAATGTTCAGTAAGTAGAATAATTGTTTCGTGAAAGAACAGTTTCCATAACTTCCCAAAATGAAAATAACGATTTAATACAACCCTCCATTTATAAATTATTACCTTATATCCAAGAACTAACACCAAAATTAATTTATGTATTTCAAAATAATAACTTTATAATTTCAAAAAAAAGGCCACCGCTATCTCTTAAATATAATGTGAAATCAAAACTCCACATTTGAACTAACAAAAATCCAACTCTGTATACAAAATCTCATGCATGGATTATTCTAAAACCTATACAGGCCAAACATCTAGATTCTCAAGTAGTCGCATTATTTCACATAGAAGCGACTGCAGACGAAACGTCAATTCCTGCGCTTTGAGTGAACACGTTAATATTGAGGATCATAAGATGGATTTCGATAACCCAGAAATTTTTGATAGAGAAAGAAATATAACTGAAAGAACATTTCTAGAAATGACACAAAGAACATTTCATGCACAAAAAACAGATCTTAATAATTTAAGCCAAATTTAAACATTTCTACTCGAATACGAGAATGATAGAATAAAATCACCTAGTATTACATACTTCAATATTCTTCAATGTTTTGTCTGTTAGTTTTGTACCATCTTATATTTTATTCTCTCGTTCGTGTTCCATGTATATATTTGTATATATATATATATATATATATATATATATATATATATATATATATATATATATATATATATATATGTAGAAATTGATGTTTTCACGGATCTTCGTTATACAAGATGAATTTTTCTGGGTTTTTATCCGTTAGGTATTTTCTGATTTGTTCGACGTTTCGAATTCCATTTTGAATTCATTTTCAAGAACTGTGAGATGAATATCTGTCCATACCGTCCTGGTCAATCACTCCCCTTACGAAGCAACCAAGCAAGAGCTAGCAAAGACTTCAATTGTCTGTTCTCCACGGAAACTGGTATTTATAATGACTCTCCTCAGTCATTATCCGACTGCGTCCGATATTAAGGCTGCATCCTGCCCATCCAGGTATTATGTAGAAATTGATGTTTTCACGGATCTTCGTTATACAAGATGAATTTTTCTGGGTTTTTATCCGTTAGGTATTTTCTGATTTGTTCGACGTTTCGAATTCCATTTTGAATTCATTTTCAAGAACTGTGAGATGAATATCTGTCCATACCGTCCTGGTCAATCACTCCCCTTACGAAGCAACCAAGCAAGAGCTAGCAAAGACTTCAATTGTCTGTTCTCCACGGAAACTGGTATTTATAATGACTCTCCTCAGTCATTATCCGACTGCGTCCGATATTAAGGCTGCATCCTGCCCATCCAGGTATTATGTAGAAATTGATGTTTTCACGGATCTTCGTTATACAAGATGAATTTTTCTGGGTTTTTATCCGTTAGGTATTTTCTGATTTGTTCGACGTTTCGAATTCCATTTTGAATTCATTTTCAAGAACTGTGAGATGAATATCTGTCCATACCGTCCTGGTCAATCACTCCCCTTACGAAGCAACCAAGCAAGAGCTAGCAAAGACTTCAATTGTCTGTTCTCCACGGAAACTGGTATTTATAATGACTCTCCTCAGTCATTATCCGACTGCGTCCGATATTAAGGCTGCATCCTGCCCATCCAGGTATTATGTAGAAATTGATGTTTTCACGGATCTTCGTTATACAAGATGAATTTTTCTGGGTTTTTATCCGTTAGGTATTTTCTGATTTGTTCGACGTTTCGAATTCCATTTCGAATTCATTTTCAAGAACTGTGAGATGAATATCTGTCCATACCGTCCTGGTCAATCACTCCCCTTACGAAGCAACCAAGCAAGAGCTAGCAAAGACTTCAATTGTCTGTTCTCCACGGAAACTGGTATTTATAATGACTCTCCTCAGTCATTATCCGACTGCGTCCGATATTAAGGCTGCATCCTGCCCATCCAGGTATTATGTAGAAATTGATGTTTTCACGGATCTTCGTTATACAAGATGAATTTTTCTGGGTTTTTATCCGTTAGGTATTTTCTGATTTGTTCGACGTTTCGAATTCCATTTCGAATTCATTTTCAAGAACTGTGAGATGAATATCTGTCCATACCGTCCTGGTCAATCACTCCCCTTACGAAGCAACCAAGCAAGAGCTAGCAAAGACTTCAATTGTCTGTTCTCCACGGAAACTGGTATTTATAATGACTCTCCTCAGTCATTATCCGACTGCGTCCGATATTAAGGCTGCATCCTGCCCATCCAGGTATTATGTAGAAATTGATGTTTTCACGGATCTTCGTTATACAAGATGAATTTTTCTGGGTTTTTATCCGTTAGGTATTTTCTGATTTGTTCGACGTTTCGAATTCCATTTTAAATTCATTTTCAAGAACTGTGAGATGAATATCTGTCCATACCGTCCTGGTCAATCACTCCCCTTACGAAGCAACCAAGCAAGAGCTAGCAAAGACTTCAATTGTCTGTTCTCCACGGAAACTGGTATTTATAATGACTCTCCTCAGTCATTATCCGACTGCGTCCGATATTAAGGCTGCATCCTGCCCATCCAGGTATTATGTAGAAATTGATGTTTTCACGGATCTTCGTTATACAAGATGAATTTTTCTGGGTTTTTATCCGTTAGGTATTTTCTGATTTGTTCGACGTTTCGAATTCCATTTTGAATTCATTTTCAAGAACTGTGAGATGAATATCTGTCCATACCGTCCTGGTCAATCACTCCCCTTACGAAGCAACCAAGCAAGAGCTAGCAAAGACTTCAATTGTCTGTTCTCCACGGAAACTGGTATTTATAATGACTCTCCTCAGTCATTATCCGACTGCGTCCGATATTAAGGCTGCATCCTGCCCATCCAGGTATTATGTAGAAATTGATGTTTTCACGGATCTTCGTTATACAAGATGAATTTTTCTGGGTTTTTATCCGTTAGGTATTTTCTGATTTGTTCGACGTTTCGAATTCCATTTCGAATTCATTTTCAAGAACTGTGAGATGAATATCTGTCCATACCGTCCTGGTCAATCACTCCCCTTACGAAGCAACCAAGCAAGAGCTAGCAAAGACTTCAATTGTCTGTTCTCCACGGAAACTGGTATTTATAATGACTCTCCTCAGTCATTATCCGACTGCGTCCGATATTAAGGCTGCATCCTGCCCATCCAGGTATTATGTAGAAATTGATGTTTTCACGGATCTTCGTTATACAAGATGAATTTTTCTGGGTTTTTATCCGTTAGGTATTTTCTGATTTGTTCGACGTTTCGAATTCCATTTTAAATTCATTTTCAAGAACTGTGAGACGAATATCTGTCCATACCGTCCTGGTCAATCACTCCCCTTACGAAGCAACCAAGCAAGAGCTAGCAAAGACTTCAATTGTCTGTTCTCCACGGAAACTGGTATTTATAATGACTCTCCTCAGTCATTATCCGACTGCGTCCGATATTAAGGCTGCATCCTGCCCATCCAGGTATTATGTAGAAATTGATGTTTTCACGGATCTTCGTTATACAAGATGAATTTTTCTGGGTTTTTATCCGTTAGGTATTTTCTGATTTGTTCGACGTTTCGAATTCCATTTTGAATTCATTTTCAAGAACTGTGAGATGAATATCTGTCCATACCGTCCTGGTCAATCACTCCCCTTACGAAGCAACCAAGCAAGAGCTAGCAAAGACTTCAATTGTCTGTTCTCCACGGAAACTGGTATTTATAATGACTCTCCTCAGTCATTATCCGACTGCGTCCGATATTAAGGCTGCATCCTGCCCATCCAGGTATTATGTAGAAATTGATGTTTTCACGGATCTTCGTTATACAAGATGAATTTTTCTGGGTTTTTATCCGTTAGGTATTTTCTGATTTGTTCGACGTTTCGAATTCCATTTTGAATTCATTTTCAAGAACTGTGAGATGAATATCTGTCCATACCGTCCTGGTCAATCACTCCCCTTACGAAGCAACCAAGCAAGAGCTAGCAAAGACTTCAATTGTCTGTTCTCCACGGAAACTGGTATTTATAATGACTCTCCTCAGTCATTATCCGACTGCGTCCGATATCAAGGCTGCATCCTGCCCATCCAGGTATTATGTAGAAATTGATGTTTTCACGGATCTTCGTATATATATATATATATATATATATATATATATATATATAGATGATAAGTATTCTCGACCGTCTATTTGTACACAAAGTTGTTTTTTTTTCTATATCAGGGCTTCGGTCTAAAGAAAAAGATTACTCTTTTTAGCTACCCGAGCTTTCGCTAATTTTTATTAGCTTTTTCGAGGGTTGTGCTATTTGAGGTTTTTTTTGGGAATGAAATGTAAAGATAAAACATGAGATGTGTAAATTTATTTATATATGTATATATATATATATATAGTATATAGTAATATATATATAGTAGTATATATATAATATATATAGTTTCTATTATGGTTACCCACCTCACCTTCAAGTTTAGATGAGTAACTAAGCAGGTTACTTTACTACATCATAATGTTCATCTGAAACAGCTACACCTAATAACCACCAATGAATTATGTGAAACATTGAAGTTCAGATCATTAGAATATAAAGAAAATCGAATTTCAATGTTACATTTTATTCGTGTTTAGAAACATACCAGAAAGATACAATATTGTTCTCAAATCATCTATTCACAGGATTAGTCAAAATTTCAGTTCCATTATTGAGTATGATGCCAATTTTAACTATAGCTCATCTAATCGATGTTTACTAGTCCCATTTGGACTGCTGGATTGTATATATTTTTATCAAATGATATTCACTGAATCATTATAATACCCGGATGATGTTTCTCTCGTTCGGATCTCAACATATTTTCCTGTAAATGGGAAACTGTTGGACAATAATTGCTATCAATTTCATTTATCATTCTCACCCCCGATTACACAACCTGAAGAATGAGGAAAACTCAGATTATTTTCAATCGGTTGAACTGGTATGGTGCAATTACCCGCTTTCAAACTCTGTAAAAGCTGCCTAGCCTTCAATGCTTTCATGTTCCATAGTTATCCGAATCGAGGAAAATAATCCGCAATAACATTTCTCTTTGGCAACTTTCCTGCGCTGATTAACGAACGAGCTCTCCCAGCTGTTTCAATATAGTTATGGCATCAACTCACACATACCGATACTCAGCGTTTACTGGGATTATAATCCCCCAATGCGCATAACCAGTGAAAAAGTTGAATGCTAGATTGCTTTTACAGTCACAGCGATGAATTGCACTAGATCTGCTCAACTGATCGAGATAAACCTGGCCTCTAGTCGTTTTTCAGAAACTATATTGTTCCTGTGTTTGATTTTGAAGTTTTTTGAATTCATATTTTTTCTGGAAACAATCCCAACATTTATCCCTCCTACGCTAATCTCAATCGACCAAAATGCGTGCATTTCCATAATTTTCAGAATTCCTTTCAAGCCATCCCCTTTCGTGTATAAATCCCTCGACCTGTAATCTCGGCATTATATCAAATTATTGTACATTTGGGTCATTTACTAAGCAAAATTTTGAGAATCATGTATATGCACACATTTCAACAGATTGAATTTGCTGCACTCGGGGTATAACCTCCAAATAAATTATTTTCGATTACTTCGATTTTGTTGTGTGGAAGAGCAATCTCATGTCTCAGGGCGAAGTGAACCCAGCCACTTGATAAAGGTCGTTAGCAAAAATACGTATTGATAACTCATTTTCATTGTCTCGAATGAAGTTGCAAAACAGTCTGTTTTTATAATGACTTCGAAATTATATTTTTTTATGATTTCTATTATTTTCCTCAATGAGAACTTTTTAACCGATTGAACTCATCAAAACATACATTGATTTTGGCTCACTTTTCAGCATTGTATTGGTCCTGCGTTCGATTTTGAAGATTTCTGAGCCAAGCTCAATCGATCAAAATGCGTTTTCAAAATTTTGTAAACGATTTCATAATTTCATCAAATTATTATACACTCAAGCATCTGCTGAGCAAAAATGCGGAAATCATGGAATCAGTTATAATCGATCACTTTTTATAACTCAGATGCGAAAAGTAAAACAAAATCACCTCACATGGTTGTATTCCATATTTTCATTGAAGTGAACAATATAACTCATCTTCTTGGACATTCATCTGGTATAAAATGTCGAAAAATCAAATAAAATATAAAAAATTAATAATAAAGTTAATCAGAATAATTCCTACAGTCATTATACAAGTATCCACCCCTTCATCCTGAGAATAAATTTCGAAAATGTTAACAGGCTGGGATATTCTCAGTGTGAGCAATCGGTTGTAACGACCGGTAGGGTTTGTAATTGTTGTTCTGCTTTCATTTGCTCTTCTAGGTACCCACAATAATCCCTCAATATGTTCCTTCTAACACTGTACCTCTATTTCAACATATCTGTATCAGTTTATGTTTACAGAATCGACAACTTTACAATTTACAATCCCACCACTCTGTTGCTAGTGTGGTAATTGCTGAAAGGGTATTATTTTTGTATTATTTTACCATTAACACTTGCTTCTAAACATTTCTCAACTAGATCACACTTTAGTAAAAATAATCCCAACGCTAGATCACCAGATGTAACGACCGCGAGAGTTATTGTAATTCTGCATGAACGCTTCTAGTATTTTATTTCTCTTTATGTAAATAATTTAATAACAATTACTTTATGCTTTCTTCAAAAAAAAATCATATATTCAGATTACAATACCTCTGCACGTTACTTGATGGAATAATCGGCTGAAGGCTTTTGAATTCATTAAGGCAGCGATTGTCACCAGACGTAGATTTCTCTACGTCCAATTTTGGATATTAAGGCAATTTCCGGAAGAGGCATGAATTCAGCTCTTTCCACGAAGAAAGGGTCTTCAGTGAGAAACCTAGGGTTTAATTTCTGCTTCCTCGTATACTCTGAAATCTGAAAATAGGGCGGCTTGTAGCAAATGAAATCCTCTGATAACTTTAAGCAATATATTAGCAACAAAAGGAAAATAGGAACTTACAAAATAGATTAGAAAAAAATATATATCAAAAGAAATATGCAGTGAAAACAATTTATAACAAAAAAATGACATGTACCGTACTATTTAGGCTAATTAAAATATTGAAAAAATGAACTGAGACCGGAAATGGCCGTCTCTATGCATTAGAATAATAAAAATTCCACAAACAGAAAAATGTGTACTCAGAACACAAAAATCTGATGTACTTATATCTATAAATGCCTCTAAAGTTGCCTTACTGGCTAGTTGTATATTATAGGCCGCCCTACGGCCCATCTCGATAACTAGTCGATGTCAGAGAGAGTTAGAAACATTCCTCAACTTGTGATTCAAGCAACAGATATAAAATTTGCTGATGGATTCTCTCCCCAAAAGTGAATAAAATGGTTATTTACGTTAACACACATGAAAATTGACATACCAAGTTTCCATTCCATTCCATAGATTTTTTTTGGTATTCCAAGATATGGCACTTTGCACACTAATTACTAATATTCTCAGTTTTACTGATTGTAACTTCTACCCCTGTGACTTGAGACGCGACCCCATGATTTAGGGAGGGACTACGAATCCCTCCCGCGCTCAACGCGCGATACCCGCTCGCGGAGATCTCTCGATCTTCTTTCTAGCGCGACCTATGTTCAACTACCTAAGAGCGACCTTTTCTCGTCCACTCTCATTATTGCAAATTTTGCAAAATCGCAACTCTTTCACAGCGTGCAAGCTGGATGAATGTAACCATTCGTCGGACTGATCCCACGCGAAGGCGATGTTTTGTCTATCAAAAAGTTTACACGTCGGAAATCTCATATCTTGTCTAGACTGAAACAAAGTTTTTATATACAGGGTGCGAATACTCATATTGAGTTCACTTGAAAATGCACAGCATTACACGGTAGAGCTTTTTTAATCAGACAGCGCCCAGTTTCGAAAATCTAAACCAGTTCACGTTAAGCCGCTGAACAAGAATCCGAAGTTAAAACGCTGTTATTTCTATTCTTTATGGCCCTTTAAAGTTCGGAGAATGGCATATCCCACGTTCTTTATTATACAATATTACGATCGGGAACAGACTACTGTAGAAAATGTTTGTAGGATTTGAATATGATGAAAGAATCTCCTCCATGGACATTCAAAAATCTCGTATGTAATACGATAGAAAATTTTGTAGGATCTCGTTGCGCTAATCCTGTAGAACTTGCATTCGTTAAACGGAATAAAACTTCTAACTAGATATACATAGCTACTCGTTTTATAAAACCATACCGCTGTATTCGATGAATCTCTCGAGCAAATCGAAGTGTTCACTAGACATGGTGGGTCATTGGGTGAAGTGAATAAAAGTGAGCATGAGTTCAAACTGTAGATCTGCCCTTGTCATATTTCAACAACCCGTATAAATTTGTCCAAAAAAAAGTAAGTGCCAGCATTTGACTTCAACTCTATTCACTTTACCCTTTATGCCATTTTCGTGAAAATGTATATCTTTTTTTCGTCCATAAAATATTTCCTAACAGAGAAAACGTTGAAAACTTTGTAGGTGTATTTTTTATCGTTTCAATAATTGAATAGTTTTGGTCGACACATAATTGAATTCCATATTGAAAAATACCTACACTTTCAGGAACTTAGGTATTTTTGTGCAGAGCAGGCGCGTTTACAGCTTTGATCCATGGAGGGGGGGGTAGTTCGAGTCGCGAGAGTAACAGAAAATAAAAAGGCGCCACAGGCGAAATTTTTTCATTTTTTCAGGAAGAAATATATTAAAACATTATATTTGATAGTTATGCAGTGAATGAAATAAGCTTCATTATGTGAATCTTATTGGTAATTTTGATTGAAACACTGAATATTCCCGGATCGTGGGGAGGGGGTAATTAACCCCATCCCCCTCCTTGTACTCGCGCCTGGTGGAAAGAATGAAATTTGATGGAATATTTTTTTTGGCTTTTTTCTTCTCCGAATCAACTGATTGAAATTACAACTTCTATGAAAAAAATAAAATTAAAAAGAGAAGTTGCAATTCATATTTTTTGATTCGGGGGAAAAAGCCGAAAAATAATTCATCAACTACACTTCTCTCCGAACTTTCAACTTCATTAGTGTTCACAAAACCTCCGTGCGTGTTGCGATGTACAGTAGCTTCTCAAAAATCAGAAAAAGTCCTGAATGTATTATAATAAATGAAGTCATTTTCAATCATTCTGTTATCATCGCTGTGATAACACAAAAGAAAGTTTTTCACTAGCTATTTGTTCAACGAGCTATGCTGCAGATCATATGAGTCGGAAGTCAGCATTCCATGCGAGTTATGAATCAGTTTTTTTTCTCCGACTGTAATAGATAATAGGTATAATTAAATGACTAAATAGAGCTGCCTTTGATTGAAATTTGTCATTCCACGGAATAAGTACAACAAAAACACAACGAAGTGATTGTTTTATCAAGTAAGGAGATTGAATCGATGATATACTACAACTGTAACACAATGAAGTCATTCTGTTATCAGCCATGGAAATCAAATTTAAGTGTTGTGTTATAACTGTGAGAAAAATAGTGTTCCAGCATCACAACTGCTGACGAAGTCATTCCATCCTGCTTTCTGAATAAATCGTCTCCTGAACCTCCGTCTATTACAAATGAAAAATTGTAACTTCAAGCTGTTCCGACCGTATCTCGACATAAATAACGTGACTTGTCACTTCGGTGCCATCGAGAGTTATCGCTACTGAAATTTGTCTCCAAAAGGAGAAGTGACAGTGTTCTGTTGGCTCATGTCCCGTTGAAAGTGGAAAGGATGCACAATATTTGATTCATCTCTGCGGCGAAGAAGGGTTTGAAGGATACATCATTGTACAGGGGATTTCACCCCGATTCTACTATCACAGTATGAGTTGATGAACTGAAGGTCGCTGTATATAGCAAGATTATATTTGCATGAGAATCAAAGTGATCGAATTCCACTTTGTTTTTTAATATGAAAATTGCCATAGCTCCTAAATAATATGGTGGCTGATGATTTTGGTATTCATATTGGTCAAAAATCTCTTTTTATGTAGTTTCATTGGAAAATCTTAAAAACTTACTAAGGAATACTTATGCTGAAATTTATTTTTTTATGGTTTTCTCTACTCAATACAAATAAAAGAAAAAGTTTCGAACTATTATTATTATTATTATTATTATTAAGTGAATGTTAGGCGGCAAAGCCGTTCAAACATATCAAAATGTACAGGGTAGATGTAATAGAAATATATGAATGCATTAAAAATACATATATACACATATAGTCCTCAGTTTTGATAAGTGTCCAAGGCGTTCTTGAAGGCATTGATGGATGACGCACACACCACATTTTCCGGTAGGTCATTCCAGTGGGTGAAGACTCGGTTGCACAAAAAATGTTGGCGACACAATTTATGAAATCTTTCACGGGCTAACTTGTAAGGATGACCTCTCAGTCTTGCATCGTAACTACAGATGAAAAAGTCCAGATTCACTGAATAATGTCCGTGAAGAATTTTGTAGGTTTCGATAAGATCACCTCTCATGCGCCGATTCCAAAGAGATGTTATCCCAAGTATTTCTAGGCGACGGTCGTAGGGTAAGTCTCGAATTTGGAATTTGTCTGGAGAGCTTTGTGATACGTCTCTGGGTTTGTTCGAGCACATGGATATCTTTAGCAAAGTAGGGATTCCATACTGGCACTGCATACTCGAGGATAGGTCTATATATATATATATATATATATATATATATATATATATATATATATATATATATATATATATATATATCTTGTATACTTTGGACAGGAGCTGAGGTGACATGTCCTTGAATGAAATAGCTACCATATAGGATATTCGATTGACTTTCTTTATGGTTTCTCCAATGTGAGTTTCCCATTTCAGGTCATGGCTTATAATAACACCGAGGTCTTTTTGGTGAAAAACTGGTTTGAGATGGGTGCCATTGATTGAATATAGATTTCTCGGGTTATGGAAACCAAAATGAAGAACACTACATTTTTGTACGTTCAGATCCAGAAGCCACTTTTGGCACCACTCTTCTACACGTCGGATATCATCGGATATTTTACCTTTGTCGGCATTGTTGACGAATATGTTGAATAGTAGAGGGCCAATCACAGATCCCTGTGGAACACCACTTGTTGTTGCGTATGGGGTTGAAAGTTGGTCATCGATTTGGACACGACAAGTTCTATTCGACAGAAAATCCCTTATCCAATCCAGGAGTGGTCCTCTAACACCACAGTGGTGCAATTTGTGAAGAAGTCTTTCATGGGGGACTCTGTCGAACGCTTTTCTGAAATCGAGGTAAATAATGTCAACAGAACAGTTCACGTCAAGTTCCTTCGTCCAGAGATCGACACAGTGAAGAAGATTCGAAACAGTGGACCGCCCTCGAAGGTATCCGTGTTGTTGGTTTTTCAGCACGCCACTGTCCAGAAAAAAGGTAGTCAATTCCTCAGTGATTATTCTTTCCATGCATTTGCACAGGAGATACGTAAGGCTGATCTGACGATAGTTTGCGGGATCCAACTTGTCCCTGTTTTCAAAGACGGGTATTATCGTAGAATGTTTCCATGCTAGTGGTAGTTGTCCCGCGTAAAGAGGCATAATACCTGTTTCAAGAGGAAATTGGTATAGTCGCCCTGTATATGTAACTGCTATTTTTTAAAGCAAAATTGATTGATTTCATTTGTTACTAATGATTTCAGGACATAAGAACAAACAATATTCAGGGAGACTTATGTTTGAAACATGAAAGTACTTATAATTTTCAATCTGAATATTCTTTCTAAAAACTTTTTTTTTTCCAATTATAGCTTCCAAATCATTTTTTTGAACTAGTTCCGATATTTAAACTCGAGCAATATGTAGTACAAGACAATACAATAATTTATAATAATAATAATAATAATAATAATAATCGTCTTTATTGTTTTCAGTGATATTATACAAAATATTCATTGATAAGAACAACAATTGAAAACAAAGGGCGAAGTTCAGTTCTTGTGATGAAACATCATAAGACTTGTTCTTCCACTTAACCCTAATAGACCTGCATATAGTTCTATAACGAAAGAAATTTTTAATTTTCGTCGGTGTTTTGAACATACATATTTTACATAATATAATTTTAATAATAATTTTTCTTCTTCTTTTGATCGACATATAATAAGCCATCTAAGTTTGGGGAAAAATCAAATTGCTTGAGATAACATTAATATATTTTTATAGGAAGCCTTGAATGCCTGAAAACTTGAAAGTTTTTTTATTTCTGGTGGAACCTGATTGTAAAGATGAGAAATTTGATAACTGAATGATCGGCGGAACAATTCTGTTTTGAAAGTAGGTATTGTCAACAGTCCTTTGTGTCTTATGTTTAGGTTATGAATATCTGTTCTGAATCTGACTTTTTTGTGCAAGTAAGAGGGCTTCTTAGTAACTATTATTTTATGAAAAAGCACCACGGAATGAAACACCCTTCTATTATTCATATTCAGCCATTCAATTTCTTGGAGCTTATGAGTTATTCTTTGTCTTCTTCTCACACCAAATAATAATCTTAGACAGCAGTTCTGGACTTTTTGAATTTTTTTTCGGTATTCTATGGTGAGATTAGGTCCATAGAGAACATCTGCATAATTGAATATAGAGAGTATCAAGGAATCACATAAAGTTTTTTTAATATGAAAAGGGAGAAAATGTCTGTTGCCGTAAATGATTTTGAGTGATAAGTAGGCACGTTGTAAGAGTCGATTTATATGACTTTCAAAACGCAACCCATCATCAACTAAGACACCCAGATTTCTTGCCTCTTCGACTATTGTGAGTGTTTCATTTCCAATAGTGATCTTCATAGCATCAGATACTATTTGCCGATTTCTTCGAGACCCAAACAACATAACCTTTGATTTCCCTGGATTGATAATGAGACAATGATCAGTAGCGGTTTTAATGAAGGCTTCAAGATCTCCATTGATCAGCTCACATGCAGATTGCCTCTCTTGAATAGAAAAGCTGTGATACAACTGAGTATCATCTGCATATAAGTGCACTCTACAGCTGCGAAGTGAATCTATGAGACGAGAAGTGTATATGGAAAATAAGAGAGGTCCAAGGATTGAACCTTGTGGTACTCCGGATTTCAGAAGGCGACTTTCAGAGCTCTCTCCATCCATACACACCTTCTGTTTCCTGTTTTTGAGATAAGCGGTCATGAGTAATAGGGCATTATTTGTGAAGCCGATATATTTCAACATATTTATTAGTAGATCATAGTTTATCGTGTCGAAAGCTCGACTGAAATCCAATAGAATCAACAGAGTATACTGCTTATCGTTTGTGGCTTTAAGGATGTCGTCGACAATATGGAGAAGAGCAGTTGTGCAGCTATACCCTTTACGAAATCCTGATTGTATAGAGGGTAGTATGGAATATGTTGCCAAGTGATCCTTTATCTGTATTTCCATAGCCCTTTCTATAACTTTAGAAAGAGTTGGTAATATGCTTATCGCGCGTAAATCTTTTAGTTCTTTAGGATTTTGTTTCTTCGGGATAACCCGCACAACCGCTTCCCTCCAGGCTATAGGATAAACATTTTCATTAAAACAATAGTTTATCATATGTGTGATGAAAGGCACTATGTGGGGACAACAGAGCTTCAGAAGAGTAATATTTATACCGTCACAACCTTTTGCATTTGTTTTTATTTCGCATATCGTTTTGAACACAAAATAATCATTTATTTCCTTGAATTTAAATTCTGAGTTGACAAGTTTATTGTTATTATAGAAATTCATCAGTTCTATAGACGGTTCATTTTGTGGAATTGAATCTATAAAAAAATTGTTTATGTTATTTGGGTCTTTCAGGTTATTTGGAATATCTGTATTTCTTTTTTCGGATATGAGTTTATTTGATTTGAGTGTTTTCCACATGTCCTTTTGGGAGTTATTATTGTTGAATTGATGGATGAAATAAGCTTTTTTTTCCCTTTTGATAGATTTGTTAGTTAAATTTCGCATCTGTCGATAGAACTGTAGATGACTTTCGGATTTGTTCTTTTTATATTTCATGAGGGCCTTATCTCTCTCTGACATCATTATCTTTATCGTTCCAGTTAGCCATGGGGCCCTAGCCTTAGTCACTCGAGATGTTTTCATTGGTATATGCCTGTCAAAGAGATCATTTAGACAGTTAACCATATACGATAGTTTTTCATCGATGCTTTCTTGGTCATATATTCGGAAGAAAGAAGTATTGTATAGATCTCTTTGAAAGGCTTCTTCATTAAAATTTTTGAAACATCTATAGGTACAGTATTTAGGTTTCTGTTTTTCGCTACATATTTTGATTTTACAGTGAACAATTGAATGATCTGCAATGGTATGTGATATGATACCTGCCTCTATAATAGCTTCTTTTGGTACTATAACATAATCAAGTAATGTAGCTGATGTTGAAGTAATTCTAGTTGGAACATCTATAATTTGTTGCAAATTCAAGGCCTCAATAACTGAATAAAATTTCTTCACGGAACTATTTTCGAAATCAAAAAGATTGATATTAAAATCCCCCATGCAAATTATATCATCTACAGTGGGAAAAATTGAGATTAGACTGTCCTCAAACTCATCTAAAAAAGATATTGCATTTTGCTCGTGAGGTTTGTATATAACCCCTACGGCAATTTCTTTCTTCCCCATTTTGACTTTTATCCAACATTGCTCCCAAATATGATCCTGATCATTCACAATAATCTCGCAGTGTAGTTCATTTTTCATATAAGCACATAGACCCCTACCATTCAGATTACGATCTGCCCTATGTAAAATATATCCATCGATTTTCAGCCGATCATCAGTTATCCAATCTCTTAGCCAGGATTCGCATATCAAAAAAATATCGAAATCATTTTCATTCATTTGCTGTTTAACTTCATGGAGAGAAGGTAAGAGAGACCTTACATTCAAGCATCCAATTTTTAAAAAATACATTCTTTATCGATAAGATAGTGCCGGTATATGTCGATCAGATAAGGAACAAATAAAAAAATAAACAACAGAAAACAAAACAAGAAGAAAAATAAAAACTAGATGATATTTCTATTGTACGATACTCAAGAGAGCAATCTGAACACTGAAACCTCGATTGGGGCGAGACCAACTGCACCAATGCTGCTCTCCACAAATAATACAATATAGGAGATTTAGACGTTTCAGAATTATTAATAGGAATTGAAAATGATCTAAGGCCTTGGTATGTTATGTGTGTAATGATAGATTCAGATTCAATGAAATGATAATAATAACAAATATTAATAATTATCTAGGCGAATAAATGTAGTGGAAGGGAAAATAAAAGAGAAAGCAGAGACCTGTGACGTGATGTCCTGGTTAAAGTTTCGCAACATCTTCCAATGTGTAGATCTTCTTGGCATGTTCTTCGTCTTTGAACTTAGCGAAAATTATTCCAGAGTTTGTCCAGACTCTACCCGAATCCCCTACTCTCTCCAGAGACGCTTTCACCACATTCATCTGCGATTTGGTCAGGTCTTCTCTCATGACAATTTGACTTTTCTTGAGACATCCTCTGTTATTGTAAATGAGATTTTTAAAATAATTAGTAGAGAACGTCACCATAATCGGTCTTTTGGTATTCTCCCCCCTCCTTCCCAGTCTGAAACAGGACACGAGACAAGAAACATCTAGAGTCAAATTCAGCTTTTTCTGACATATTTCCAATATGAGCTCCATTGGATTTTCGTTTTCCTTCTCTGGTATACCATAGAACCTGATATTCCTGCCTCTAGCAATTTGTTCTTGTTTTTCCTGGCGATCTACTAAGAATTTGATTGTTTCCTCTTGTTTCACTAATTGCTCAGTAATCTTTTTATTCTCCTCTTTCAACTGCTGAATTTCCTTGTTGAATTTTTCACCAAGAGTTTCTGTGATAGTGTTTGTTAGTTGTGCGATAAATTCCTCCGACGTACATAGTTTCGTTACTAGGGTTTTAACCGCTAGTTGCAGTTCGTCTTCGCCCTTATTCACTCGAGGAGCCATGATGAAAATTTGTATCTTGCTGGCTTACTGCAACTTTGGTTCACTTCAGAAGTTTGATTTTCACACAGATGGTCTTTTACACGGTAACACTACACCAATGAAATTTTCAGCTTTTTATCTCCGCGTTTTCTAATACTTTTGTTCTCTTTTGAGCAGCACCTTGGCAACACGTCTACTCGATACGGAACATACGCAGGTTTATTCATCCTGTAAGATCACTTGTGATATAGGACAAGTCAATACAAGTAGTAAAAGGTCTTGGGTGGTGGTAATGGAACGGACTTCCATTGTCTTTAGAATAAACTGTATCGAAACCTGTTGCAAAGAAAGAATTTATGGACTTATAAATCTCATGAGAATTAATTTTTTGCAGCAGGTTTCAATTGAGTAATTGATATAGACTATAAACAATGGAATTCCAAACCAATCCAACTCTAAAATGAAAAAATGCGAAGTTCGACCTCTTCGAGCGCCCGTCACGACTATAATCCCCCTTCTGAATCGACAGAATGTCTGTTTGGTGCTTACTTACTCCAGTGAATATGAATCACCCATGTATCTCACACTCGATTCGTCATGTGGGAAAACAGAAGTTTCATTCTGAGGGTGGATATTTTCGTAATTATTTACGGAATAGTTTCTTGTCGTAGCACATACAGTTTTTTTTCAATTCGATAAAAACGTTCGGTTTCAATGTATTCCAATGTTGAAGTCTCGATTATACAGATTACTCAAAATGATCGAATACTATCATAATTTGTCGTGCCATCTCGACGTATTCTATAAATTATACAGTGAGCGTCATAATAAGTGTTATGTCCCCTATATAAGTCGTTACTGGACTCTTTTTTCTGCATTGTACATTTTTGTGTAAAAAGTTATACATATATTAGGAGTTTCGAAAATATTGAACATTGTCTTCCTCTAATGATGTACTATAAGCCTCGTTGAGCGAGGTTGGTTTCATGCAACTGATTGTGGTCTTTAAAGGTTTTCTTTTTCCGAATAAAAAGTTTTTAAAGCTCAATTTTGGTTTCCTTTTCAGAGTTTTCGCTTCAGCTATTGCTCGATGTGAATTCACATAACTACATAAGAGGTTCAGAATATTTGGCACCGATCATAGAATTTATGTGGTTTTTCATTAGGAAGTTGTTTCAACACAAGATCAGCAAACTTCCTTATCAGAATAATTTCTAGGCTGCCCACCTACATTCATTTTTCATATTGATTACTAATCGAGCATTTCCTTCCAATTTTGATATGATATAATTCAAGAAATACGTTTTGGATTCGTTCGAGCATAAAAAGTGGTGAGAAGTGATTCGCATATATGGGCAGGTATCTGCTACATTTGGATTGCTGTCAAATTTGGGAATACGGTTCAAATATTCAGTTCTGAATTGTTGAGCCATTGTGATTGTTTCTTGATTGACTTGATTAGGTTGACATATTGTATTCGAATCCAATTGATTACTTACTAATTGTAAATCGATATTATTTGGTTGTTCGATCGTATCTGAATTCACTTAGTGACTCTGAGTGGATTTAAATTGAAATCAATTTGTTTGGTTTATTAGTCAGATCGAATCCTAGAAATGTTCGAATCGTCAATCCAATCAGATGAATCTTCGACAGGCATTCAACGATTTCACTTACATAAGGGTAAAAGTCACTTTGAGCATCTCCCAATATTCAATAAGGGGGCCGCCTGGATCTGCAATGAATCTTCTTCCACTACGCCTTCTTTACAGATCTGGACGATGCTTTTTCAAGGATTTGGTCCACTCCGTCACCAATAACTCCACCAGACGAATCATCAAATTGTTCAATAGTCGATTAATCATTGAAACGAAAATTATCCGTTCAATATCTTTTTTTCGATTCTCAAAGTACAAGTACAACATATACATGTTTACGCTTACAAGATCAACTACTGATTAAATGTTTGAATTTACACGAGATGCCAAGAGTACATGTACCTCAGATGATTCCTAGAACCCAGAAAGCTGACTCTGCAGAATCAGCATGTTCATGGGCAAAGGGGTGATATATCTCGAGACAAGAAATTTTATTTCGACCATCACTGCATCGACTCAATAATGTCTACCGCAATTTTAGACGGAACTTCAGGCACAAGGACCCGCAGACCTCTCTCTCTTTTCTCGTAATGTCGCAGGAGTATTCAATTTTCTCTTGAAAATATCTCGTACTTCGTACAGATATTTTACATCTGTACCAACCTCATTCGATCAATATTCCTCACTCCCAAACATGAGGCTTTGAAAGTCTTCGGAACACAAATATATGTGAATGTAAATCAAATTCACCCTGGAGCGCTTCTTACCGTTGATGATTCAAAGAAATTACGACACCCTAATTCATTTCGTCGAGACTAGCTCTCAGAAACGAACACCGAAATCTCGCGAAGATTTTCTCGATGCTTCGAGCGTTTCCTTCATGACTACCGTTAAAACAATTATAGTTCGAATCAGCCGGAGAAATTTCGCAATAGAATTGAGCCCTGGAGCAGGATCGGAGCTTCAATCAGACTACAGAATGTGATGAATGTTTCGTGGGGAAATGATTCAAGGTTGCGCTCACAACATGTCTAATAAAATGAAATCCTTTTGTTTCCATTACAATCTAAGAAAATATAAATCAACTACCTTTTTCATTTCGACAGGGAAATTAGTTTTTCTCATATTACCGTTTCCTACTTGGATGTTTCTATAAGATCATTCTCTATTGTATCACCTAGTGACTGGTCATAGTATATTGTGAAATTGAGATGACAGATATCCAGTTCTACAACCAAACCAGATTTATGTCTAGTTTACCTGAAGCCGGCTCAGTTTCTTAACTCTTTAACGAATTATTCATTTCTTTAGAATTTTTTTTTTGATTTCAGTTAATAATGAGTTTAATAATAGGAATTTATGGTAAGAAAAATCACGTTTTCATTTTGAGTTTGAAGGATGGTTTAGGTATGAAACCACTAGAAATAAAGCGACTTTTGAAAAATATAATTTATCAAAACAAATGTCATTATGTCGCTAAATTCTACCAGAAAATCCAAATTGTATTTAGCACTAGTAGATCACGTTTTTATGAAACAGTTTTTGTCGTTCAAACATAAACTAACGTCTGAATCTGGTGCAGATATTGTCAACCTCCGAGGCAAAACGCCATCTGCAGGATGACCAAAGACTCGAACGCCTACTACACCAAATAGAGGAGACCTCTAGCGGGCATATCGTACGGAAAAACCGTAACAAATGCCCGCCGCGAACGAGAATTGTCTTAGGTCTACTTGCAGAAAAAGCTGCAACTACCGACAAAAATCAGAATTTTGATTTTCGAAATGATCTCAATCACAAATCCAATGCAACAGCTGTTTCAAACCGCCATAATAATTCATAGTGATAGTAGTCTAGACTTGCGAATACAAAACATTATAATTCTTGGATAGACGATTTTTTTGTCCGGAAAAAACCAGCTGATCACCGAAAAACTGTCCTGTAATAACTGAAAATCATTAACTATCGAGAAATTAGTTATGTACGTATGTAATTGCATTTATATCAATCGATATACGAAAACGTTACTGAAAACTATCCAGGAAACCTCCACGTCTACCAAACGAACAATCAGTATTACTCATGAATACACATGTTAGAGTAAGATGATTCATCACTGCTAATCGAAGGAAGCTCGTTTTAGCCAGATAGCCGGTCTGTTATTTATTATTTGAAAAAAAATTCATATCTATGGGCTTTCCCTGTGAAATCACTAGGAATCGAAGGGTTAAAATAAGCCAATTGAAACGTTTATTTCTTGAAGTTTCTTCGTTTCGCTGAAACCATAGTTTCCTGAAGTTTGTACCAGTGTTCCTTAGGGGCCAGTTTCACATATTATGGTGATTTCTATAGTCACTCAACCGAAACACATGTTAATCACCTACCTGAGGTTCAGATCTAGCTATATCGGATCTTAATGAGAGGAGAGGGATTCCGCTAAGACAAATCACTTAGTTATACCAATTACAGAATATTTATGCACACCACATATCGACTGTATTTCATGGAGAAAAACTCTGATTCGAACATCAAGAGGTTTCTTAACTGGTATTATTGTTTGAAGTATAAGAAAAATGAGAACTCAAAGTCGGAGTCCTCATAACAGACAAGAACACGAAAGAACGTCAATATTAAGAAGTAGAATTCATACCTCGCACATGAATTATCCTTTGAGTCGGTTGATACAATTCACCATCCAATTAGAAATAGGAAGATTGAGCTAAAAGTAACTGTTTTCTCTTTCGGAATATTCCCGAAAACGAGATTTTTGGATTTTACTGGCTCAATTTTTTTATTTTTGTATTGGTTTTGTGATATTGGTTCGACAATAATCTGAGAATATATAGTCATGGATACATTCTGATAATATTGTAAACTTTTCGAACTGTTCATAGAAATGGTTATATTAGAAATTCGTCATTGTTACATAGAAATCTTCTTCTGAGTTCATCAAACTCATTTTGTACACATCTTTGTACTTCGTACGTACCTTTATCTACACCCGTACTCTAATAATACACTCATATGCCCACAACCCGTTTTATAATGAAATCCATTACGATACAGATTTTTTATTACGATACAGATTTTCAACCAAAAGAAAACCATTATTTTTCAATCAAGCATGATGTGCATGCTCTGCATTTGAAATTTGTCAAGTCAAAATCGGTATAGGTATTGAACTTCTGAAGAATATAGCCAAACTTCGATAATCATAACAAAATGTCTGATACCAGCGATATGGGAGAATCACCTTCGACACCTTAACCGACAGAAATACAGTTAAAATGATTGAATTTTTCATTTGACAAATGCATGCTTTATTACTTATTTTTTCATCAAATTCTGTAGGCTCTCCGTAGCCATGCCGTCTGTGTCGCTGACATGTGCGGAAAAAATTGGGGGCTACAACCAATAATGACTACATGGCTCTATGCCAGAGTTATCAGACCCATGATAACGTATGGATCGGTGGTATGGTGGCCAAAGACCAAGCAGGTAGGAGTGGTTCGACGGCTCGGAGGACTGCAAAGACAAGCATGTCTGAGTGCCACCGGGGCCATGAGAACCACCCCAACAGCCGCTTTAGAGGTCTTGCTCAACCTGCCCCCACTACACATATACATCCAAGCCGAAGCCAGGTCTGTCACGAGCAGGTTGCTTAGAGGACAAGCTCCCATAAGCAATATGCACGGGAGAGACTACAACAAGCTATATGAGGAGTTGGAAAACGACCCGGTTACAAGAATGCCATCAGATGGCATACTTACCAGATATAGCTTTGACAAAACTTTCAAGACAAGTATAACGGACAGGGATGCGTGGAAGCGGGGGCCTCCCATCAATGCGGAAATCGCTGTCTACACCGATGGCTCCAAAACGAATGAAGGTGCAGGAGCCGGCATTTACGGAACCAAGCCGAAGATGAAAATCTCATTGAGCTTGGGCAAATATGCGACGTTATTTCAAGCGGAAATCGTTGCAATACACCATTGTGCACAAGAGCTAATAAGGCATGATTTTTCAGGAAAAAACATTGTCATATACTCAGATAGCCAAGCTGCTATAAAAGCAGTCAACTCAATGCAAGTTACCTCAAAACTTGTTTAGGACTGCATAGACGCCCTAAAAGAGCTGGGCAGTCAGAACAGACTGACCCTAGCCTGGGTACCAGCACATACAGGTTATAGAGGCAATGAAGAGGCCGATACACTAGCCCGAGAAGGAGCAAGTAAGGCCCTGAATGGCCCAGAACCGTATTGCGGTATAGCAAAAGCTGTACTAAAAACAAACACTTAATCATGGATTCAACAGAAGTCTCAAGATTGGTGAAACAATGCACCAGGAATGAGACAGGCCAAAGAGTTTATCAAACAACCGCTGCCAACATTCACAGACTATCTACTAGGCCAGAAGAGGAACACTACTAGAATAGTAGTAGGACTTCTCACAGGGCACTGTAGGCTCAATGAACATATATGAGTACAATAGGCCTGGCAGAAGAAATGCTATGCAGGTTCTGTCAGGAAGAAGAGGAAACATCAGTACACATACTATGCCACTGCGAGGGCTTGTCAAGACAAAGGTTTCTAACGCTGGGAGAAGAAAATCCAAGAGCTCTCAAATTCATGGGAGTTCTAAGAACTAGCCTGTGGAGTCTCGTAAAGAAGACAGGGTTAGACAAAGAACTCAAAATGATCTCGAGGACAAACACAATAGATCTGAAAAGGTCGCGGTGTAAAGGCTCGTAGCACGAAAGTCCCTAATATATAATCTATAATCTGTGACGCTGACATTGATTATTCTAGCTGGAGGAGACATTGGTTCGATTCCGGGCCCGAGCAATCTTTTTTTTCTTTGATTTTTGATCTTCTTTTCATATCTCATCGTTTTATTTCTCGAAGTAATACTATTAATTACAATTCTGTAGAATTTTTCAAAGAAATTCGTTAAATTAGTATTATTGTGTGCAATACAAATATAAATATAATATTTGTAGTTCTGCACTATCTATCGGGTGTAGATAAAATAGCGTATGCAACTCTCATGTAATGGTTATTAATACACTCGCATAAACCATACGAAACTCACCTTCGGCTCGTTTCATATCCCGGTTTATGCTCATATATTGATAACCATCATTACACGATTGTTGCATAATATACTATTATATAAAATACTATTATATAAAATACTATTATCTACACCCGTACTCTAATAATACACTTATATGTCCACAACCCGTTTTATAATGAAATCCATTACGATACAGATTTTTCATTAAGATACAGATTCTCAACCAATAGAAACACATTATTTTTCAATCAAGCATGATGTGCGTGCTCTGCAGTGGACGTTTGTCAAGTCAAAATCGGTATTGGTATTGAACTTTTGAAGAATATAGCCAAACTTCGATAATCATAACAAAATATCTGATACCAGCGATATGGGAGAATCACCTTCGACACCTTCACCGACAGAAATATAGTTAGAATGATTAAATTTCTCATTTGACAAATGCATGATGTATCAGTAATTTTTTCATCAAACTTTGCAAGCTCTCCGAAGCCGAGCCGTCTGTGGCGCTGAGATTGAATATTTTAGTCGGAAGAGACGTTGGTTCGATTCCGGCCTCGAGTAATCTTTTTTCTACAATTTTTGCTACTCTTTTCATATCTCATCGCTTTATTTCTCGAAGTAATACTATTAATTACAATTCTGTAGAATTTTTCAAAGAAATTCGTTTAATTAGTATCATTGTGTGCAATACAAATATAAATATAATATTTGTAGTTCTTCACTATTTATCGGGTGTAGATAAAATAGCGTATGCAACTCTCATGTAACCTTCGGCTCGTTTCGTATCCCGGTTTCGTATCTACACCTGTTCTCTAATAATACACTTATATGCCACCAACTCGCTTTATTATGAAATCCATTACGATACAGATTTTCATTACGATACAGATTTTCAACCAATAGAAACCTATTATTTTTCGATCAAGCATGATGTGCAAGCTTTGCAGTTTGACGTTTGTCAAGTCAAAATCAGTAGGTATTGAATTTTTTAAGAATTTAGTCAATTTTTGATAATCGTATGAAAATGTCTTATAGCAGTGATATAGAAGAATTACCAGCGACTCCTCCACAGATGTCTTAGACAAGAAAAAAACTCATTCGAAGGGATTATATTTTCCATTTGACAAATGCAACATATATGTTTTTATTCTCGATCAAACCAAATGAGCTGTCATAGCCGAGTGGTCAATGGCGCGGGCAGTGGTCAGGATCGTCCGGGTTCAATTCCTGACCTCGGCATAGAGATTTTCTTTTTCTTTTTTTTTTCTCTCTTCATTTCTCATTGTTGTATTTTCCGTGGTTATACCAATAATTATAATTTTGTAGAATTTTTCAAAGAAATACGATTGATTACCTACTATTATTGTGTTCAATATAAATACCCAATAATATAATATATAGAGTTCATTCATTATTTATCGGGTGTAGATAAAATAGCGTATGCAACTCTCATGTAATGGTTATTAATACACTCGTATCCCGGTTTATGCCCATGTATTGATAACCATCATTACACGATCGTTGCATAATATACTATTTTTAACAAGATATATGATTGATGAGTCAATTTGTATTGAACTCCCTTTCGAATATATTTTGAGTTAGTTAAAAAAAATTGTTTACGATCCATATTTCGTCCTACATACGACGTATTCAGTCATCGGGTAGGTGAATTTCGAATATTCAACAATCATCATGAGAAGTTATTTCGAAAAATTCTAAATATCGGGATGTTATGTGAAATAATCGGTTCAATGTCAGCATTCAAAACTATGATGGTATATCCATCGACACGAATGAATATGTCTCTGAAAAAATGTTAAATCACTAAGTGAATGTTCGCCGATGAATATAGAATCAGTTACTAATATAATCGATAATAGCAATACATCCATCCAATCGATAGAAAAAATATTTGCAAAAGAAAAACATACACTTACACCGATTTGAATAATCTACAGATGATTAATTCAAAATGTGAATCAGCCTACACAGGAAGAGTGATTCGATAAATTGGACACACCTTTCAACAATACTACAAAATAAAGGCAGAAATCAAATCATAAAGCATTCTTTATATCGAACTAAAATCTGCGTCATCTTGAGAATTATCAAACGATTGACATTGTAAGTACATATCGAAAAGCAACACCGTCTTTTTCATTTCGTTTGAAAACATCAAGAAAACTCGGGGAATAACAGAATGACAGAAATCAATAACCCATTTCCCAGTAGCTCTTATAGACGGTAATCAGATATATCCTTCAGTTGAAGCCGTTGAAGGGAAATCCGGTGACAAAATTCGAGAAACGAACGGATGATTGTAAACTGACTCAACAACAGTCAAAGCTTCGAGAAACCCGATACGGATTTACAGAAGCCTATCTGGATATCTACAATGTTGAACTATACAAAGTATTACCTCCCAGAGATAGTTCGCCAGTGTAGTGTTAAAGAACACCCTAAACCGAGATACAAAATGAAATAACTGAGGTTACTGAGATGCAGTAGGTATTATTTATCACAGAAAACTGTAATAATTTCTGATTTATTAGTAGATATTAACGAATTTCATCATCATATAAATCAATCATGTAGCATCATAAGTGTTCGAGCTGTGACCAGGGACAGTCGAGTTAATTTAGGCTCCTGTATCTCGTTGAGTTTTCAATAGTGATTCTCGAATAATAAAGCGATATACCATATATCATAGTGTGCAGTGAAATCGAAGGGATCGTTTTTAAACGACATTTCATCGACTTAAGCATCGCATCGCCTACAAATTCAGTCATATATCGTGTGCAGATCAGTGTCGGAGTTCAACAAAAACAAAAGTTTTTGTTTTTTCTTTATAATGCCGGAAACATGTGCTAAATGTTGTGCCTCGATCACACGATCAAATCCAGGTATTTTTTGTAGGGGTCAATGCGCAAAAACTTATCACCTGAAGTGTGCCAGTCTACCAGCGGCGTTTCAGGATATTCCTGATGATTCAGGCATCAGCTGGCTCTGTAAAGAGTGCAAAGAGGATGACAAAATTGACACGAAGTTCGCCAAATTGATGTCATCCATTACCTCATTACATAACTACCTGAAGGATATGAAAACCAAACAAGGCGAAGTTTTTCAATCACTCAACTATTATGGAGATAAAATTGACGAATTTGGGAAACGTATCGATACTTTTCAGCAAACAATAAAGTCAGTAAAAGAGGTGAAGGAAGACGTCTATCAACTGAAAAAAGAATGTAATTCACTGAGAGCAGAGATTGAAGGAATACGCCAACAGGACCGTATGGCCAACATCGAAATATTTGGAATTCCGGAAAAAAGCAACGAAAACCCGGTGCGATTCATCAAAATGTTATCCGATAAAGTGAATTTTCCACTACAAGAATCAGACATAAACGAGTGCTATAGAGTTCAATCTCACCCAGGAAACAGAAATAATA
The DNA here is from genome assembly GCA_032362365.1 of Zygogramma bicolorata. NCBI lineage: Eukaryota > Metazoa > Arthropoda > Insecta > Coleoptera > Chrysomelidae > Zygogramma > Zygogramma bicolorata. The sequence goes on from JAVJAQ010002999.1 coordinate 274,707, forward strand.
CGAATCCTAAGAACATAATCGTAAGGTTCACAAATCGTGCAACAAAAAATAAACTCATGGGAGCTCTGAAGCCGATTAAAAATGAAATATTTGCAACTGATTTTGGCTTCAAAATAACAAACCGAGTCTATGTCAATGACCACCTATCACACTATTTTAAAATCTTGTTCAAAAAAGCCAGGAAGTTTTGCAAGGAAAAAGAATTTAAATATTGCTGGATCAAAGACTCGAAAATCTACGTTAAGAAGTCCGATACGACAAGAGGTGTACAAATTAGCAATGAAGAAGTACTGAGAAAGCTGAGTCCTGCATAAAAAGGGTCTACTTTCGCAATAATCTGTAAGCCTCTAGTTACATTCAACAAACTCTGGATATATTACCAAAACACGCGCGGATTGAGGACGAAGACCGACAAATTTTTGACTGCAACCCAATCTTTGGATTTTCATTTAGTATGTGCAACAGAAACGTGGTTACACGAAGATATTTCCGATTCCGAACTGTTCTCATCCTCCTACAATGTCTACCGCAGAGACCGGGATAGACATATCAGTGGGAAATGTGATGGTGGGGGAGTGTTTATTGGGGTTCACAGGGATTTGTCGTCTACTAGTATACCACAGTGGTGCACAAACGGTAAAATAGAGGATCTTTGGGTTTCAGTAGCGCTGGATGGAGGTAAGAAATTATTTATATGTTGTACGTATGTCCCTCCAGACATCTCTATAAATGACTTAAAGGGATACCTCAACAAGATTGAAGGTATAGTAAACAACCACCCCCAACAAACCTTCATGTTTGTGGGAGATTACAATTTTCCAAAACTAGAATGGAAAGCTGACATTTCTGACCCTATAGGCTACTCTCCAACCGGCGCTACTGACAGTAAAAGTGACCACTTCCTTGACTTTGTGTCTATACTTAGTTTGAAACAATTCAATAATGTTAGAAATGTCAATAATAAAATCTTAGATTTAGTATTATCAAATCACAGCGAAATCCATATTGAACCCTCAATTCTCCCTTTTGTTCAAGAAGACCCTCATCACAAGGCCTTAGAAATCACTGTAAATCTGGAACCTCAAAAACAATTGCCAAATAATAATTATACGAGGGTGATGTATAATAAAGCCGACTATAATGCTATCAGAACATTTTTGGACTCTGTTCAATGGGAAGATGTACTGAGCTCAAACGATATTGATGTGTGTGTAGACAGTTTTTACGATAAAATTGATCAAGCTATTGCAGAGTTTGTACCAAAAACCACGATTAGAAACAAAGACCATCCAGTTTGGTTCACAAGGGAGACTATCAAACTATCCGAAGATAAAATTCGTTACCACAAAAAGTGGAAACTATACAAAAACCGCGATGACTATTTTAGATTCTCGTTTTTGAGGAGGAAACTGAAAAAAAAAATTAATGTTGATTACAAAAACTACATTGAAAATACAGAAGAAAATCTCAAAAGTAACTCCAAAGTGTTCTGGTCGTATCTCTCGAACAAAAAGCAAAAAACGTCAATACCTAACGAAATGAATTTCAATAATAAATCATACGAAGGAATCGTTTCTCTATGTGAAATTTTCTCAGAATATTTTGGAAGTGTCTTTGAGAGTAACCAAACACCATGTTTAATCGAGGAGAGAAAGTCAGAGGATACCTTCAATATAAATTTCGTATCTGAAAAACAAATAATAGAAGCACTAAACGGGCTCGATGTCAAAAAAGGTCCAGGACCTGACGGAATACCTCCTCTATTCATTAAATCATGTTATCAGAGTTTAGTGCATCCTTTACATATACTATTCGACAAATCATTGTTATCTGAAAGATTTCCACTAAAATGGAAGGTTGCACAAGTCATTCCCATCTTCAAATCGGGCGATAAAACAGATGTCTGTAATTATAGACCTATCTCATTGATTAATATGTTTGGCAAAGTTTTTGAGGTAATTTTGACGAAAGAGCTGTTCTTCATGGTCAAAAATCCTGAAAAATATCCTCAGTGGATGATAAAAGACAATTATATTTTCAAGCATACTCCTAATAAAATAGCTTTGAAAACAAATATAGCTGAGTGGAAATTGTTAGTACCTCTTGATCAGAGAAAAAAGGTAATCTTCGATTCGCATAATCTTCCAACTTCTGCACATTTAGGTTATTTTAAAACCATGAAGAAAGTATCAGAACAGTTTTATTGGCCACGAATGAGGAAAGATATTTTGAAATATGTCAGGGCCTGTCAAATTTGCTGTAGTCAAAAATCTCTGAATGCTCAACGTTTTGGTTTGATGGGAGCTGAAAGAAAAGTTAGTTTTCCATTTCAGTTTGTTAGTACTGATGTTATGGGACCTTTTCCGAGAAGTTCCAAGGGTAATAAATTTTTGGTAGTAGCTTCAGACTATTTTTCAAAGTTTGTTGTTATGAAGCCCATTAGGAACGCAACAGCTCCAGCAATCACAGCATTTTTAGAAGAAGTTATTTTAACTTATGGTACTCCTCAAGTTTTATTACTGGTTAATGCATCTGCACATAAAGGGAAAGTTTTTAATGATTTCATTAAAGAATACAAAATTCCCAAGGTGTTATACACCTGTCGTTACCAACCCAATGAAAATCCAACTGAGAGAAATAATAGAACAATTGGGACAGCTATAAGATGTTTTATTAAAGAATCTCATAAGAAGTGGGACAGGGAAATTTTTAAAATCCAGCATGCTATCAATTCTGCCACTCATGAAGTGACAGGATTCAGTCCGAATTTTTTGAATTTTGGTAGGATAGTACCAGCTAATGGGGATTATTATGGTGACATCATTGATTTCGAATTGAACAACAATGCTCAAGCTAGAAAAGTGTATAGTGAAGAATTGGAAAAATTACCTTCTCTTTATAAGAAGGTACAAGACAAGTTGTCTGCCTCTTATCAGAGGAATGCCAATCATTACAATTTGAGAAAGCGTGAGCATGTATTTCAGATAGGTGAAAAAGTCTGGAAACGGAATTTTGTGCTCTCAGATGCGGCAAATGATTATGCGGCCAAGTTAGCACCGCGCTACATCTTATGCAAGGTGAAGAAAGTTTTGTCAAAAGTAGTTTATGAATTGGAAAATCTAGATGGTTCCAATGCAGGAACGTGGCACGTTTCGAAACTCAAACCCTTTTACGGATCAGAATCTGATTTGTCAGACTGATCTAGTTATAAGTTATAATTAGTTTGTATCATTTACTGTCATGTAAATTTTGCAACCCTGAATTTTGCTTTACTGAGATCTTGATGTTCCTGAAGATTTTATTTTGATTGTTACATTGGTAATGGACATTTTTTTTAGGAAATAAATTTTGACGAAGTAACTGATATTTGGCAATTATCCATATTCAATTGGGTTCGATTACAATGAGGTATTATTGATAGTATCTGAAATTCATGATTAAATAATAGAAAGTTTCTATTTTGTATATAATATTTTTAGGAATTGGGAATTAAGTGGAAATTGAAATTTTGAGGGATTCTGTAAAAATTTCCATGGTAGAAATCTTGGAATTGGTGGGTACAAGTTTATGTTAGACTGACTTAATAGTTCATTGATAGGTACCTATGTAAATAGTAAAATAATTTGGGAATAGAAATTTATTAAATGAATATTTTTTTACAAAAAAATTATAAAAAATATTTAAATTAGGTGCACTATAGTTGGGTTAGTAATGATTATAGGATTTTTTATCCTAGTAAAAATTGGGGCAGAATCTGGTTGTCCCTCACTTGTGTGAAAAGATACTTGGACTTGGCACGTTCCCAGATAGTAGGTGGATCATAACATCATCCATTACCTACGGCAGTTACATCACTGTTTGTGTATTTGAGATAAATATCTAGAATACTCACCTTATTAGCACATAATGCCACCATTTTTTGTGAAGAATACGATCATTTTGGAAACTATTGGTTGTCTCGAGCTGTTCTGTTGTTTCTTGATATTTGGATTTCTGTAAAAAAAAAAAAAATATGTTCAATCGCAATTCAAATTTTAGTAAATTATGATTCAATTGTTTACTGACCTTAATATTGATATTTTGAGCTGGTACAATTGACTGGATGTGTAGTAACAATTTTTTCTTTTGATCTTGTATTCTTCGAAGTATTGTTGTTTTTATCTGGAAAAACTTTGATATGGAGCTTCGCTGTTGAGTTTCAATGGACGACTGGCCTATCATTGTTTGACTATGATAAAGTACTACTGATCGGATTGTTTAGGTGTTCATCACAAGAACGTGTTCGATATGGAGCTTCGCCGCTGATTCTCAGTGGACGATTGGCCTGTTGAACTGTTTGCGTGATGATTATCTGAATTGGTCACTTTTAGTATTGAATACCTTTTGTAGATTTGGCCTGTCAATTGGGGTGGCTTGTAGATATCAATTTTGCCAATTGATGATTATTTCTGGTTTACTCAGTATGATGTAAGTCATGGAGTAGCTAATTCTTTGGTCGATTTTGTAATGAATTGAAATTCCAATTTTTTTGTGGCCAAGTTGGCAAGTGTTGATCGATGTGGATCATAGTGAGGAATTATCAGTTCTATAGTTTGAATTAGTAGTACTGATGCTTTCATCCTTAATAATCATTAGTATTATCATTGGTAATTGATGAATTTCGCTTCCTCAATTTTTTGTTGCTGACATTTTAGTTTTGGGTGAGATTGATGAACAATCTTTTATTTTTTGCTGTACCCCATCTGGTTTTATTGCGTACAGAACTTATAGAAGGATGTCAGATATAAAGATCATGGTCTTATCTACTTGATATTGTCATTTTTCTGTGTTGTTGTTGCTGTGTGGGTAATGGGATTGGATACCTTTTTGTGACAAATTTTCTAGTTCAAAGATAGCACACTTGGAGGTGGTTTGCTATCAGGGTTTTGAACCTCCCATTCTCCTACGAAGAATGTTTGTTTAGGTGTGCTGGGACGGCAAACTCGAGGTGTTTGTTAGCAGCATTTCGAGCCTCACATACACTCTGTATGGAAGAGTGTCCGCCCATTTTTGTTTTGTAGGAGACCTGGTGTGATGGGCGCGAGTATAGTTCAGTCCGGCAGCTTGACCTATCAAGCAGAAGCCATGGAAGGGTGAACTTGGGGGGTGTCGTCTGCGCTAGCGTGGAGGTCTAGGCCGGTCAGCGTGTGAAGCTCGCCCAAGAGCGGTCGGGCGGCACTACTGGGGGATCCTGAGCTCCATGGATTCGTCGCGACTGAGGATTTGCTCGCGGTATCACACACAGGAGGATCTCTGAACTTTTTTTTGGGGGGCTTTGTGGCTTAGCCATTTTCAGCTTGGTGAGGGCTATATTTCACCCCAATTGATGTGGACAATTGGCTGTCTCTTTCTCTATTACTTGAGTATATTAAATTCTTTTCTGTTTTTGTTTCCACAGGTGGGTTCTTGTGGGGTTTCTCCATTTCTGCTGTGGGGATGAGTGGGGTAGTCCATCGTCGAACTCGGGGACGAGTGGTATCAGGTGTATCAACGGCGCAGCATGAACATCGAGCAGCGAGAAGATCGCCTGATCTGAGTTCGGTTGTGGACGGCCACTTTTGTCTTTGCTTCAGGTGGAGGGATCCAACAACGACTTATCAGTACCGGTCGAACATTTGTTCACTGTTTTACCAAGATGCAAGCTTGAGGTAACTGGCTGAGCATTTCGAACCTCCATCCTGGAAAGGATGCAAGTTATTTTACTGGGTGCATTATGACAATCCCTGAAATGAAATAACTGGTATGATTATTCGAATAACGTGATAATAAAATATGCTTACCAATATTCACGATTGAAAAATTTGAAGATCAAATTTTTCTTTGTAGGGAGAAGGGTGTTGTAACGTTTCACTTTTACCATTTTCGATTTAGTGTGCTTTTGAGACAATATGAACACTAAGGAACACTTTTCCATTCAGTTTCAGTTGTGAATTGTAACATACCATTTATTAATTTCATATTTTCACAGCTCAGGGATTCCTCTCAGCAGTCTGCAACAGTGCTTCATCCATAGCATATTTCTTTTCCTTTGAAATCAGTTAAAATCAATTTGAAGTCAAATAACTAATTGTTTATTTTCGTTCATTACATTTGTGGTTAGAATATCCGAAATGTCAAGAGTAGTTCAAAGTGTAGTAATATTCTTCTTCGGTAATTTGAAACTGGCAGTGACCGGGAGACAGCAAGGTTACGATTTATTCAAGGAGTGAACAATGGAATAACATGGTCCTGATTGGAGGAATTTATGTGTAACGGGTGGCAACACCGACTATTTGACCTTGAACTGAATCTTCTTGAATGTTCGAAGGTGTGAAACGACAAACGGCCTTTCTGCTCCTGGCGTTGTCATGAGAACAGCCATTTTGGTGATTTAAATAAAGTTTTGAAAATCATCATAACGATATTCCGACCAACATTGTAAAGGTAACTATTAATACACTTATAACTGTGAATTCAAAATTATCATTGATTTGCATCTAAATTAGCAAGTTCTGCCAGGTTAAAAATTTAAAAAGTTGAAGTAAATGTATAATATATATATATATATATATATATATATATATATATATATATATATATATATATATATATATGTATATATTGCATTTATATACTTTTATCATTGTCATGCAATAAATCGAATCCATGGCAAGAGGCAATTGGTCAATTGCAAGAAATTTGTAAACTACACGACTGAGTTTGAGTTGAATTATTTGGCAATTGGAATCTGGCTGGATTCAGCACAGCATAGGTGAATGGAAGCATCAGGAGGCTGTTGCAGACAGTTTGGAGGCACCTAGAGGAGACATTAGCGTGAAGCAGTATTTGTAGCGAATAACGCTGTCAGTCAATCGGGAGTGGTTACCGATCATCACAAATTATTATTGTAAGGTTAAATGCATTTAACTCAAGGTAAGACTCTGTAGTTGTTAAGATCTTTGACCAAGTAACCAACTGACGATTGTATTGATATATTTATTTTTCGACGCTATTATAGCAATTTCAACATTGCTTTCAAATATTGCATCAGTCTTATTATCACCAATATATCTATATAAAATTGAATTTATTGTTTCATTTGTATGTTTGGAGAGTTTCAATTTCAGCACAATAAAGTTGGTCTACAGTAACGAGTATTGAAAGGAGTTGAGTTAACTTTTTTTCTGTAGATGGCGTCCAAATAAAATCTTTTTGTTTCGACCCTTTTCAATACTGTTGATTGGATTTCTGGTGGGAGTCGATTGAGTACTATTAACCGGACTACGCCCTTGCCTCCGCAATTCGAGTTAGCGAGATCCATCTGGTCGCGTATTCTTGGTGGAATTATACGATTTCACGGAGAAACGTGGCCGGTCAAAAACCGTTTAACCATATACCAACATGGTTTTTTTAAAAAACGGGGTGTGGTGACAAATTTACTACCGTTCGCTCAGGATGTACTTGACCTGTGCTGTGTACACCGATTTTTCTAAGGCATTTGATAAGGTTCACCATTCTACTATGATAATTAAATTAGAAAACTTCGGTGTGCACGGCTGCTTGTTGGGATTACTAAAATCGTATTTAACCGACAGATATCAATTTGTGGTACTGAAAAATATGAAATCTGAGAAATCTTTGATAACCTCTGGTGTCCCACAGGGCTCCCATCTTGGTCCTATATTGTTTAGCATATTCGTCAGTGACATTGAGAATTGTTTCCGGTTTTCTAAATTTGTGATGTATGCTGATGACTTGAAGCTTTACAAACAAATCAAAGACACATCCGACTATATCAATGTTCAAGAAGATCTAAACAGGCTCGAGAGATACTGCATCACGAACAGATTATTTATTAATATAAAAAAGTGTCACCACATCCTCTTTTCTAGACTCAAAGACCCTCCCAAAGGGGACTTGTACTTGAATAACATACAAATACAGCCTTGTGACAGGGTACGTGATCTGGGAATAATCATGGACAGGAAACTCACATATGAATTCCATATTGAGGAAATGGTTAAAAAGGCGCTTCGAACTCTGGGCTTCATTTTTCGTAGCTCTAAAGAGTTTCGGAATCCTACTTCTATTATTATCATGTATAAGGCATTGGTTAGACCTATATTGGAATATTGCTCCTCGATATGGAATCCCACATATGAGAAATATGTGAAAAAAATTGAGCACGTACAAAAAAAACTCATAAATACTCTCAATTATAGATACCATCGTTTTCGTCACCATATGGACTACGATTTGAACTTGCAATTTTATAAATTGGAGCAGCTCTTCATCAGGAGAGACTTTGCAGACATACTGTTTACATATAAAATATTCAATAACCTTGTAGATTCTGATATATGTACGAGCTATTTCACTCTAAATTGTAACCACAGAATTGTTAGGAATAGACTTACTTTTTACCCACCATCATACACAACCAATTACTATGGTAACTCCCCAATCATTAGATGCATGAATGCATACAACATAATTTGTCATTTAGATGTCGATATTTTTCAACTCAACATTACTATATTCAAAAAAAAATTGAAACGTAATTTACTTCAATTCTACAGCTCCCTAGAAGAAAATTGATAAATTTCATGTAATTTATAAGTATATCACTTTAAGCATGGTATCATCAGGACCTACTTTGAAAATTTTTAGAATAGGTTACAACTTGTATTAGATCATAAGAAATGTTATTATGAGTTATCCTGTTATAGGATGAACCCCTAATTTGTTCATCTGTTGGATAACCCTGTACGTTAAATAAATAAATAAATAAATAAATAAATCAGACATCATTCGACAAACTATTAAGAACGCGTGAAAATTGCGAAATAGAACTTTAATTTTTTTTTCATTCTACTTATATTTCCAACTAGCGTAACTGCAGTTCCGTTCCATACGAACATTATCAATACTATTAACTTTATTTGTTATGAATTTTCGGCTAAAAGTTGAAAGTGGTTCACAAATTTCACAACCACTTCCTTCATTCCTTGATATAATGATTTCATCAAAAATTCTTTGTTGCTCGAGAGTTATAACCAACAGAAAATATCAGTTTCCCGCACTTATGTGATATGTTCTGTTCAATATGGATTTTCAATAATTTTCATCAGGTATCGGCAAATTCAATTTATTCTATAAAGTGTATTCACCCAGGTGAATTCTCCTCACCTGCGTGTACGTAGGTAGGTATTCTCAAGATATATAGCTACATTAACACAATCTGATCGAAGCATTCGTTTTGAAAGTAAACACTGTACGTTCATGATTATCACGAAACCAAACTGACACCTACCACGCGCATTCGCATTACCGTCAGCTTCTTGCATAAAAAGATACTGATTACATACATTATACATAGTATATTTTTATGACCATTCATCATTTCCTACTCTGGTTACTTCATTTGTCCTCATTCGAATAGTTCAAATATTCTGGAAATCACACCTTATTCCTTCAATAATTCATTGTAAAATATTTGTTCAATGAAGAAACATTCATTGCAATTTGTATTATATCCATACGATGCGGCACCAAAAAAATTGCGTGATAATCCGAAATCTGACGAAGTCCATCGGAGTCGTTCGCGAAGACTGAGTAGAGATAGGAAGAGGTTCGAATATTTGACCAAACAATCAAGATACATTTTACCATCGTTCACGATGCTAAATAGTGAATACAAAATAATGAAATCTACTTTATAGGTTATCTTTTTCTCTGACAGCATAAAAAATTGGAATTTGAAAAAACATATATAGCATCAGCAGATGCTGCCTTTCAAATCAACCACAAACTGAGCACAAATCTATTTTCAACTGGACCCTTTAAAATCCTGAGTTATGATGGAGAAGACCCAAAATGAGATATATCTGTGGTATCCAAACTGATATTCTTTGAGGTCTGTGGTGATTTGTCAGTGATATTACAAAAATGAGAGTTTCGGGGAGAGACATAATGAGGAAAGGTACAGCTTGTCCAATCCATCTTGGCACAGAACTGAGAACGCATATGCCCAGCAATCTCTGTGAAGTATACTAAGATAAAAACACCTATTATATGTGTTTACTCTGTTGAAATTCATTCCTAGAATGTGTTATTTTTTTAGTCATGGTCTACACTACCAGTCTGTAACTGAAAAAGTATCTGAGTTTGTGCAAAGATGGATTGGATAAGCTGAATAACTAGTAGAAGCATGCAGATCCACAACGACAGCAGTTGATATCTCTGCTCCTAGATATCAAATAGGACATTTTGCCATTCTACTGCAAATGAAGATCATTGAAATGATCAGATCTCAGAATGAATGAACAGAAAAAGTATGAAGATAAAATTGTACTTATCCACACCGACAGCAGACAATCACTGCTAGCCTTCAATGGACCATAAGCCACTTCAATACTAACATTTGAATACCACTACGCCCTTGAAAAACACTGTAATTTCGAACTGGACAGAAATGCGTGCCATATCTAGAATCATTCGAATCGACGACTCTCAAACCAGGAAGGCTGTCTGTTCTGAATTTCTGAGACCTGACAACATCGAAAACGGCGACGCTCAATGAAGAACAATTATATCGCAACTTCAAAAGCCGTAGGCCTGAAACCATTTCCTGAAATCTCTCTAGAGTTATGGGCTACCCGGAAACATTCACTGATACCTACAAATAGCACATCTTTGAAAGGGGGTAACCGATTTCATTATTGTAAGGGCTGTGAACATGAAGATCAAAGCATGATATAAGTGACTATTGAAAAAAGGATCACGAAGTCAGCTCCACATGAATTGATGTGAAGATGACTTAGTGTTCCTTTTTTCAATAAACTTGGTCTTCCACTATGAATATTGACTACTACTTCCGTATCTAGGTGACTGTTCTGTATTTTTTGACACAGTCGAGGGATACTCCTCGGTGACATTATCGACTATTCCGAAACTACCGAAGAGATCCTGTAAAAAAAGCAAGCACCTCGTGCCTAGGTGCCAGGAATCATGCTCATTCTCCAACAATTTCAAATCATATCCAGAACTCAACAGAATCAGTGATATCCTTTCAATTCATCTGATACCCTTATTGAACTTGAAAATGATGGAATCCTCCGTATATCATCGACATCAACGGAAATTCTATTCTAATTTTCTATTCTATTCCAGTGTAATTTATATTTGCTTTCAATTTCCGTTATTTCTTGCACTCATCGCAATATTTTTCGTTTCAGTCTTGTTACTTCTCTTCCTCATTTGAATTTATGAATTTTTCCTGGATTCATTTTGACTTAATAATTTTTTGTTTCTCTTCTCTTCTTTCAACTTCAATATTTTGAATTCATCAGTTGAATTTTGAACTTCATGATCTTAAACAATATTCTGCGTCAAGATTTCAGCTAGATATTAATCGCTCCTACACCAAACTGATATTACTCGCGTCGAGGGCAAATGATATCAGTTTTGGTATAAATGGATCTCTAGAAAATGTTCAAACTTCATTTTCACGAACACTACTATCTTATTTCGATTCAGAAAACAGTTGACACAATGGAAATTTTTCCACTACCAATCGGAAAGCTATTTCGAGCAGAATGATAAAGCCGAGATCTTTGAATTCAAATAAGTTACCTCTTTTCCGTAATGTTCTAACAACAGCGATCCTTCACATTGCTGGAAAAACATTTTCTGTTATAGACCAATCCACTATATGCGTGATATATGGAAAGATACGGAAACAACTGCATAAAAGACGGGCGTCTCCGACTCATGTCACATTTAGAGTGGCGTCTTCAGTATATGTTACGTCATGTAAGTCGAGAAGAGGGGTTTTATAGGAAAACCCTCAAGAAGTAGTATGTTTTCAAACAAACAACAATGCCTTGGCTTTGCTGCATGAGTTTCGACTTTCACACCTTTTCTCGACCCTCCTGCATCAGCGAATGAAGGAAAAAGAACAGTTTTCTTCACAAACAACAAAAATATTTAGAAATTCACAAGAGAACCGGTGTATATTCGGAAAGTGGACTGCATTCAGTAGAAGAATAGCAATTAAATACTCTATAAGTCACTAATCCCTGCTGTGAGATTCTTTCTTGATTTTGTTATAATATCATATATTATTGTTTTGATGGTAATTCTATCCTTCTATCCATATTTTTGGAACATTGAAATTATTAACAGCTATGAATAAATGCCTTGTAATATAAATATCATCTTATAAGATTACATACGTGATATTTGTTAGGCCTAATACATTTTGTCCAAATAATTATGAGATATTTATTATATGATTAATAATAATTTTTGAAAACTATATGTACTGTGTGTATACAGTAGGGTCCACTAAGTCTGCAACAAATAGGAAACTTGTTTATTATCGATTTCCGAAATTCTATAAAAACGTTTTACAGGCGAGTTTTAAGAAGACACACTGTCAAACTACAGTATTGTTTTAGGGCGTATGTGGTTTTTGTTCGTGGCTATCCGCGATAGATTTTGAATTGCTTTTCAATACTTTCATTGACAGTTTATTCATATGAACATTATAGTTAGTAAAGTATTCGCCTCGTTATAAAGAGTATTTGTGTTATTCTAGAGTTCTGTTAATAAATATCGTTGCAACAAACAAGAAGTTGACGGTCACCTAAAAAAATACAAATCCATGTAAATTTTACAAATACACTTTGATTTGATAAAAAATACTCCAAACTGATTTGATTGTGGCTACTTCAAATACATATTAAATCAAAATTGTAAAAATATGTATCATAGGGGGGTAATTCAAAATTTTCCAGAAGAAAGAAAAAAATTCGAATAGCAGGTCATGACTTCGTATCTGAACATAACTTTTAATTTTAAGCAACTTTTCTCAACATATTTCTATATTTTCTGAAATGAGGATACTTTCGAGGATTCTTTACTCTCGAACAAACTTATATTTTTTGTCCTATGCTGTATGGTGTTTGTCATAAAGCCATTTCAGGTACACTTGGTATAGTTTTGGAACATGCACCAACTTTAGTCAAGAATAAAATTTTCTGAGTAATCAATAATAAACAAGTCTCCCATTTGTTGCAGACTTAGTGGACCACACTGTAGATGAACAATAATTTATTACATGGAATATTTATATATACTATTCAATCCTGGTGTCTACTCCAGTAAAAGTAGAACCATGTCATGCTGATTTCTGCAACTGCAACTGACCGGTAGTATTGTTGGTTTTGTGGGTTTCTCTACAGTTGAGATAGCAAATGTCCCCAAACTGAAATATCAGTAAGTTGCCTCAGAGCCCTACGGCACTGAAGAACATTAGCTGATTCTTCTCTGCACACGGCTCTGTTTTCTGGGTTCCAAGAATCAAGTATTCAATAAAATATTCATGAGCATAGGGGCGGAATTATTTCTGCACAAAAATGCAAAATGGATAATCCTCACGAATCTCTCCGTCTCTCTCATGAAATCAAAATTCGAATATGTGCAGTGATCGGAAATATATCATGACAGAATTATTGATTTGTTTTTTCCGTGAGGAACTCAACAAGATCTTGATACTTCATTCTCAAAGAGTTTGTTTAGCGAATATCTGTGAAGAGGTCCATTGATTGAACCAGCAATAGGAAAAAATTTCAGCTTCGCTGAAATGATTTAGGTTTCTAGCGGCTACCATCAATTTTTGATAGTGGTTGTAAGCCATTTGTTTGAAGATAATAATTTCTGTGAGTTAAATTGAATTCAAAAACTCGCTCAATATAATTTGTCAATATAAAAATCCAACATGTGTTTCATTTGTTTTGACAGTTGAAAAACACGGCCAAGAAGAACCTGAGTAGAGAGTATGTATATCAGGTTGTCTTCATCAATATAGGTGAGAAGTATGTAGGAATAACAAAATCTTTCACAAGAATAGAGGCACTCGAGAGAAAAATCATGCACTATGCAGTTATATTACATTGTAGTTGTATGTTACAAATAAAGCCGAATTAAATTTCAATTTTTCCTGAGCAGTTGTAATTCTGTGTATTCGAGTCTGTATAGGTAGATATGAAAACCAGAGTTGGTTCGATAGAAGGTAAGGTAAATTGTGTGAATGATAGAGTCTTGTAATACGTGGAGACATTTATAGTCACAATTCATTGTGTTATGAATAGAAATCAAAACTTAGTTTTATCTTCTGAAAGAAACTATTTTCACTTGAGATTGATATGAATGGAAAATATGTGGTGATCCCGTTCCATATTTTATATGAGCATATATTTATTCATGAAGATCGATGCACCAAATCCAATTGAAGCTGTAAAAGTACGTAAAAGTGTTCCGTACCTTGTATTCAAGTTGTACGAAACACTCAGAAGACGAAGAATATTGATCTTCAGTGGAATGGCAAAACAAATGAATCTTCTCTCTACGAAAACGGCTAAAGTACTTCAAATTCCTTCAGAAGCTTTCTGCAAAACCGTATATTATTTTAATAAAAAACTCCCAGTTCGGCAAACGTACGTTATAAATTTCTCAAATGGTTAATAAAACTCTTTCATGTGACACCTGAATAACGTTCGTTTTGTGGAAATGAATTAAAAACCGTGGAGGAATGGAGTATCTCTACGCTCTTAGTTTCGCGAATGGCCTCTTTTTTTTCCTGATTAATATTGAGTGCGTGAGATGATAATGTCTCCTCTTCGGAACGAAACTCAGAAAGGGTAGTTGAAATTGACTACGGGGTTGTTATTTTCAGAGGCGCTGGCTCCAAATGCCGATAGGCGAATCGTTACAGATGTGGTGCCACCGTCAACAAAAGAAATAAATTCACCAAAAAAATACGCGAATCCCTAAAAGTCTTAATTCAAGGAAAAGCTTTCTCATTAAGTTTTGTTTCAAAATCCGTTCATGTTAAAACTTTAAGTTTAACTATGTATTCACTCAAGTGAAACAAAAAGAAAAATTTTGTTAATATTTTCGAAATCATAATAAAGTATTAACACTTTTGAAGAATTCCCGAAACGCTTGCGTAATCAATTCTAAATCAAAATTTCAACAACTGCTTGAATTATTCAATGAAGTTTGTATTATAGAATTATACAGAATATTAAAATTTTCGATCCTTACCTTCAGATCAGCACACAAGAAATGGACTGAAACAAAAGCTTGCAACTCTCGAGTTATAGTGTGGGAGGTAATTAACACGTGTGACCTCAATACCGAAACTCGTGGCAAATAATGTCGCAATTTCTACGACGTATTTATGCGATGTTTTGAAAACCATAAAAAGTAATGGGGAGCTTGGCAATTAATGTCACAATTTTTACGACTTATTTATGCAATGTTTTGAAACCCATAAAATCTAATGGGGCAGCTGTTCAAGCCACTTCGTAAAGCTTGCGGAATTCGTAACTCAAAGGAATCTTTCTTTGTTCGATGGGGGATATAAAAACATTGGCGAATTGCAAATTCATCAGTCAGTCCAGTTCAGTTCAGTCAAGATCAGTACAGTAGTACAGTAGTCTTGAGTACAGTAGTCTAGAATCTAGTGGCTCGTATCAAAATACTATTGTTCAAGTGAGTGATATAGTATATACATGAAAGTACAGTAAAGACGGTAACTAAACAACTCAGTGCAGTAATAAATCAGACGCCAGAAGTGCTAAACATTAATTTAAAACGCTCCAGAGACAACTAACTACTCAATAATATGATCTGTAAGTCTAGCTATAAGAACTGAAGCGATAATTCCGTTATTTGAGTACCGTGTACGAGATTTGTAATGAACGAAATTATGTGAGTTCTATTGACTTGTCGACGTATTTTGTATTACGGAATCATCGATTTTGGCCTTATGTATTCCCTGCTTTATTTGATGTAAAACTGAATGTTCGAAATGCCGCTTATCCTAAACCAATTAAAAACTGTTGAAAATTCCGCCAAATGTTATTATTTCCACCAAGAATTCACGAACTAAAAATAATCATGTTCAACTGGGTATTTAACAGCTCAAGGACCGCTCGCCTTTTTGCCAACTTACTATACCCAGTCGTCACACAGATATTGTTCATTTCGAGGTGTGATTTAGAAACACGAGCTAAGTTCGTTTTTCAAGCTCTGAGCGCTCACTTTGCTTGAAGCCATTTGTTTATTACAAATCGAACTTTCCGAGCTTATATATATAATACTTTTTTCGAAATTCTTGCAGTTCTAATTATATTTCTCACATGTAAAAGTCATACTGACGAACGATACCTGTTTGGTAAAAGATTTTGAAATCGAACCTCTCGAAGAACCTACCTACCTACCTACCTAGCCTCTATTTAAGCTAGTTTCAAAAATATTCTTGGAATTTTTTAAGAATTCATTGGTTGAACAAAAGACCTAGGTTGATCGTTCGAACACTGAGGTATGTCACTCACAATTATCTCAGTTAAGAATAACTGAATAAAACCTATGTGGATGGAGACTTCGCAATCATAACGGCTCGTTTTGTTCCAGGAATCATAAACTATATGATGGAAGTTCAGACCTGAAGAGTGTTATGTTTGGATGACAATATATCTCCTTACTTAACAACCAATCAGTCTATTTCAAATTTTGAAATTCAGCCAATAGAATCCGAATTACAGTGAAAATATAGCTTGTCGCTGTATTTTCACTGTGATAGACCTGCTTAGTTTTTGTTTTACTAGCTGTCAAGTGAAAATAATGATTTAAATTATAAAAGTCAAATCTATGTGTTTTGATTAATTATATTTCTTAATCAATATGAGCGATTGTTGGGGACAAATGGCGATTGGTATCATAGATGAAGCAGTGGAAAAGAGTATTCCCTTGAATACGGCCAGGAATAAAGAATCAATTACCAGGCAATTCAACAATTTTTGCTCAAACAGGGGTTATATTGTCGTCCTAAATATAATTCGTGGTATGGCAATCCCAATGCAAGAAAATACAACTCGTCCTGCGGACTCGTTGTATTTTCAGCTTTGGGATTGCAATTCATTAATATTCCAAAAAATTATCGGTAATAATCATACCACTTATTATATTACCCCTGAAAATATGTCCTGAAAATAGGCAATCTCTATAAAGATTATATGAGTCTCAAAGTTCACCTCGAAAAATATCACACAAGAATTGTACAAGTTTTGAAAGCTCATAATCAAAAATTGAGATATCAGAAGATGAGCTGTTTACATCATCAGCGCTATTACCAAATTTGTATGGAATTAATGAAAAAATAATTGTTAATGTAACTCAGACAGAAAAATTCAACCGAGTACCCTTCAAACAAGAGTTTCGGAATGAGGAAAGTAAAAAATATTCGAAATGAAAATTTGCCAGAGGGTATATCATGACTTATGCAATATACTCGATAAGAAAGCTCCAGGGTTAGTCATGCCTTGAGTATATTTCATTTGTCTTCAAGGTAATAGAATGACCCTTATAATTGCACCAGAATTCAATAACTTCAAAGTTCATCACCAACACTACCATAAATGTATCGGATGATTGAAATTTCTGACAATGTATGGATTCATTAAGATTAAAATGGGCACGATTATAATGAGCTTTCAGGACAGTTCTTCCCAATGTACCAACATATATTATTTTTTTAATTGAACTGTTCTATCATTCTTATTCTATTAGTACATGTACTGTACTGATTTCCCCATTCTCAAAAAATTCCTCATTTGGCTTAGCTTTTTCACATTCTGAATGCTAAAATGCTTATTGCATTGCTTTCTGATTGATTTCTGTTCAGGTGTTTGCTAATTATTCAATGTTTACTTTAGTATTCTTAATGCATCGACTTGAAAAATAAACAGTTGAAAATCACAACCCTGAAAAAATTCATGTCCTTCAACATCTTGTGAGAACAATCACGAATATTATAAGCGCCTTGTTTTTAATTTTCACGTAAAACATTTAGGACCCCACTTTTTTCTCAAACGTAGACCCTTGGTTTGCAGTACGCCAATCTCCCACTGGCCATAGTTATTTCTGTATTCCTTAGTTGAAAAAAAACAAATCTCACACATCTAAAATATTAAGATGAATGTGAATTCACACATTGTCTTCATTTTGTATTCAGCAACTTTATTATCTTCCATCTCTAATATCTTGATGTGAAGATTTCTTTCTGTCTTTCTACAAGCTGTAACACTCCAACAACCATTACATCCTGAAAATATTGAAATTTCAAAATGTTACAGAAAAACCTCACTTGCTTGTTATCATTCTGAATGCCTTGATACCCTTTTAACTTATTCTTAGGTAAGGATATGTTAAGTGCAATCTGCGATCCTTTTTGACTTCCATTCTGATCACTGAATAGCGATACATTAGTGTTGAGAATATTCCGTTCATTCTCTCCTTTCAAAAAGACAAACATATCTCATTCTCTCGTTTTACCTTTTCCACAGGCATTCATCATTCAATCTTTTCTGTAGCATTGGAAATCTTGGACTCGTTTCAAACAGTTTCATAGTTTTTCTTCTCGTCCCGAGGAAATCATGTCCATTATACAAAATGAAATTTTTTCTTACTGGTTATAACATGAATAGCATCTATTCAAATTTCGCTAGCATCTGTTGAAAAACCTCATCTCATACCCACAAACACTTATTTGTAAAGAAAATATGAAATTTCAACCTACCCTTCTACATTCTTATACAACAAGAGCTTGATATGAATAATCTGCATGGCGAATGTCGATAATCGAAGGAAAATTCGTGAACATTCAAGCACAAATTACTAATATTGCTTGAAATACAATAAATACAAATATATCGGGTTATGTTACACGCTCCAAAAGTGATCAGCTGATCTCGGCTCGGTCTCTACTCGCTCTACTCAATCCATGAATAAACGAACTTAGCTACGTTTAACTAGTGGTTGTGTAATATGGATTGTTTATCTACCAATCCTAACAGGGCGGTGAATACGTCGCGCCTAAAGCAACTGTATAGCCTGCATAGCCTGCAATTGTGGACAACAGAGAATACGAAAAGAATGTTTTCAAACTTCACATGAGTTGCATTATCCAGATTTGTATCTACATAACGTATAACTGGAATCACTTCTGTAATGAATGAAACTCAGTTGAACGCTAAAACGAATAGCATTAAATGGACGGAAAGAAAAAAGTTTCACCACGCCAACCACGCCAGTCATCTACACGTCTTCCACACAATACAAATGAATATCGAATCAATCTCAGAAATAATCAAGTCCAATTGTTATTCGAAACTTCAATATTCCATCTCAGTATAACAGAAATATTTTTGACGTTTGGGAAATGATGTTGTTTTTTACTTTTGCGATCCTCCAAAAATGAAATTCTTGTGAAAATATCGTGAAACCCAAAGGATGGGAGTTGGATATTGATATTGATTTCGAATATGTTGAATGTTATGATTAGGTATCAGAAAAAATCTTTATAACTGACGAGATATTGAGTATTTTCAGCACGAAATTGGTAGCTGTCGTATACAATCTCCCTTTCTCGTAATTTCACAACGGGACAAAATATCGTGGTCGAGCAGAGTTACATAAAATAGCATCGATTTTAATACTTTTCGATATTAAATCAGTAGTGGCGTTATTTATTGGCCGCCAAGTGATGCTATCGTTTTTTTTTTAATGGGAAAAGGGAAATCTGATTCCTCTTTCGATTCTCCATCCAGCATTCGTTTACTTTTGACAATTGGACAACCTTTTTCGAGTCATCAAAAGTTATTTCATTTGAAAGAATGTTCATTAGAAAATCACTTCAATTCATTGCAATAACCTCTGAAGATAATTACGGCCAGCTTCGGCGAAAATTAAGAGTTCTAAGTCTTTCCTTTCAGAAGTCGGGACTCAATCCACCCGAAACCATTGTTGAAACCGATAAATTTTTACTAGAAATAATTCATAATAGTCTGGTTCGATTACCAAAAAATTAAAGTAATGTCTAGAGAAATGACCGACCTATAAAAAAAGTATATGATTCATTTCCCGGAAAAAAAATACTTCATTTTTTCTTGGATTTACATATATACACTTAGTAAAGGTAGATCAGAGGAAACTCGGAATCACACATTAATTGATTTTATCATTCCTTAGAATAACTACTGAGCTACCACTTAGTTTGCAATATTTGAATCAAATTACAGAATTAAATGACAAATAGTTATTTGCTCCAAAGGTTTCCTTAGCGACGGAGGTCTAAGTGTCGCTATTAGTTCAATTAGTGGGGATGTTAACGACCAAATATAGCCTCAACCTTACAGAAAATGATTAAGGAACGCCACTTTTTACGGAGTTTCTATGGACCTCCTAGGTCATTTTTAGGGCGATTGCCACTCAACCCCTCGTGCAATTACCTCACCCCCTTCAAGAATATTTCACCCCCCAACTTGGAAACAGCTGTAACTCGGCAACCAAAGTCGATAGAACGATGCGTTTTTTTTAATGGTGGGCATCAATCTTTCACTTGAAGTTGAATCTCTTTGAAGGTCTTCGGGGCCCCTAGAGCCTTCTTGTGGCCGTGCTGTGTCTAGTAGCGTTTCCCATACCCCAGCAGGGGCGCACGGGAGCCCTTTGTGGGTCATGATAACCTCATAACGAGAACTCAGGAACGGAGAGTCGTAGCGGCACTGGACTTTTTGCGGCCATATTGCGCCATCTTGAAGTGCCGCAAGCACAACAAACTAATGGAAAACGCCTCAACAGAGGACGTATTATTCCCCCATATGCTTCGCGCATCGAGCATGGCACAGGTTTTTTGTCAGGCAAAGGAGCAGATGCAAGAGCTTTCATCGCCTGGAGATTGGGGCTGGAAACGAAGCTCTGGAGGTGAGAAATGAGAAGGTAACTGGAGCACTCTCCTAATCGCCGCAAAGAAGAACTTTTCTACCAGTGGCTGCGAGTGCGCTACTGAGTGTCGCGGCAACTGTGGGTGCATGAAAAAGGATATTGCTTGTGGAAACAGGTGCGAGTGTCCGAGTGAGAAGAATAGGGGTTTTTTCTTAGTCTTCTTGACTTCGAATATAAATATTTTAGTAGTAGTGTGGGTGTGAGCATTTCCGCCAATCCAGCGGGAGACCAGGATTTGATTTTCTGCCAGACCACCGTGCTGAGATTTACACGTTAAAAGTCAAGGCTGATCCGTTGCTGGCACAAGTTCCGCTCTCTGGGGGTTGACTTTCGACAGCTGGTTAACGGCAAAAACCAATATCATATAAGACATAATATGTCAGAATAGTCAAGAAAAGAGCAGAATATTATTTGAGTAATCAGCTTTGATGCGTACTTTGGATAAATGAATATATAACAAGACATTATGATATAATTATATAAATATCCTGAAATGAATGTCTTTTCCTGAGTAAAAGCTTATGCAATAGAAATTTATTATTCAGGTTTACATCAATTGTTTTGTGATTGAGACAGAGAGAGAAGGAGAGAAAAAGACGCTCTTGTTAGTAAGCATTCTATGCAACCATAGCATGCTGCAATATAGCCGCAAAAAGTCCAGTGCAAAAAGAAAAGTGTTGACTTTGAGCAATTTGAAATCCATTTTCTGACTTGGAGCACCAAGAGCCCCCCTTGATGTCCCGAGGACACTGGAAAAGTCACAACGATGAGTAAATATCGATTTTGGCCATTTTAAAACAAACCGCATTATTTTATAGGCCTTGCTTGCAGACTTACAGCTGTTGTCAAGTTGGGAGGCTTGAAATTTTTAAAGGGGGTGAGGAGGGACAACTGCACGGAGGATTGGGTGGCAACTGCCCTTAAAATGAAGTTATGGGGCAATGAAACCTTCTTACAAAGTAGCGTTCCTCAACCATTTTTTGCGAGTTTGCTGCCGTTATTATATTTCATAATAATAATAATAATAATAATAATAATGAACGTTTTAATTGATAGATAAATACACATTACAAATTCAAGACCATGACATAATAACAAATATCTATCAAAAGGCAGAGTTAGCTCTTGTTCGAACTCACGTAGAGTCAAACAAGTGCTATCTTCCACTCAACCCATTTCAATATCCAATGATGATTTAACTTAAATCCGATATAACCTTGATATATCTTCTTGCTGAAAATATAAGAAGGATTTAGAATTGTTATGGACGCAACAAAATTGAAAATACGATATTCACAGATTTCTAGAAGAAATCCATTTTCGAGCAAATCACCTGAATTATTGTGAATTGCACTAGTCGCCTTTCGTTGGGTTACTATGTGTTCGTTTTCGCTTCTCTAATTTCAACTTGACAGTTGTAATGGAACGATTTCAATCAGACGCATTTCGGGAATATGGAAAATGGACTCATTCTAGAAATGATATGCAGAAGCCTTCTCAAGATGTGAAAAGTGATTGTGGTTATTTTTAATAGAACATATTTCCAATAACTCAAATATGTGAATCGACCCAATTGTTTTTCATTTCAGATATCCAAGAATTCTATGAGCTGACTCTTCTAGATGAAAATAAGTCGGTTCAGGAGAAAACAGCGGAAACAATACGTATAGCAAATAAATGGGAGGCAAATGATGGACCCATTATTCCTCCCTTCACCAACGATGAGGTGAGTTTTCTCCTGCCTTCATCATATTTCCTATGAACATTTATTTCTATTATATCTATATGATATATAATATACAGGAACATTTCGGTTTTCACTGATCGTAGAATTGAGCTACAAATATTTTCACTCATCCAATTGCTGTTTTCCACAACACTGAAAATATATATACAGCCTAATGCAATCAATTTCCAGGGAGAATAGGATGTCATTAAGGCTTTTATTGTTATTTCAGATTCTTATTGAACAAGTTTTACTACACGTTTTTCAGTTTCTGTTCAGTGTCACACCGTCTACATTGAAGAATTTCACTTTTTGAACTACTCGATTTATTCTTTATTCATATTTCGCTAATTATAAATGGAATATTTAGCTGAAATCGAATTTCAAGTTATGCTGCGCAAAGCATTCAATCATAAGTTACGGATCATCGAAGGTCGAACAGCGACCATATTTGTGAACGTCGCCAAATATCATATCGAATTCTACTCAGGAAAACTTCGATCAATTGCTAAGAATAATATCGAAACGGTGGAGTGAGATGTGAAAAGGATCTGGCGACAAACATTTTTCCCGATCGTTGAAAAAACATTAAATCAACCCCTTTGTGGGTTTGAAGGATCATAAGTAACTCCGAACGTTGGAAAAGCACTGCGTTTCGTCTTCAGATTATCATTCAGCGGGTCAAACTACGTGAGTCTTCAAAAATTTCTTCGAAAGATGGCGATTCTTCATCTGTGTAGCATTGTTCTATATTTCGATTGATTTTTCAAACTCTGACGCTATACAGTAATTAATTTTTCTATTAAAAATATTAGTTCATGCACTTTAGGAATTTGAACCTAGAGATGTTAATTAAAACATTTTTTAAACAACCGTCAAATTTCTTTCTGTCGCCGTAGTGACTTGTCTCTGCAAAGATTAGCTCGACACTGTTGTTGGAGTCGAGTTTCTTGTAAAAATCTGATTAGGAACGATGTTTTCCTGATAGAAGGAATTTTTAACCTAACGCTTCGTAACAGCTCTGCGTATCATTTATTTTGTTGATTGTCATAGTGACGCACGTTGTACATCAAAACTCTCATGATTTGAGATTGACTTTATCGAATTAGGGTCCCTTCCCTGTTCTTTACTTTTTCTTGAGTGCATAAAAAATGTATTATAAAGTTCCTTTATATCCCTCGACGAAATGACAAACTTTTCGACTCGGGATAGAATGAATGACTTCAATTCCTTGGTTTTCATTATGGTATTTGTTTGTTTATCAGAAGAATCACATATAGCTTCTCATAGATACCCTATCATTACTGTATGATCAGTAGAGTATGTTTCTCCTGAATAAACTGAAATATTTACTGGAAATCTGGTACCTTTGAAGGATACTTCAAAACGAAACTTCTCCACAAAAAAAGGAACATACCTCACTTACGTAAACGTATAAGAATAATTGACGATGCGATGTCGTTTGTTGGATTTTTCTATGGTCGTCATTCATTTGGAAAATTTCAATCTATCATTTTCAAGTTTCATCGAGTTGCTGAAGGGCATATTGAACTCATTTGCTAGTTTTAGCACAGTGGACCAAATATTTGAAAATACTTTCCCAAACTGTAGTGTTACCTACATTTGTGACGCTTTGAATTAAATATCAGCACATGGCATGAAAAAAACACGAGCCCGTTGTTTACTGACACTTCCGAGAACAATCACTTTGTTTTCTACGTGATTCCCTGATTTACGACTTCCATAAATCGTTTCGTCGCCCACTGAATATTGCGGCCTCCCCTTCCTACTGTTTCAGTTGTCAGATATTTCTCAATTACATTCGGTGTGTTCGCCGTTCTGAGATTTAAACTAATAAAGAAGTTTCGAAGGAGCTCACAGAAAACACGTCAGCAGAACAATTACTTCCGTTTGGCATCGTTTTCCGCTGCTATAATAATAATCGATTCGTGAAAAAGGAGAATAATAATTGTCGGAAAGGTTCTCTGATGATGCATTGAGTTGAAGTAGAAAGAAGCCAAGAGGCCAATTCTCGAGACCATTCGTTCGCTGAACGAATACGTTCATGACGTTATGAGCGTTGATTTTTGAACAACAATTCTCAGGGAACGAATAATGATCTATTCGTTCGAAATCGTCGCCCAAATATTCGTTCGACAACGACTGCTCCATTTCGTTCGTTCCGAGGTACGTTCATTGAGACTATGTGACAGTTAAAGTCACTGGAAGTCAAATACATTCTGATTTTCGGATTTAAGTGAGGCAAACATGAGTTTAGGAGATCTTGTTGTGGAAAATGTGATAGATATTGTGAGAGATGCTGAAATTTTGGTACAAGAAGGTGGCACAAAGCAGTATTATATTAGATTCATGCTTGACCCCTTTCGCCACTACTCAGATAGTATATTTATTCACTTATTTCGTTTGAACGAACAATCAGTCAGAGATATAAATGTTGAATCCGTTTCTCACAGCCCCTTAGGCTACTTGCACACACACCGATCTTGGACGGCCGATTTTATACCGGTCGTCCAAATTCCAATAGTGAACCACATGTGGGAACAGGACCTAGCACACACGCCGACCGCTGATCGGTGCCGGTAAAATATCGGTTAGCAGCCGTCCACTGCCACTGCATGGCCGGTATTACCAGGAAGTAGTGGCGTACGTAAGTAAATACACGCTTGCACTCCCACCGATTTTTTACCGGCAATTATACATTATTTTTCAATAACCTCGTGTCACAACAACAAAGCAACTGATTGTCTGACCGGTAAAAATCCGGTGAGTCTGCAAGCACCCGCTACCAATAAAATATCGGCCGATTTTATACTGGCCGTCCAAAATCGGTGTGTGTGCAAGTAGCCTAAGAGACCTCATGATTCAAATAAGCAAACAAAGGTCAGTCGAGTTTAAAGAAGCGATGATATCAGACAATCAGATAATTTTTTCATCAAAAGTTACTAGTGGCATTGAAGTTTTTCGCATGAGGGAGCTATCAAATGGATATCGGCGCAAATGCATGGACAAGAGTCAGAAAATCTTTTGAGTCGATGCATTGGAGAGGTTCAAGCTGCTCTCAATTCCAATGAGATGTTCAATGATTATGTGTGAAATTTCCTTCAAATATTAGAAAATGTGAAGCTCTACGTGAAAAGTAAATATGTTAATCAATTTGATGAATAATGTTTTTTTCATAATAAATCCTTTGTTGAATACGCATTTTTAGTTTCGACAAAAAATTTGGATTCCCTGTAGTTATTGGAGTCATTGAATGTATATACTCATATAGCTATAGTTCATCCTCTAGAGAAAATGAAGAAGATTTATTTGTAATCTCCTTAAAGCAATGATGTATCGCATTTATTCGACAAAATCTTATCAATGGCATTTTCCATAAGGATAGAAAATAGATTTTTCAATATGATTAGAAGCACTATGAATTTTTTGAGTGCAATAAATAGTTATTTTTAGGAGATCAAGAGCACTTGAAATTCATAATAATAAATCCAGGGTCGTATTCAAAAAAACCAAATTGATGGTGGCAGCTCAAAGACAAAACGTCGGTTAGCGAATCTGAAAGCACCATCATGTAGCACCAGAAGGTGCGGAATTTACAGATTTCACGGATTTCAGCGCAAATGAGTTGTCTTCGATATAATTGTCTTCTTCAACTGTTGAATTTGCCAATGTTACATCATTCATGCTAGAATCTGCATTTTGAAGGTTTCCAGATTGAGAAATGATACGTAGAAAACGTAATTTCGTCCACTTCAATATCCGGAACCTGGGGTCGAACATCAAAATATTCCAGAAAAATAAGTTATGGTTCCTATACATTTCTCAAATTTTTCCAATCTTTGTTTGTTGCATTCAATAGGTTCGCAACTTCTATCCACATTTTCATGTAGTCTTGTCTAGTATAATAAGAGAATTTTTGTTTCAATTGAGGATGAAAACGCATATATTCAATCTCAATCGATGAATTCTCCTGCTCAATTGACATTGGTTTATACCTCTTGTCCATTTTCATTACCAACGTCAGTAATATTATAATATTGACTAAGTAAATATTATATATGTAATTTTTGATAATCTTGGATGATGCTCGGACAAGAAAAATTTGAATTCAAATTTTCAAATGCAACGATAGTATCAATGAAGTTCATCGACCCTGGCATACATACACCACGAATCCACAAAACACTTTCTTTCCGATCATCCAGTTGAAATTTGCAACGATGCCGAGCTCATTTCTTTCCGAAATCTCAACGAATGCCTTCGTTGGAACGAGTCGTTGGATATATGCCCGAGAATAGGCTCCTTTCTAACTGTACGTTCAACTTCATTCGTTCGCGAACGAGTACGTTCAGCGAACGAATGATCTCGAGAATTGGCCTCCAGTTCACACATTAAGGAAGAGATCGGATATCCGACGACCCGAAAATATTCAATTTTAGTAATATCAAACTTTTGATAAACCAAACTCCAATGGAAGAAATGCCATTCAGGCTGTAGAATATTTTTTATTCCTTGTGTGCATTCAACTTTTTTGGATGATACCATTACACCAAATTGTCATGGGAAAGTGTTTGTTACAATCTTTTTGACATTATTTTTGCATTAGGTGTATGAGTGAACTACTGAAAATTGCTCAGGATAAATACTATACATTCAAAAAAATCAATATTGGCGGAGACAGGATTTGATTTCCGTCACACATCGCGAAGCAGATCAACTTCAATTGAAAAGCGAACGGCAGCTGTTGGTTGGAGAGCAAGTAAGGGTTGAAAATAAAATTAATTTCCACAAGGAGGGCGCCACCCAACTCTGTTGAATATCACGTAACAACTTTTCATGAAGCTGTTAAAGTAAATAGGAAAGAGAGTTGCAAATTTCAATGTTAAGTGGTGTTCGGTCAGTTGGTAATTCTATTGAAAAAATACTATAACGCATATGAGTATATTCAATTTAATTTCGTTCGATTACTTTACAATCAATCATATACTGCAGCAAAGGAACCTCGGTTACTTTAGCAATAAAGTTCGGCAATATTTAAAAAAAAAATCCTAATCATCTTGAAACAGTGACGAGGCTTTTGGAAATGATAATTATGTTTCGAAACGGAAAAAATAGAAGGACCATTGGAAAATTCCGAGAGTGGCGACGTCCGAGGGCGCACAGCTCCAGCAACTTTTTTATTGGGGACCCTGCCACCTTCATATTTTAGTAGAGCGTTACTGACTGGAATTGAAGGGAAATGACAGAGTCGAATTCAAAAATCCGGGCGTCGGGGGTTCAATTCCAGTCAGTAACGCTCTGCTGAATATATGAAGGTGGCAGGGTCCTTAATAAAAATATTGCTAGAGCTGTACCGCCCCCGACGTCCGGATTTTTTAATTCGAACCTGTCATTTCTCTTTAATTCCAGTCAGTACCGCTCTGCTTGAATATGAAGTTGGCAGGGTCCTTAATAAAAATATTGCTGAACTGTTCCGCCCCCGACGTCCGGATTTTTGAATTCGACTCTGTCATTCCTATTCAATTCCAGTCAGTAACGCTCTGCTGAAATATGAAGGTGGCAGGATCCTTAATAAAAATATTGCTGGAGCTGTACCGTCCCCGACCCCCGGATTTTCGAATTCGAATCTGTCATTTCTCTTCAATTCCAGTCAATAACGCTCTGCTGAATATATGAAGGTGGCAGGGTCCTTAATAAAAATATTGCTAGAGCTGTACCGCCCCCGACGTCCGGATTTTTGAATTCGAACCTGTCATTTCTCTTCAATTCCAGTCAGTAACGCTCGGCTTAAATATGAAGGTGACAGGGTCCTTAATAAAAATATTGCTGGAGCTGTACCGTCCCCGACCCCCGGATTTTCGAATTCGAATCTGTCATTTCTCTTCAATTCCAGTCAATAACGCTCTGCTGAATATATGAAGGTGGCAGGGTCCTTAATAAAAATATTGCTAGAGCTGTACCGTCCCCGACCCCCGGATTTTCGAATTCGAACCTGTCATTTCTCTTCAATTCCAGTCAGTAACGCTCGGCTTAAATATGAAGGTGGCAGGGTCCTTAATAAAAATATTGCTGGAGCTGTACCGTCCCCGACCCCCGGATTTTCGAATTCGAATCTGTCATTTCTCTTCAATTCCAGTCAATAACGCTCTGCTGAATATATGAAGGTGGCAGGGTCCTTAATAAAAATATTGCTAGAGCTGTACCGCCCCCGACGTCCGGATTTTTGAATTCGAACCTGTCATTTCTCTTCAATTCCAGTCAGTAACGCTCGGCTTAAAAATGAAGGTGACAGGGTCCTTAATAAAAATATTGCTAGAGCTGTACCGCCCCCGACGTCGGGATTTTTGAATTCGACTCTGTCATTCCTCTTCAATTCCAGTCAGTAACGCTCTGCTGAAATATGAAGTTTGCAGGGTCCTTAATAAAAATATTGCTAGAGCTGTACCGCCCCCGACGTCCGGATTTTTGAATTCGAACCTGTCATTCCCCTTCAATTCCAGTCAATAACGCTCTGCTGAATATATGAAGGTGGCAGGGTCCTTAATGAAAATATTGCTAGAGCTGTACCGCCCCCGACGTCCGGATTTTTGAATTCGAACCTGTCATTTCTCTTTAATTCCAGTCAGTAACGCTCTGCTGAAATATGAAGGTCGCAGGTTCCTTAATGAAAATATTGCTAGAGCTGTACCGCCCCCGACGTCCGGAATTTTGAATTCGAACCTGTCATTTCTCTTCAATTCCAGTCAGTAACGCTCTGCTTGAATATGAAGGTGGCAGGGTCCTTAATGGAAATATTGCTGAACTGTTCCGCCCCCGACGTCCGGATTTTAGAATTCGACTCTGTCATTCCTCTTCAATTCCAGTCAGTAACGCTCTGCTGAAATATGAAGGTCGCAGGGTCCCTAATGAAAATATTGCTAGAGCTGTACCGCCCCCGACGTCCGGAATTTTGAATTCGAACCTGTCATTTCTCTTCGATTCCAGTCAGTAACGCTCTGCTTGAATATGAAGGTGGCAGGGTCCTTAATGAAAATATTGATAGAGCTGTACCGCCCCCGACGTCCGGACTCTTGAATTCGAACCTGTCATTTCTCTTCAATTCCAGTCAGTAACGCTCTGCTTGAATATGAAGGTGGCAGTTTCCTTAATAAAAATATTGCTGGAGCTGTACCGCCCCTGACCCCCGGATTTTCGAATTCGAATCTGTCATCCTTCTTCAATTCCAGTCAGTAACGCTCTGCTGAAATATGAAGGTGGCAGTGTCCTTAATAAAAATATTGCTGGAGCTGTACCGCCCCTGACCCCCGGATTTTCGAATTCGAATCTGTCATTTCTCTTCAATTCCAGTCAGTAACGCTCTGATGAATATACGAAGGTGGCAGGGTCCTTAATAAAAATATTGCTAGAGCTGTACCGCCCCCGACGTCTGGATTTTTGAATTCGAACCTGTCATTTCTCTTTAATTCCAGTCAGTACCGCTCTGCTTGAATATGAAGTTGGCAGGGTCCTTAATAAAAATATTGCTGAACTGTTCCGCCCCCGACGTCCGGATTTTTGAATTCGACTCTGTCATTCCTCTTCAATTCCAGTCAGTAACGCTCGGCTGAAATATGAAGGTCGCAGGGTCCTCAATAAAAATATTGCTGGAGCTGTACCGCCCCTGACCCCCGGATTTTCGAATTCGAATCTGTCATTTCTCTTCAATTCCAGTCAGTAACGCTCTGATGAATATACGAAGGTGGCAGGGTCCTTAATAAAAATATTGCTAGAGCTGTACCGCCCCCGACGTCCGGATTTTTGAATTCGAACCTGTCATTTCTCTTTAATTCCAATCAGTACCGCTCTGCTTGAATATGAAGTTGGCAGGGTCCTTAATGAAAATATTGCTGAACTGTTCCGCCTCCGACGTCCGGATTTTTGAATTCGACTCTGTCATTCCTCTTCAATTCCAGTCAGTAACGCTCTGCTGAAATATGAAGGTCGCAGGGTCCTTAATAAAAATATTGCTGGAGCTGTACCGTCCCCGACCCCCGGATTTTCGAATTCGAATCTGTCATTTCTCTTCAATTCCAGTCAGTACCGCTCTGCTGAATATACGAAGGTGGCAAGGTCCTTAATGAAAATATTGCTAGAGCTGTACCGCCCCCGACGTCCGGAATTTTGAATTCGAACCTGTCATTTCTCTTCAATTCCAGTCAGTAACGCTCTGCTTGAATATGAAGGTGGCAGGGTCCTTAATGAAAATATTGATAGAGCTGTACCGCCCCCGACGTCCGGATTCTTGAATTCGAACCTGTCATTTCTCTTCAATTCCAGTCAGTAACGCTCTGCTTGAATATGAAGGTGGCAGTTTCCTTAATAAAAATATTGCTGGAGCTGTACCGCCCCTGACCCCCGGATTTTCGAATTCGAATCTGTCATTCTTCTTCAATTCCAGTCAGTAACGCTCTGCTGAAATATGAAGGTGGCAGTGTCCTTAATAAAAATATTGCTGGAGCTGTACCGCCCCTGACCCCCGGATTTTCGAATTCGAATCTGTCATTTCTCTTCAATTCCAGTCAGTAACGCTCTGATGAATATACGAAGGTGGCAGGGTCCTTAATAAAAATATTGCTAGAGCTCTACCGCCCCCGACGTCCGGATTTTTGAATTTGAACCTGTCATTTCGATCCAATTCCAGTCAGTAACGCTCTGCTTGAATATGAAGGTGGCAGGGTCCTCTATAAAAATATTGCTAGAGCTGTACCGCCCCCGACGTCCGGATTTTAGAATTCGAACCTGTCATTTCTTTTCAATTCCAGTCAGTAACGCTCTGCTTGAATATGAAGGTGGCAGGGTCCCTAATAAAAATATTGCTAGAGCTGTACCGCCCCCAACGTCGGGATTTTTGAATTCGACTCTGTCATTCTTCTTCGATTCAAGTCAGTATCGCTCTGCTGAAATATGGAGGTGGCAGTTTCCTTAATAAAAATATTGCTGGAGCTGTACTGCCCCTGCCCCCCGGATTTTCGAATTCGAATCTGTCATTTCTCTTCAATTCCAGTCAGTAACGCTCTGATGAATATACGAAGGTGGCAGGGTCCTTAATAAAAATATTGCTAGAGCTCTACCGCCCCCGACGTCCGGATTTTTGAATTTGAACCTGTCATTTCGATCCAATTCCAGTCAGTAACGCTCTGCTTGAATATGAAGGTGGCAGGGTCCTCTATAAAAATATTGCTAGAGCTGTACCGCCCCTGACCCCCGGATTTTCGAATTCAAATCTGTCATTTCTCTTCAATTCCAGTCAGTAACGCTCTGATGAATATACGAAGGTGGCAGGGTCCTTAATAAAAATATTGCTAGAGCTCTACCGCCCCCGACGTCCGGATTTTTGAATTCGAACCTGTCATTTCTCTTCAATTCCAGTCAGTAACGCTCTGCTTAAATATGAAGGTGGCAGGGTCCTTAATAAAAATATTGCTGAACTGTTCCGCCCCCGACGCCCGGATTTCAGAATTCGAACCAGTCATTTCTCTTCAATTCCAGTCAGTAATGCTCTGCTCGAATATGAAGATGGCAGGGTCACTAATAAAAATATTGCTGAACTGTTCCGCCCCCGACGCCCGGATTTTTGAATTCGACTCTGTCATTTCTCTTCAATTCCAGTCAGTAACGCTATGCTTAAATATGAAGGTGGCAGGGTCCCTATTGAAAATATTGCTTGAGCTGTACCGTCCCCGACCCCCGGATTTTCGAATTCGAATCTGTCATTTCTCTTCAATTCCAGTCAATAACGCTCTGCTGAATATATGAAGGTGGCAGGGTCCTTAATAAAAATATTGCTAGAGCTGTACCGCCCCCGACGTCCGGATTTTTGAATTCGAACCTGTCATTTCTCTTCAATTCCAGTCAGTAACGCTCGGCTTAAATAGGAAGGTGACAGGGTCCTTAATAAAAATATTGCTGGAGCTGTACCGCCCCCGACGTCCGGATTTTAGAATTCGAACCTGTCACTTCTCTTCAATTCCAGTCAGTAACGCTCTGCTTGAATATGAAGGTGGC
Source organism: Zygogramma bicolorata (assembly GCA_032362365.1). Taxonomy (NCBI): domain Eukaryota; kingdom Metazoa; phylum Arthropoda; class Insecta; order Coleoptera; family Chrysomelidae; genus Zygogramma; species Zygogramma bicolorata. The sequence continues at coordinate 307,369 of JAVJAQ010002999.1, forward strand.
AGGGTCCTTAATAAAAATATTGCTGAACTGTTCTGCCCCCGACGCCCGGATTTTTGAATTCGACTCTGTCATTCCTCTTCAATTCCAGTCAGTAACGCTATGCTTAAATATGAAAGTGGCAGGGTCCCTAATAAAAATATTGCTAGAGCTGTACCGCCCCCAACGTCGGGATATTTGAATTCGACTCTGTCATTCCTCTTCAATTCCAGTCAGTAACGCTCTGCTGAAATATTAAGGTGGCAGTGTCCTTAATAAAAATATTGCTGGAGCTGTACCTCCCCTGACGCTCTGCTGAAATATGAAGGTGGCAGTGTCCTTGATAAAAATATTGCTAGAGCTCTACCGCCCCCGACGTCCGGATTTTTGAATTTGAACCTGTCATTTCTCTTCAATTCCAGTCAGTAACGCTATGCTTGAATATGAAGGTGGCAGGGTCCTTAATATAAATATTGCTGAACTGTTCCGCCCCCGACGCCCGGATTTTTGAATTCGACTCTGTCATTTCTCTTCAATTCCAGTCAGTAACGCTATGCTTAAATATGAAGGTGGCAGGGTCCCTAATAAAAATATTGCTAGAGCTGTACCGCCCCCAACGTCGGGATTTTTGAATTCGACTCTGTCATTCCTCTTCAATTCCAGTCAGTAACGCTTTGCTGAAATATGTAGGTGGCAGGGTCCCTAATAAAAATATTGCTAGAGCTGTACCGCCCCCGACGTCCGGATTTTTGTATTCGAACCTGTCATTTCTCTTCAATTCCAGTCAGTAACGCTCTGCTTGAATATGAAGGTGGCAGGGTCCTTAATATAAATATTGCTGAACTGTTCCGCCCCCGACGCCCGGATTTTTGAATTCGACTCTGTCATTTCTCTTCAATTCCAGTCAGTAACGCTATGCTTAAATATGAAGGTGGCAGGGTCCCTAATAAAAATATTGCTAGAGCTGTTCCGCCCCCAACGTCGAGATTTTTGAATTCGACTCTGTCATTCCTCTTCAATTCTAGTCAGTAACGCTCTGCTGAAATATGTAGGTGGCAGGGTCCCTAATAAAAATATTGCTAGAGCTGTACCGCCCCCGACGTCCGGATTTTTGTATTCGAACCTGTCATTTCTCTTCAAATCCAGTCAGTAACGCTATGCTTAAATATGAAGGTGGCAGGGTCCTTAATAAAAATATTGCTGGAGATGTACCGCCCCCGACGCCTGGATTTTTGAATTCAACTCTGTCATTCCTCTTCAATTCCAGTCAGTGACGCTCTGCTATAATATGAAGGTGGCAGGGTCCTCAATAAAAAATTGCTAGAGCTGTTCCGTCCCCGACGCCCGAATTTTTTAATTCGACTCTGTCATTCCTCTTCAATTCCAGTCAGTAACGCTCTGCTGAAATATAAAGGTGGCAGGGTCCCCAATAAAAAAGTTGCTGGAGCTGTACCGCCCCGGACGTCGCCACTCTCGGAATTTTCCAATGGTCCCTTCTATTTTTTCCGTTTCGAAACATAATTATCATTTCCAAAAGCCTCGTCACTGTTTCAAGATGATTAGAAATTTTTTTTAAATATTGCCGAACTTTATTGCTAAAGTAACCGAGGTAGCAATGGAACTGTTGGAGGCACAAATGAATAGAACTGAAGGCACTGATAAACTACTCATGATGGAAATGATGGAAGGTGAATACATTTAGAGAAATAATTTTACCAGAGAACTCAAATTACACAAAATAATGGCAATAATTTCTCGTCATTTTTTAACGATCTACTGGCTCAGATATGAGCAAAAAATTGTTCTGAAATTGTTCGTTTCCGTTAACCAGCTGACGAACGTCAACCCTCAGAAGTCGAAACTTGTGCGAGCAATGGATCAGCGAGGCCTTACCTTGGAACGTGCGATTACCTAGCACGGTAGCCCGGCGGAGAATCGAACCCCGGTCTTCCGTTTGTAAGGCGAATATGCTCCCTTGGAATATAGTTCTGACGTGTGGAGTTCGGCACCAAAACATTCATTGAGGCTTATCGATTCTATTCAAAGACAGGCAATCCGTATTGTTGGTGTCGAGCATGGAAAATATGTGTTTGAATGAACCAATTGAATTGATAATAAAACAAATTCAAATGATTCAAAGTGACCACAAACATACAATAACTTCAGGAAATACGGAATCGAATTATTATATATATTTTTTGTTGTCACCTCTTTTATAGAAGTAGTGTTTTATTTTTATACCGAGAGGTACTGAGTTCGTAAATTTCAATTACATTTGCACCAAATCCTATAAGCCAGCACTTGTGTTCGATAAATTAGAGTTAGCTCTAAATTGCACCCACCTCAAAAACAACAAATGAAGTCGTTTGTGCAACTGAAATAGGTATGATGGAGTACCCCAAGAATCACTATCAAGTCCTGTGTCAATTCTGTTCGTTGAAGATGATCTCTGCATAGTTCATGATTCACATAAAATATCATTGGAAGAAAAATGAGCCGATTGCTTGAAGATGTTAAAGAACGATAAAAATGAATATTAAAAATAACATTTCAATATTTCGGAAGGAGAATCATTTTACCTAGGGACAACAAAAGTAATATAAAGTGTCTTGTTTCTCACCTGGATCAATACTTCTCATGCATAAAAATAAATCGGAGTTGTTGGGGCACAAATTGAATGAGTAGTGCTTCTATATGCGTGCACTTGAGGGCAGCATTCTGTAAAAAGATTGTCATTCATGCACGAACCAGTCAGTCTTGACAAACTATAATTTCACCATCACGTAACACAACGTTACGAGTATTTCTGGGAAGGTCGAGAGCAAAATTCCTCAATAAATTACCCATAGTCTGAAGACCTCATACTATTCTATAGCGTATGAGGACGCTAAAGGACGACATGGACAATAATACACTCAGTTTTGCAATCAATCAAAAAAAGATTACGTTACTGTTGGAAAGTGATTATTTTGTGGTTGAAAAAGGTCTCGTAGAATTTTTTTCGGTAAGTAACCCGCCACAATATAAATAAATTTAAAACTGATATTGAATTCCAACCTGAGAAAAACTACTAACAATATTCATTTCCAAATGTTGCATAAATTTATGTTTCATAGAATCCACAAACGAATTTCTCATTTGGAGTTGGATTCGAAGTCTTATTACTACGGTTGAATCCATAAATAGCAAAGTTTTCAATTAATCGACCATCCTGAAGGTGAAAGTTATAAATGAACGATCCAATATTGATTGTTACAGTTCTTGAAAAAGCTCGGTATGTATAATGTATGTATTCAGGTACAGATGGTGTAGTCCGTTGAGGAAGAACGCCATCTTTTGGATTTGACAAAAACCCGGTATAGTTAGTCAACCATACGGAAATATAATTTGAAGGGATTGATACTACGGGTAGATGGCACTAGTGATTTTCTGGTCATGTCTGTTCTTTCGTTTTTCTTACGGATGTCGTAGCCTTAATCACACATTTTTTTTGATTACTGACCCGTATTACCAAAAGATGGCAATCAATTCAACAGAAGTGAAATTTTTTGTTAATGTAGTAGATCTGTCATGTTCTGTAAATTATTCTGATGCATAAACTTTAATTGCCATCATGAACTTCTATCGTCAATTCTAATTTGAAGCTCCATTCTTTTTCTTTCAACATTTCAATCAAACTTCGTAGTGCATTGTCAATTAAACGTAAATATCGATATTATACTGTAGATAGCGTAACAAAATCCTTTTTACACAGATATTGACTAACTATATCTCTATAAATAATGATAATAGGTACACGAAGACGTCAATTAACGGAAATTTAACAGCCAGGCTACAACAGTTTGCTCCGTTGCCATCGAGATAAGTTCTCAGCCTCTTGCAGAGATGGCTGCAACCCCAAAACGAAATTAGAATTTCGATTTTCGAAAACACTGCATCAGTATTTTTTGTCTTATAAGAGGCAGTTCGCTAAAAAGGCATTGAATTCACAAGTTCAGCCAAGTGCCACTGAAGAGACAGATGGTGAGTGGAAATAGCCGTCTGGTATTGGATTTGTGAATATAATGTTTTCGAACATCGAAATTCAAATTATGTAGGATGTATTTCAACATAAGTGAGCTATTGTAATTGTATGAGAGAGAGACCACTCTATCTCTATATAAACATTAACTTAAAGGTAACAAAAGTTAATGGGTATGTTCCTATTATCACCTCATGATAAAAATAATAAATGATCCAATAGCTAGCTTTCAGGTCATTATAATTACTCAGAGACAGAATGAAAACCATCGTCATTGTTCAAATTGGATGTGAATGTTATGTTCTTTTGATGGTTCACTCAAACAAATTTTCAGTTTCAATATTCCACTCAACATAATTGTCAATTGTTGATTGATGCAATGGAAATCCTAATTGATAGAAAATTCTGTGAAAATTGGGAAAGTAACAACCGTTGCAAAATGTGTTTGTCCATGAGTTTTGATCGTATGCATTTGACTGCTCCTAAAAACAAAAATTATTCATTACTGTGTGAAACAGAAACTCATTGTTTAATTTGATACTAACACAAATGAATTTTGGATTTGTTGATCGGGATACTTTTATAAATTTTAAAGTGAATTATAAAATGATCGGGCGAAATGGACCGCAAATAATTATAGAAAGGACGGCGGTAGATTCTGGTATCCTTACACCGATATTACAAATTCATAACTCGTATGACGAGAGGGGTTTCTGGGACGTAGCAACAACTTGATCCGATATGTATAAAACGATGTTATCGAAACATTGCACACCGAACCGATTATAGTATGTTAAAGTTCGAGGGGTCGATCTTGTATCGTGCTTAATTCATAAATTCCGGATTTTGTGATTCCGTCCCTAGCAGCCATACAGCTTATGAATGTGATGAAAGAAATTGAACATAGAGAGAGAAATGCTCACGTCTGTTCATGAATTTGGCCTTGAAAGCATCTGTCTAGGGCTTTAAATTCAGAGAGGTACAGTGCAGTAGAAAATTCATATATTTTTAGGCCAAGAGCATACCACGAAAGGAAGGAAAGCCAAAAAAGGTGTTTCGAAACATCGTATTTTTCACATAATGTAATAATTTCAATTTCATCTTAAAACTTATTCGCATTTGAATCAAATCGAATCAAATGGCTTTTTTATCATTGGCTCAAACTGTCATTTTATGGCTTACTTCCTCAGGTAGGTGCTTCGCTGAAGAGTTTTTCGTATGATGGATTTCTATATGTAGTGAATATAGTCTTATACCTTCTATGATGATTCAAGTATTCGACGGGGTTTGGGTTTTTGCCTCGTATCAATGATTTACTGAAAGTGGTTTCTTCTTAAGTGCTTTGATTTGCAGATGACAGTACCTACTCTTCATTTCAGTAGCTCTTCCCGCACTTTCATATCATTCTGTGAAACCAGAATTCAGAAAGCAAAAGGAGGGTTTAAATATCTTTGAAGCTAGCAAAACTCAAGCCTGTCTCTTCTCAAGATAGCATGATCTGATATTACCTAGAATTCGACATGAGAATCAGTTACTGTTTTTCTGATATCATTCTTATCGATGCTGGTAATAACGATCAACAGAAATTTCTTTTAGGATTGATTGCTGAAAGTATTTCTCAATAGCTGCTGTACATCACAGTATCCACCGAACTCAATATGTTTCATTGCACACCACCGTTATCACAGTTTCTTTCAGCCTTATATTCGAATCGAACGAAAGCAGCTGTCAGTAAGTCATATAGTCAGGAGAGATGTAAATCATTGACGGGAAGAAAAATTCTATTTGTAAAGATAACCATTTTCTGTTCAACGTTCAATTTCAGTTCGTGCAAGGAAACAATTCACCTATGATAGCTCTCTATGGCATGAATACATGTGTGAACAATATTTCGGCAGCATATCGGATTTATAGTGTGACAGAGCTTGCTGTACGTCAGTTGCAGTGAGCATTGGAAAAATCAGTGGCAACTGGCAACACTTCTGGGTAACACAAAGCAGACCAGACGATTCCGATCGGGTGGTTGGCTGGCCGCCCTTTCAAACTCTAACATTCTAATTTGTATTTTAAGATACCTTCGAATTGATAATGATTCATTATACCCAAAACAATTGTATATTAGTTACTTCACCAATGTATGATCGAATTTCATCTAAATTCGATAGTGCGTAAAGAGCCCATTCTATTTCAAAGAAATGGCGAAGACTCCGGTACAAATAGAAGCATCATTATTACCAACTTATATCAGTGGAGTGAACAACCGCGCCTATTTATTCGATCTGATTCGAAGATACTATCAACGCAGCGGTATGTTTGGTGTTAAGAACTACTTTATCATAATTTTAGTGGATGTCTTTTCAAACACTTTAGGGCCAGTTGTACATACTCCAGTGAACTGTGGTTCAAGTGAGCCGAATTCAGTTGTCAAGCAACAAACGATTCTATCGGCTAACTGAACTCGGTTCACTTGAACCATATTTCACTGGAGTATGTATAACTGGCACCTAAAGATATCCATTATTTTCAAAGAGTAAAAAATTCATATGAAGCTTCAAATTTTTCAAACCCAAAGTAGAGTATTCCATTGGTTAGTAGTCTTTCTACAGTCGAATCCAGAAATTGATGTGAGAAATGGTAAGGTCAAAATCAACTGGACTGGAGGACTATTTCCAATAAAATATAGATTGATGGTTTATGCCTCTTTTGTTGAAGGAAGTTGAGCTGCGAAGCTGAAAGCCAATGTAGATTGTGTCAGAATGAACCTTTGGTGAAACAAACTATCGACAAATTCGATACGCTAGAGTCACATAGTGAACCAAAAATCTTCATGAGAGATTCAGGTTTTCAAAAAGAAGGCACATTTATTCGCGTTACGTCGCCAAGTGGATGTATTTCAGTTTGGTAATATATTTGTTGAATCAGTATCTCAATTATTGCCAATACGGTATGTGACTGCCAGAACAATCATTCAAATTTGCCTTCTCCTTATAATGCAGTTACTTATCGGGTCAGTGATACCAATTTGTCATAGAAACAACAAGGTGAGTATTTGTACCTCTTTCGTTTCCAGAAGAAAAAGAAACCCTGAGAAATAAACCCCATGTTTTTCCTTTATTGTATTTTACACACTAAGTCACAGAGTTTCTCAACCTCGGTAAATGAAGTGGTCCAATTAAAAGTGAGTAATTTTTTGGAATTTACTCGAAGAATTAATGCGAAAACGGCGTTAAAAATATCAACTTAATAATTTTGATTACGATGAAAAATACAAATAAGTTATGGGTATTACGAATCAAAACATTCACAATTAGGTGGTAGGTGTCAATATCAACTTGTTGAATTGATTCATTGAAACGTTATTATCACAAGAGTTGAAAATGTGATCCATTTGTTGCCATGCAATTTCAAAGATTATGTTGGAAATCATTTCTTGAATCTTGTCCAGGTGGGCTTGTGCTTGCTGTTGGTGTTTCACATTACAGACAAATCACGTATCGACAATTTTCCTCCCCATCTTGGCAACGTACGAATCATGTTATCGTGATGAACGTCCTCAAACGAGCGAGCAGTAAATCTAGTAGAAATATCTCTTCAAAAATAAATTTCAACTCGTTCTGGGGTGGAATAAACCATGTTTCATGGCGTGAAGTTGAAATAATTTTCAGAGGAACCAAACTGAATCAAACTGAAATAAACTCGAATGCTGGTTTTGTTGGGAAAGGGATCAGAATTTCGTATAGAAACAACTCAGTTTTCGACAGCGTTTCTGATCTTGTTGAATCCATCATCAAAATCCGAAACGTTGGCAAAAAATTAAATTGTTCATCTGCGATATTTTGATCCCTTCCCCAGCAAAACCAGCATCTGAAAATAATTTTTTGATCAGCATACGTCACCCACTGAAATAAACGTTGACCTAAATTATTTTCCTACATTCATCTGCGTTTTTTTTTTTCAAAAAAAGAAAAAAAATGTATGTTACTCACAAGGAAAATTCAATGAAGAGATCAACTTCATAAAATCAGTATTGAAAAAAAAATAGATATCAAGGAAATTCATAGAAAAAACATTGATAGAAATTGAAAATCTTTTGTGAAAAGCCGTGATTTGAAATTGAAAGTGGAAAGGAGAACCCAAAAAAATAGTACATTATATACCGCGGGACTGAAGTAGTACATTTAATCCTAAAGGTAAAGTTTATGGCCCGACCGCAGGGAGGGCCATAATTTACCTGAAGGATTAAATGTACTTCAGTCGCAAGGTATATACGATACTTTTCGTACTTCCGGTATGATTTTATTAATTATTTCAATAATTTCAATCAGTTTTTTCTCTCTTCAACTCATTTAATAAACTGTCTTCAAAATAAGTTACCATAGTAACATTGCGTTGTGACAGTTATAATTTAGAAACATTGTCATTACTAGTGTCATTGTAAAGAAACATTGTCATTGATAATTATTGGTATCATGAGTGAAGAAGGTGTATCTTATCATGATAAAAGAGCAGCCGAAGTAGGTGAAGAATTGTTACCACCGAAATCTAGAAAACTATACGAGCAGCAGTACGATGCTTTTAAAAAGTGGTGTCGCTTAAAAAATGTGAGACAACCTACTGAAAATGCGCTGTTAGTCTACTTCGATGATAAATCAAAAGCGGTTTGTGCCTCAACTCTCTGGGCACATTACTCAATGCTGAAATCGGTTATTAACATTAGAGAAGATATTGATATAAGTAAATTTCCAAAATTATTAGCTTTTCTGAAGAGAAGAAATGAGGGATTTAAGCCAAAGAAGTCAAGAATTATCACGTCTGAGCAGGTAGATCAGTTCTTACGGGAGGCTCCGGATGATAAATATTTAATGCTTAAGGTAAATTTGGAAATTTGTTTATATTCAGAAATTTTAAGAAATCAATTTTTTTGTAGGTTGCACTTATTTTGGGCCTTGCGGGAGCTTGTCGTGAAAAAGAGTTGGTTGATTTAGAAATCGACGATGTGAGAGATTTGGGCGATTCCTTCCTAATTGCGATTAGAAACACCAAAAATAAAATTGACCGAAATTTTGTGATCAAAAATTCAGAAAACAGTGCCATCAGTTTTGTGGCGATATTTCGGAAATATGTGGCATTGCGAAAGACAGGGACAACTCATTCAAAATTTTTTGTTCAATACATCAACAAAGAATGTACTACGCGAGTAGTAGGAAAAAACATGTTTGGTACATTTCCACGGCAAATAGCAGCTTTCTTGAAATTAGAAAATGCGACGTCTTATACGGGACATTGTTTTAGACGCACATCTGCGTCTTTGTTAGCTGATTCGGGAGCAACAATAGACGTGCTGAAGAGACATGGAGGATGGAAATCCTCCAACGTGGCCGAGGGATATATTGAATCGTGTATTAAAAATAAACAAAAAATTTCAGATAAAATATTTGGTCAAGTCGCCGATTCGTCCACTATAGTTATGCCACAGTCCTCATTCTCGCTTCCTGTTTCCGCAGGATCTTCGGAACAAACACCAGTTCAATATGAAAAGGACCTATCTGTTACTCGTCAGTTACCTGCTGCATTAACCCAGGGAAGACTGGTCAATATGACGAACTGTCACAATATTAATTTGAATATTAACGTTAATTACCATTTTAATTAATTATATTTTTCAATAAAATATCCCTTAAATTCGTTTGTTTGTGATTTAATCGTTCCGGGAGTTTCGTCAATATTTAATCCCGGAGGGATTAAATGTGACACTTTAGTACCTGTCACAAGGGAGTGAAGTTGTCACTTTAGGCCCGGAAGTACGAAAAAACTATTTTTTTTATTGACTATTTCATATTAAAACATCAATCCGAAACAGAAAACGAACAGAAAACTGTATTCTGAAGTATAAAAAGAAGATTCCTACTCTTGATGAATTTCTCCTTCGGCAGGGCTTTCGTCAGAATATCAGCTAGTTGATCTTCTGAAGCAACATTACAAACGATGAGGGAACCTTCCTCTGCGCGCTCTCGTATATAGTGATACTTCACGTCGATATGCTTGGTACGTTTATGGAATTCGGTATTTTTCACTAAACGAACAGCACTCTGATTGTCCATGAATAATTTCGTGGGCTCCGTAACATCGATACCAAGCTCTTGCAAAAATATACGCAACCAACTGATTCCTTGCGCTGCATCTCAAGCGGCTATATATTCAGATTCTGTCGTTGAGCGTGACACACAGTTTTGGAGATGTGATGACCAGCTCACGGGAGCTCCAGCTATGATACCCAAATATCCAGTTGTCGATCTCCTGGTAGAAAAATCGGTAAAATTCGGGAATATGGACACCTCACCGATTTTGATGAAATTTGCACAGATTATGTAAAACACAATAAAATGACCATACCAATCGAAATTTTTGTGCGAAAACGTCTCTGAGATCGTTTTATCGGCATAGAAGTTTCATAATGATCACTTCACCAATGCTCCATAGTAGAACACGATTTATTATTTTTCACGTATATTCTAATCCGAATACTTCACAGTCAACTATCAACGTCTAAGCTTATAATGATAATTCATTAACTGAATGAAATTGAGATTCAAAAAATCGAGAAAGAATGCTAATATTGCCAATTCTAATCTCAATATTCTTTACTGACATATTTGACAGAGAACGATTGAAATGACAGTCTTTCACAGAATTTTGTACATTATAGGCATAATAAATCGGATCTATGAAGTGCGACGTTGCCAATTTAATACTTTGAAAAATGTATACTTCATTATATTTATGGAACCTACTTGGGAAATAGATGAAATTGAAAACCCTACAATTGCTGTTTATTCAATTCGATGCCTATTATTATGCAAGCACGAAAATCACTATATATGATGTCATTTGATTTTCTTAACATTGATATACTGATAAACAAAAAGATATCAAGTATGATTGATGGAACTGAGGAGTCTGTCCATGTGGCGGATGATGAAGACAAATCAGATATCGAAGACTTCATATAAGCAGCAGCTCATTTTCGAAACAATCTGCCCTTTTAGGACCAACAATAGTATATTTCAAAAGAATGCGTTTGCACATGAAGAATTTCATAGCTTTTTTTATTAGGTCGGTTGTGTTAGAAGATCTGAGAAAGGTTGGGCCAGATCAAAACTCAAAAACGCAGACGGCAACTATTTTCCTTCACATTGTTAACGCTAATAAAATACCGGATATTTTGAAACTTCCGTTGTTGAAAAGGTCAAAGTTGGGTAAGATGATTTTCCCTTCTTCACATATCATATTTTTTACTTTTCTAACATAAGGTAATAACGTTTAAAGGACGCTCCGCTGGCTTTTCGAAAATCCGCGCGCTCGACCGACATTTCGCGGATTTCCGAAATGTTGACCGAGCGCGCTCGCTTCTCTCTCGTTAGGTAATAACTCTTGAAGGACGCTCCGCTGAATTTACGAAAAATCCGCGCGCTCTGCCGACATTTCCGTACATTTTGGTAAAATGATTTTCCCTTCTTCACCATCATATTTTTTACTTTTCTAACATAATGTAATAACGCTCAAAGGACGCTCCGCTTGCTTTTCGAAAATTTGCGCGCTCGGCCGACATTTCGGAAATCCGCGCGCGCGGATATATATATATATATATATATATATATATATATATATATATATATACATATATACAAAGTTGTTTTTTCTATATCAGGGCTTCGGTCTGAAGAAAAAGATTACTCTTTTTAGCTACCCGAGCTTTCGCTAATTTTTATTAGCTTTTTCGCGGGCTACAATATAAAATGGACATCAAAAAGTATAAATATAAAAATAGAAGGTACATACTTGTGCTATTTGAGGTTTTTTTTTCTGAATGAAATGTAAAGATAAAACATGAGATGTGTAAATTTTGACAATGAAAGGTGAAGTTATTGATTTGGAAATTCATAGTGTTCTTTTCACTGATGAAAGTTATATACAAGATGTATTTATTTGTTTAATAGAAACGAATAAATTTTACTGAGGTTTTCAATATCTGATTTTTTGTTCATGTTGTTTTTTCTCGTTTTAATTTCAGTCATTTCCAAAAAGAGACGTTTGTTCAAGTTTTTTTCAATATGAAGAATTTTTGTGTTATTATAATCAATTGTATGATCATTTTCAATAGAATGTTTGGTTAATGCACATGAATTTTGTCTCATATTTCTACAATCACTTTTGTGTAGAGCTATTCGTGTTTTCAAATTATTTTTTGTTTGACCAATATATTTTTTGTCACAATCATTGCAAGGAATTTCGTACACTACGTGAGATTTTTCAAAAAGTGGATCTTCATCTTTCAATTTTGAATGTAATTTGTTCAAAGGTTTTATTTTTCTTTGTGAAATTTTGATATTGTTTTCTTGTTTAAATACATTTATGATTTTGCTTGATAATTCTGGAATATAAGGAATAGAACAGTATTTGTATGTAGAAATTTCATTGCGATTGTTTTCTGTAGTATCGATTATATTTGAAGTTGTATTATATAAAAGTTTTTTTAGAAATGTTGGAGGGTAAGAACAGTTTATTAGCATATCGTATATTATTTTCAAATTTTTATTGATGAGTGACGGATGTGAAATCTTTTCAATTCTGTTTTTTAGAGCAAGTACCAAATTAATTTTCATTTTTTGTGGATGACTTGATAGATAACTCATGTATCTTCCTGAATTGGTTGGTTTGAAGTAGTAATCTAATACGATTTTGTTGTTTTCATTTCTTATTAAAAGAGTATCTAAAAATGGTACGGCATTATTTTTTTCTCTTTCTACAGTGAACTGTATCAGTGGATCATAACTGTTGAATACATCTTTGATATTTTCGATCTCATCAATAGGTACAGCACATATAATATCATCTACGAATTTTCTTATAAAAGGAAGCTGAAAAGATAATTTTGGGATACATTCGTCTAGTAAATCATCCATTACATATTGTGCCAAAATAGGTGAGATGGTAGCTCCCATTGGAGTTCCTAGTATCTGTTTGTAATAAGTGCCATTATTAATGAATACAGTAGTATCAAAGATGAATTCCAACAATTCGATTACAATTTTTTTTGAGAGTTTAGTGTGATCACGTATTATGTTCCAATGTTTACCGATACTTTGTTTGATTAATCTCAACGGAATATTAGTGAAAAGTGAAATTACATCCAGACTTATAATGATAAAATTATTTGGTAGTTGCATTCCTTGTATGAAATTGGAAAATTCGAAAGAATCTTTTGTGTAATATTGATTGTTTGAGTTATATGAATTGGTTAAAATATCAGTGAGTAACTGTGAGATTTTACTGTTGGGTGCATTTATAGATGATATTATAGGTCTTAAACTTAGTACTGGTTTATGAATTTTGGGTAAACCGTAAAATTTAGGTATGACAGAATTATATATGGTGAAATTTTCTTTACAATTTTTATCAATTAAATTTTTTTCATGTAATTTTTTAATGAATGCATTTGATTTTTGTTGAATTGTTGATGTCGGATTATGATTCAATTTTTTGTAGTATGTATCGTTGTTCAGTTGTTCAAGTGTATTCAACAGTTATGATCCACTGATACAGTTCACTGTAGAAAGAGAAAAAAATAATGCCGTACCATTTTTAGATACTCTTTTAATAAGAAATGAAAACAACAAAATCGTATTAGATTACTACTTCAAACCAACCAATTCAGGAAGATACATGAGTTATCTATCAAGTCATCCACAAAAAATGAAAATTAATTTGGTACTTGCTCTAAAAAACATATATATCTAATTATATATTTAATGGAATGAAATTATAACGGCCCTGAGTGCTCCATTCGCCTAGAGAACGGAAGGTCGTGGGTTCGAATTCCGGTCGAAGAAGTTTATTTTTCTCAAATTCTTATGATTTGTCTGAATGCCGTTATAATTCCAATCCATTGTTAATCATACAGACACTAATACATCTATCTTGTGTATATATGTTCCTATCAGGAAACCCGTTCATTTCAAAACAACCAATTCCAACAAATAATTAGATTTTATACAGTTTTCAGAATTGCAATTTTTCGACGTCTAATATTATGATTACTGTTTTTATCCGATCATATAAGCGTCAAATCTCGTAAAAAAAGCAATTTGCTTGAACAAAAATATCGTTGGTACCTAATACGACAGAATTTAAAGAGAACTGACAACCTTGTATATTATTATTTCGGCGATTCTGAGTGTTTGACATGTTTGACATTCTTACTTGTGTCAGATTTGAATTTGAACTGAATTTCAAAATTCAATTACTAATTGATAGTACTCCGAGAGTATTTTGTGTACTTTTGGTTTTCCAAAAGCTATCATGTGCATCAAATTACATTTCACACAATGGGTTGCAAGACTTGCAGATCTAATAGTAGCTGAAATTTGGATTGAAACGTGTTTGTGAATATCTTCCTACCACCATTAGCATTTATTGGGAAAATAACTATCCTTCGGGCATTTTCACATGGAATATCTGGTTTATTATTTCCTTTTATATTTGCCCAAATTCATCAGTGAAAAAATAATCAGATTCTGTTAGTTACAACTTATATATTCTCAGGGTAAGTACTCGGGTCAACTTTCGTTTAGCTGAAATCAGTTACGGAAAAACTGTTGCCATGGCAACCGTTGCTATGGTAACGAGAATACAAAAACCCGGTTCCCATGGTGCGGAAATGCGTGGTTGCCAAGTTGCGTGCTTTAGTTTAGCTGAAATCAGTTATGGAAAAACTGTTACCATGGTAACCGTTGTTAGGGTGAATAGTGAACAAAAAAGCCATCCCCGTTTTGCGGAAATGCGCGGTTGCCAAGTTGGGCTAGTTATAATTTAACTGGAATCAGTTACGGAAAAACTGTTGCCATGGCAACCGTTGCTATGGTAACGAGAATACAAAAACCCGGTTCCCATGGTGCGGAAATGCGTGGTTGCCAAGTTGCGTGCTTTAGTTTAGCTGAAATCAGTTATGGAAAAACTGTTGTCATAGCGACAGTCGCTATAATCACAAGTAAACAAAAACTCGTTTTCCATACTGCGGAAATGCGTGGTTGCCAAATTGTCTGCATTAGTTTGGCTGAAATCAGTTAAGAAAAAGTTGATGGCATTGCAACCGTTGCTAGTATTAGTGACAAAGAAACACCCTATTTCCGTTGTGCAGAAATGCGCAGTTGACAAATTATCAACTAGAAAATGAATTGAAAATGCTTCTAGTAATATGTTGGGTAATAACAATTAAACCGAATCAGATTGTTTAATTCCCTTTAATACAACCTATAGTCACCATATTCTAATCTTATAGCACTGAGTAGGTGTACCATCGGATCTTTTTTGTATTTTTTACAATGTCGCCTCCATAAATATTCACAAACTCTATCTGGGAATTCATCTTGAGGGACGTGCTTGCCCTTGAAATTTTTTTTTGCAGCACTCCATTGAGACTCAATTCTCTGAGTGTGGGTACCCGCGCGCGCGGATTTGCGAAATGTCGGCCGGACCCGCTCGTCTTCATGTAACTATTTTCTCCTTTTTTCTCCAAGTAATATTAGACCAGTACACAGGATACAACGCGAGCGAAGCGAGCGGGTCCGGCCGACATTTCGCAAATCCGCGCGCGCGGATTTGCGAAATGTCGACCGGACCCGCTCGTCTTCATGTAACTATTTTCTCCTTTTTTCTCCAAGTAATATTAGACCAGTACACAGGATACAACGCGAGCGAAGCGAGCGGGTCCGGCCGACATTTCGCAAATCCGCGCGCGCGGATTTGCGAAATGTCGGCCGGACCCGCTCGTCTTCATGTAACTATTTTCTCCTTTTTTCTCCTAATATTAGACCAGTAGACAAGATACAACGCCAGCGAAGATTTTATTTAGAGTATGTGGCCTGTGGGGCAAGCGATTGCTAGCATAACTGATTCCAGTTAAATTATAACTAGCCCAACTTGGCAACAGCGCATTTCCGCAAAACAGGAATGGCTTTTTTGTCCACTATCCACCCTAACAACGGTTACCATGGTAACAGTTTTTCCATAACTGATTTCAGCAAAACTAAAGCACGCAACTTGGCAACCACGCATTTCCGCACCATGGGAACCGGGTTTTTGTATTCTCGTTACCATAGCAACGGTTGCCATGGCAACAGTTTTTCCGTAACTGATTCCAGTTAAATTATAACTAGCCCAACTTGGCAACCGCGCATTTCCGCAAAACGGGAATGGCTTTTTTGTTCACTATTCACCCTAACAACGGTTACCATGGTAACAGTTTTTCCATAACTGATTTCAGCTAAACTAAAGCACGCAACTTGGCAACCACGCATTTCCGCACCATGGAAACCGGGTTTTTGTATTCTCGTTACCATAGCAACGGTTGCCATGGCAACAGTTTTTCCGTAACTGATTTCAGCTAAACGAAAGTTGACCCAAGTACTCTTTCACAAATCCTCAAAAAATTGCGAAAAAACATCATTTCCGCAAAAAAAAACTATCTCATTTTTTAATTTTCGGTGTTTTATAGCCCCTGTGAAAATTTCATCAAAATCGGTGAGGTGTCCATATTCCCGAATTTTTCCGACAAATCTCCAGCGAAGTCAGCATCTGAGTAAGCAGTCAAACAAACTTTCTCTGCACAATACATAATTCCAAAGGTCTGTGTACCTTTCAAGTATCTGAATATTCTCTTAACAGCACTCCAATGTTCCCTTTTTGGATTAGAAAGGAAGCGACTGGCTTGACTGACAGCAAACATTATATCCGGGCGTGACACAATAGCTAGAAACATCAAACAGCCAACAGCTTCTCGATAAGGTGCATTGCATTCATCGTTTATCTCCTCTGGCTGTGGTACTGAATTGGGGCAGGCAGGAATTGCGTTTGGATTGCACTCATTCATACTGAATTTCTCCAATATTCTTTTGATGTATCCATTTTGGTTGAGAAAGAGTTTATTTTGAGTCCGGTCCCGATTGATTTCAATCCCAACATAATATTCTCCATTTGAAGTTGTAATTTCGAATTTTGAAGCCAATTTTTCCAAAAACTCTTCAATCAAGAACGCAGATTTGCACAAGACGAGTCCATCGTCCACATATAATGCCAAAAACATGTCTTCATCTTCAAACCTTGCATAAAACACACATTTGTCTGCATCTAACTGCTTGAATGTGAATTCGGAGAGAATTTCGGTAAATTTCCTATTCCAGCAACGGGGTGACTGCTTGAGTCCGTATATACTTTTCTGAAGTTTGCGGACCAACTTGGAATTTTCATTTTCGAAACCCTCTGGTTGTTTCATGTAGATTTCTTCGTGCAAACTTCCATTCAAAAAAGCCGTTTTTATGTCAAATTGACATATTTCTAAATTTCTCACAGCTGCTATTGCCAAAAGTATACGAACTGATTCAAACCTGATAACTGGCGAAAAAGTATCGGTGTAATCTATACCAGGTTTCTGAGAATACCTCTTGGCACAAAGTCTTGCTATTACGCTATAAGGTAGACACGATTAAATTTCCACAAAATTTTATTGTCTTCGCGACATGTTTCGGTACACTGTACCTTTATCAAGCTAATGTATTTAAGTTTAAATACATTCGCTTGATAAAGGTACAGTGTACCGAAACATGTCGCGAAGACAATAAAATTTTGTGGAAATTTAATCGTGTCTACCTTATAGCGTAATAACTATGGATTTCCATCAAGTAAAGGCCACCTCAGTCCAAAACAAAGTCTTACCTTGAATTTATCCACTCTTCCATCTGCCTTTAATTTGATTTTGTGAACCCACTTGCATCCGATGGCTTGACGATTGGGAGGTAAAGTTTCCAGCGACCATGTCTCATTTTCAACAAGAGATTTCATTTCATCTTCCATCGCTTCTTGCCATTGTTCTTTTTCGTTACTTGTGATAGCTTCTTGGTAGGTCTGAGGTTCATCAATAGTGGCTGCACAACAAATCTCATCGTATCGTCGCGGTCGTTGGAGTAGATCACGATTCCTTAAGTTACGTGGATTTTCGTTTTGCGTTTCAACTTCATCACTTTCTCTCTCTTCACTTTCTCCTTCTATGAACTGAAGAGAATCATCATCTTTATTTTCAGATATATTTTCTGTTTCGAAAGATGCAAGTTGATGACTTGAAGATTGTTTCGTGAAAACACCTCCATTGAAGGTTACGTCTCTTGCCACACTGACTTTTCTTGAACTTGGATCGTAGACTCTGTAATTTGGACCGTATCCATCATATCCAACAAAGTGCTGCTTCGTAGATTTTGAGTCAAACTTGTGTCTTGAATGTTTTTAAATGAGGACTAACGCTTTCGATCCGAAAGTTTTCAAATGTCTGAGGTCTGGCTGCTTTCCCATCCATTTTTCATATGGAGTTTTTGAAATATCTGGTTTACAAGGACGACGGTTCAAGAGATATACTGCTGTGTTGGTAGCTTCTGCCCACATATCCAAAGGAAGTCCACTCTGCGTTAGCATAGATCTTGCACTTTCAACAATAGATCTGAGGTCTCGTTCTGCTTTTCCGTTTTGTTCAGGAGTGTACGGAGCACTTGTCTCATGAATAATTCCCTCTTTCTTGAAATAATCTTTGAATGAGTTGTTGACGTATTCCGTTCCGTTGTCACTTCTGAAAATTTTTATGTCATTTCCAGTTTGTCTCTTGACGAATCGTTGGAATTCCAGGAATTTTGAGAAAACGTCACTCTTATGCTTGAGAAAATGAACAAAGCGATATGAATTACATTGATCTTTGAATAAAACGAAGTAATTCGCACCACCAAGAGATGTACACGATATTTTTCCACAAACGTCCGAATGAATGTATTCTCCTGGTTTCCATTTAGTGACGTGGCAATTACTCTTGAAAGGTTTCCTCATTTGCTTTCCATGTTGACAGGTGCTACAGAATAAGTCATCCATTTCTTTGATTTCGACACCAGGTAGTTGACCTTTGTCAGCCATTTCTTTGAGCGATTGAAAATTTAAATGGCCTAACCGTTCATGCCAGAGTATAACTGGATTTGTTTGTGCCGAATTACTCTGTTGAACTTGGGGAACTTCGAAAAGCATTCTATAACACTGATTAGATTGCTTCATTCCAGAGACAACTAAACCTCTAGCATTTTCAACTTCAATCTTATCATTGTTGAAAACAACTTTGAGGTTTTTGTTGGTTACTGCTCCCACCGAAAACAAGTTTTTCTTCAATTGTGGTACATACAGTGTAGTTTCTAACGTGAAAAATTGCCTTGTACCATTAACTACAGCCGTTAACCTTATGGAGCCAATTCCTTTGGCTTGTATAAATGAATTATCTCCTATCTGAATGGCAACTTCAGAATCAAGTGGTTTCAACTCGCTGAACCATTCCTCGTGAGAAGTCATATGCTTAGAAGCAGCACTGTCAGCGAGCCAAACATCCTCATAGCCAACAACCCGAATGTTATTTTCTTCAGCGCTCAGAGCTTGATTTCTTTCTTGAGAAGATGGACAACTATTATTTCCTTGACCATGTTGACTATTTCCGCCAAATTTATTGATTCTCTTTCTGCATTCTGATTTCACGTGGCCCCTCTTTCTGCAATAAAAACAGATGATGCTCTGCTTGTTATTGCATTTATCGAAGGATGAAGTGGATATGTTCTGTTTATTCTGGAATTTCACAGCAGCAAACGCAGTAGATGATTCTTCTGATTGATGCAGTCTCAATTCTTCCTTAAGGAGTCTAGCAGTTAGACAATCGAAAGATTGTTTAGTCTCATCATAAGAGTCCCAAGCAGTTACGAAGGGTCCATATTCATGAGGTAGACTACCTAGAGTCTTGGCTATTTTATCAATGCCTGAAACTTTTTCTCCGACATCGGCTAATGCTGCTGCCATTGCCTCCACTTTGCTGACATGTTGTGCGATACTATCTGTTGCCGACATATGATAGTTGAAAAACTGTTGTTTTAGCATAACTTTATTCACTGATGATCTCTGCTCATGTATCAGCTTGATTCTTGACCATATTTCTGGCGCGTTTCCACAGGACATGATGGTTTGGAGTTGTGAGAATTCCATCGAACTAGATATGAGAAGCATGGTCTTAGCGTTAGAGTCTTCCCATTCTTTCAATTCTTTTTCTTGAGCTGCATTCGAGGGTTTTTGGGTTATTCCATTGGCCAGGTTTATTAAACCTTCTGATTTGAATATTGAAACTCCTAAACTTGTCCATTTCAATCTTCACAGTGCCTGAACTTACAGTTTCCTCAGGAAGTGAAACCAATGTGACAGTGATAAGGTAAAATTTGAGTCACAACTTCAAACTTGGGTACGTGCTTACAACTTCCTTAACTTTTGCCCACTTTCGAAAAACGGTATCCCAATCACCTACTCGTGACCTGGGCCCATAACCTTTTGTGAAAAGCCGTGATTTGAAATTGAAAGTGGAAAGGAGAACCCAAAAACAAAACTATTTTCTTTATTGACTATTTCATATTGAAACATCAATCCGAAACCTTAGATACATAAAATATAATCAGAAACAGAAAACAAAGCTAACTATAACAAAATCCAAACACACCCCACAACCTACACAACCTGTATCAAACCTTATGTTCCTCGTTTGTCTGAAAAGTTGAAACTGATCGGCAGGTATAATGTTAGAACAACATTCAAAACAACAAAGACTCAACATTCAATCCTGACTCAAACCAAATAACCCAGAAAACTACGGAGTAATTATTTATTCACCACAAAATAATGACGTTCAAAGGGTAATATAAATGGTTCTTCTCTCTCAACCGAAATCATTACCAGAACTCATTGATCTTGGAATTGTGCAATAATTGATGAAATGAACTTGTTTCGATCAATTGCCAGATTTTTGTCTAATATCGTGTGGTAGCTCATTGTCACATCCCATTTTGATTTGCCATGTCTTTTGTTTGATGTTTAGAATCGAAGTAAATGGACATGTTGATCCTATCCAATCAAAAATTCTCTGAGCTGCAGATATGAAACTTCGTCTTATTCTGGATATATTCTGCGACTTACTCAATGAATGAGCTGTAGTCTCAATTTATCACGTTTTCTCTTTTATTCCAAAGTTACCCTAGTACAAATGTTTGAAAACTTTCGACAGAATCAGTGAATTCATTATCCATACTGGACACCCAATCCATAAGATTGAATTGACCCAGTGCCATCAATTCTTTCTATTCTTTCATAAATCTCTCATGTTCTTACATTATAGAAACTTGTAATACAGTTGCCAACATAAAATGAATCGCTAAAACGTTCAGCGGTTTCTTTCAAATGGTCTGGAAGTTGACCCAAATGAAAATTTGTTGTATCCTCTAACAGAAACGGACTCGATTCAACTCCAAACACTACTCTACAATGCTTAAAAATCTCCTTTGGTGGTTTAATTTAAAAAAAAAACAAATTCTATCACAAGGAGATACTCTCATTTGAATAAAAGCTTTCTCGATGTCAGCTGTCAGACCTATTAACCGCAATCTAAACTTCATTACGAGAAAATGTACGAAGTTAAATCAAAGGACCAGGCAGCCAACTTATAGAGAAATCGGCTCCGGTGAAAGTTCATGAATTGTTAGTAAATTGTAACTGACGACTTCCTGAACAATAGTGTCCGTGGGCCCAACTCAATCCTATGATTAGTTTCAGAAATACAGGGTGTTGAAGTTAGAAAATAGCCATTTTTTGAGAGCTTGTATTTCTTCTTGCTTTCAATGTATCAAGAATTTTTTCCTGTGTAATTGTTTCAATGACACTAAATATCAGTCTCACATGAGAGAAAGTTCCATTTCCTACTTGAATTATAATTCAACTTTCAGGAATTTCAATATGTGGCTGGATTTGCTTCGTGTTGGTTTATGATAATGAGATATGCAAACATTTATCACAGGGTGAGTCAGAAAGGTGATCGCCCCTGTATCCTACATTTAATAAAATTCCCACATTTAAAAAATCCCACATTTAATAAAATTGTATGTACTTTGTACTACAACAGCAAACTCATCATTTGTGGAAGTTATAATCTACCAGAAGCAAATTGGTTCAACGACGAGTATGGGCTGAATGTAAATTGTCCCGATAACTCTAATGCCATTGTACTATTAAATAGTTTAGGCTTTCATAATATGTTTCAAATGAATAACGTTGCTAATAGTAGAGAAAAGTTCTTGGACCACATCTTCTCATCATTTGGTGATATCACAGTATCTGAACCTATCGACCAAATATTTGATAATAGTATTCATCACAACGCGGTTTCATTTGAATTAAAAACTAATATTGTCAATCATGTACACTATGTAGAATATTTCTACGATTTCAAACGTGGAAATTATATTGGTCTGAATGACTTTCTGTGCCAATTCGATTGGAATTCATATTTAGATAAATATGATGTAAATGTGGCAGTATCTCAGTTTTATGATATATTGTATGAAGGAATCGATTTATTCATTCCACTGAGATCTTTCAAAACGTCTAACTTCCCCCACTGGTTTAGCGCAAACCTCAAAAATTGTATTATCAACAAAAAAGAAGCGCACAAGCGGTACAAAGTAACAGGCAACATACAAGACTACCATAATTTCTCTGTACTACGAACGGAGTGTTCAAGACTAAAACATGAGTGTTTCAATAATCACATAGAACAAACTGAGAATAGCATACAAGCAGATGCTTCAAATTTTTGGAAATATATCAAAAGGAGCAAAAACTCATACAGATTACCCTCAACTATGTATTATGGAAACTCAAAAGCGAATGGAATCAGCAACATTGTAAATCTCTTTGCAGAATATTTTTCAACAGTTTATAGTAATGATCAAGCTGCTCAAATCCCAAATTACAAGTATCTGCAGAATAGTTCAGAAATATCCCAATATCTTGTTAGCATTGAGGAAATTATTGACTCACTTATGTCTGCACCTTTCAAACTGTCAACCGGTCCAGATGAAATACCACTATATTTATTGAAAAAATGCACATTCACATCAGCTAAAGCCTTATTCATACTTTTCAATTTATCTCTTGATACAGGGATATTTCCAGATTTCTGGAAACATAGTTTTCTATCCCCCATTTTCAAATCTGGTGATAAAGTGGATGTGTCCAATTACCGTGCGATTTGTTTACAGTCCGAAATTCCTAAGTTATTAGACTGTCTCATATCCAAGAAACTCTCTTGGGACACTCAACATATCATCAACCCAGAACAGCACGGATTCACTTCACATAGATCAACAACAACAAATCTGATCACATATGAAAATTTCATAATTTCAGCTTTTGAAAACAAGTTGCAAGTAGACTCCATCTATACTGATTTCACAAAAGCTTTCGATCGTGTTAATCACACTCTATTGATATCTAAATTAAAGTCACTTGGAATTGACAGAACCGCCCTCGCCTGGATTGAAAGTTACCTAACTAACAGGTCTCAGAGTGTCAGGTGTTCTGGTTCAGTCTCCCCACCGATGAAGGTTCCTTCAGGTGTTCCACAAGGTTCACATTTGGGCCCAATTCTATTCAACATCTTCACAAATGATATTAAAGAAGTGATACAGAATAGTAAATTTTTGATGTTCGCTGACGACCTCAAATTATTTAGGAGTGTGGTCAGCGGTGAGGAGGCTGAACTATTACAAGATGACCTGAACCACCTCGTAAGATGGTGCGACATGAATTTACTGAATTTAAATGCAAAAAAATGTTTCCAAATGAAATTCTCAAGAAGTAGTAGCCCAATCGAGTTCGATTACAGGATAAACAATGAAATCCTAGCATCCAAAGAAACCATTGAGGACTTGGGTGTGTTGTTTGACAGTAGACTAACATTCAAACCACATATTATAACCTCCATCGTATCTAAAGCTTTCAAACTATTAGGCTTTGCATTAAGATCATCAAGGGACTTTTCGACAGGAGTATTAAAATTATTATACTGCTCAATTGTTCGCTCTAATTTAGAATATAACTCAATTATATGGTACCCCCGGTATGAAAACGATATAGATGCAATAGAAAAAGT
Source organism: Zygogramma bicolorata (assembly GCA_032362365.1). Lineage (NCBI taxonomy): Eukaryota > Metazoa > Arthropoda > Insecta > Coleoptera > Chrysomelidae > Zygogramma > Zygogramma bicolorata. Next base: position 331,458 of record JAVJAQ010002999.1, read on the forward strand.
TCAGAAAAAATTCCTGAGTAACGTTGCCCTCAAAATGGGTGTCACAAGCACTAATCGGATATGGGTCTTAGGTCTCTTGAATGTCGTAGAGTGGAATCAGACTTAAACTTCTTCTACAAATTACTTAATGGATTGGTTGGCTCTCAACAGTTAATTGAGCTAATAAACCTTAATGTTAATGATAGAAGAACACGTAATTCTGAATTGTTTAAAGTGCCATTCCACTCAACAGACTACGGGTGCAATGAGCCTATGACTAGACTTCAAAGAACTGCTAATATTTATCACGGTTATATTGACCTATTTGATTCATCTCCATCTTCATTCAAAAGGAATATTAAGAGAATAAACATTGTATGCTTGTACTCTTAGTGGATATCCTCTGTAACAACTTACTGCTCAACATGATTACAGGCTAGATTTTTTTAGATTTAGTATATTCAAGTAGATGTAAGTAGGGTTAAGTATATATACTGTTTGCTATCCATATTTTATGTATTACTGTTATTGGTGTATCCGTAAATGAATAAATAAATAGATAAATAAATAAGTAGGTGACATTAGGTCATTCGAAAGATATGGAAGAAAATCCAAGAATCGATAATTTTTTGGGAACCACCCTGTAATTAAATATATCCTAAGTGAATTTCTATAAAACTTCAGTCCATAAATCTGATTATGAAGTGTTCGTATCACCCGAAAAAGTCATCAAATTCGTATTGTTAGTCAGTTGACCCATTAAAGAACATCCAAAATGTGTTTCAATCGCGAATTATTCATCGTCTATATTTTCGAGACACCCTGTGGAACATCTTGTGAGCAAGCTCCCGAACTCGTCGGACTGATTTATATATGTAGAGTTTTCTAATCGAGAAATAAAACTGTGTATCTCATTTTGTTTGACAACAATTTCGAAACTCCTATCGGGATTCTTGTCCGCAATATCAATTCTTGACACATCCCAGATCCGTCACACATTTTGACATTATGTACGATCTCTGTGACGCAGAGTCTAGTGATGCCCTCGAAACCATTATTATCATTATCATTACCAAGTCAAACGAGTATGGTTGGCAAAATATAAGAAAGGACATTATTCGCTAAAACGTTTTCAATTTTATCATTTGACGCGGGATCTTTGTGCAAAACAGACATGTAAGACAACCTCTTTTAGTATAACTTCGTGGCCCCGATTATCGACCACTCGGATTCGCAATATTTCAAACGCGTTTTAGCGAGCGCATCTCGGGTACTAACCGTTTCGTTGCAATAATCGTTAAAGAATTTGTGAGGTTATGTAAACTATATCATTCTTGCTGAATCTTCGTCATAACTTAGACGACGGGATTGGTATTTGATGGAAGTCTCAATCTTTTTCTATATCCAAAGGACAAGAGCAAGATAGGTACCTATATTTGAATTATAGTATCACACACTTAATCAGAAGAAAATAGAACGTAGATTTTTTCCACTGGCAAGTTGGAAAAATTGTACAAGAATCTTGTGTCATGTGTTGTGAAGTGCAGTCTTCCTGAATTATAATCATTGCAACCTATTACTTTATTCTAGTTAAATAAACAATTAGCATGTTGAATGAACAAATTAAATGAGTTTAATCCGCATAGCGACACATCATGGTACTTGCATTTTGCTTCGTTGCATTTTTCGAATAACTGGAACAATAGTTCATATTCTCCATCCTCATTTCAACTGTTTTTCTGTCCTTTATTGAAGTCACATGATGTACCGCACGTAAAAACTAGAAACGCTCTGCGTAGCGTGGCAGTAACAAAAGATCTAACGCAACACTATTTGAAATTCTGTGTACCACTGTAACTTCTGTACAAGACCTGCAGTTTCGACGAAATTAAGTATTTTTAAGGAAAACTCGACTCTCTGATTGATTTAACCCCAACACATGTGTATCGACTTTTTGTTCAGGATATAGATGTAGACAGAATTGAAAATTATCCGTCTCAAATGGAACACGAAGCACTATATGGTTATCTTTGAGATTGATCCCATGATCAGCATTTGATGATGACGTTGTATCCAAGGAAAACTGATGATTTTCTGCTATTTCCTGCTGGTAGAATATCCCTCAAATTTAACGAGAGAAACGTTATATCTGGAGGCAAATATTCAGCTTTTACTTCTCCAGCTCGTTGGGAAAACCAAACAAATCCTCCATATCAGAAGGAACTAGAATGTAATTGTGTATATTATGACTGACTGTTTCAAAGCACGTATGATTGAGTTACAAATATGCATGGAGAAATTATTTCTATGTAATGCAACGCCCGACAAGCCATGTAGACAGGAAAGTGGTTGTTTTAGATGGATTTTTTGCTTATTTCTCTTCGAACAAACATTCTGTGAAGCATATCTACATACCTCCAGATAGTCTCGGTTAATAATTTTGAGTTCCTTTCTATATGGGGGATTCGTTTTCTGGAATTGTTTCCTGTTTTCAATGGGAAAAGTATAAGGCAAAAGATTGGGTGCTTGTTGGAATTGAATTTTACATTGTGGATACCTACACTTGATTCACAACTCATATAATATAGTAGTACTCAAGATCTTAGAGAGAATTTTAAATTCGAAAATAAGAAGCATGGAGTTCTCATAACGTATTTCACGATTAGGCTAATATGATAATCTGTAATTGAGTAAGAATTTTCTCATAAAGAATTCGTTAGGTCGGTTTCATTTTCTCTGCCTCTTTCTTGGGAAAACCTTGAGATAATTTCCCACTGTTTAACAGGATTCGATTATCGATAACAAAGAATACATTCCTTTTTACCCCCACTATTTCAAATTGTTCATTACGTATTGGACAGCTGTTATGTAATGTCTCATTTTGTATTCTAAATTAATGACGGCCGTTTCCGGGATTGTTTTTTTTAAACGATAGTATATGTAACATTTGACCTGATGAATATGTGAAATTGAATTGAAAATCATATTTCCAGTAAATTTCTTGGTCAAAAGCTCGTCGATTGGCACTGGATCTAAATATATCCATGAAGCAATCAATTGTTTTACCTACTTGATGTCATTCAGTGTCTTGTCGATCATCGAAAATGATTGACCAGAAAATACCGCTCAACCATGGGAGTAGAAAAAGTACTTCACTTCACGCAACTCGAGGATAAGGCTATTTACTTGCACTCGCAAATGGGCGCACTCAGCTGACGCCTCTTGCTCAAAATTTTCACTCATGCGTAAATGGCTAGTCATCCTCCTCCTTACGTAATATACTACTAAATACTGAAAGACTTTTATACGTGTCTCAGTGATCAACTATTTATTGACAACTTTCCTTTTGATATATACATGGTAACGAATTCATATGAACGAAATAATATAATCGGAAATGAAAAAAAATATACCGTGGCAGGAGCGCTGGATTCTTCAATTTTCTACCAATATGGAATTATTGGAATTCGGATATACATATCTGAATACAGAAGATTTTTCACTTCAGATATTAACATGATAATATAATAATTATTTATAATAATAGGCAATGTGAGAATACAAATTATAAATGAGTCTTTTCGAAAAAATATTCTCTAAGAAAAACGTTTTTTTTATATTCAATTCGTCAATCAATTTCAAACATGTTTCGAGGATATTAATTTTGAAGGAGCTTATGGTAATGCACAATTTGACTATCAACTATTCTCATTTATATTGACTTTTTATACATTTTGCCCATCCTGGGTCCATTACCCCTGTTGAAACAATTCACCAATTGAAGTGCCTATGCTCTGGAAACAATAGAATAGCGTGGAAAAGTGTATATTATTAGGACAACCTTTGTGAAAAAAACCCTCATATTTCCTAACAATATAGGTAGGTATTTCCCAAAGCTTGTTTTCACGATGAAAGCATTTCGATTCGAATGGAAATCACGGGGACCGTCAATGAATTTTACATAACGCATCACATCAATATTCAAACTGCTTTTCATTGAGCCTTCAAAAACACCTAATCGATTCTCGTTCATGCATCATGCCTCATAAATAATGCAAAGCTGGTATCGCCACGCAGTTTTTAAATTTGATTGAATGCGTTTTCATTTCAATAATAATGCTTATTATTGTGATAGGAGAGTGTGTTGCGCCAAAGCGTCTATTATGCCAGGCATTCGGGTCAGCAGAACGAATATTCATTATTCAAATCTGCGAATTAGCTAATATCCGACCGGTTTGTCGTTGTATTTCGATCATTTTCTTTCGAAGAATTAGCGTATGGTTATAATTTGAATATGATATTTTTTTCGATGATTCAGATCATTCGTCACACTTTTTTTTTTCTCAAGAGCCGGTTTTTTCTATTTGTCAGCCAAGCCCTCGACAACCAATATACTGTCTCGGTCCAGCACTGCAATAGGCCACTAAGGAGTTATAGCCTAAGAGGCCACGACGCTAAACCTATAATGATAGGGCTCCCAAAAGTCACACATATAATTCGTCATTTCAACCATAGTAGAACACAAAATGACACTGCTGCCATGTCTGAACCGGTCAACGCTGAAAAAAACAATTAAGAATATTTTTTTTCAAGTTTCTGTAATGATGAGTCTTCCGTATTGTGATTGTTCCCCCAAAGACGGAAGGGGTAGGATTATAAGAAAAAGCAGTGCTGCCTTCAACAAACAGTGGATAAAATGGCGGCAGCAGCGTTTGAAAGTAGCCCTCCGCGCAACCGATTTTGCGTTTCAATTCGGTTTTATCAGCAATCAGCCGATTCTTTTGGATTCGTATTATAAAAATACGCCAGCCACCATCACGACCAATAAATTTTACGTGTCGTTGATTAAGTATAAAACAACGGTTGAGATTGCTGAAAAATCGAAAAACATCGCATAAAATATGCGATTTCATCGGTTCAAACAATCGACGTTACATAAAATCCATTGTTTGTAGTAGTGGCTGGCGTATTTCACTAATACAAATGAAAAAATCCGGCCGATTGCTGATAAAACTGAATTGAAACGCAAAATCGGTTGCGCGGAGGGCGACTTTCAAACGCTGCTGCCGCCATGTTGTCTCCACTGTTTGGAAAAGGCAGCACTATTTTCATATAGTCCTATCCTTCCTCTGTTTAGATGACCAATCACAATACGGGGGACTTATCATTAACAGAAACCTAAAATGATTTTTTTTGTTTTAATTTTTTTCATGTCGTTGAGCGCTCCTAGACATGGCAGCAGGGCCATTTTGTGTTCTGCTATGAAGGAAATATCGAAATATATGTATTACTTTTGGGAGCCCTATCATTATATGTTTGGTGTCGTGGCCTCTTAGACTATTAACTGATAGCTGAAAAACAGTTTTTTTGAAAAGCGGCCGTTAGTGCTTGACAACTCATCCAATCCATCCTGTCAATATCTTAGCTCTTTTTGTAGTTTCGCAGTGGTAGTACAGACCGTGACAATAGCAGAAACATTCACTAGGAACAACAGAACACATTTAACAGATGTTTCTGTCTCGAAGTGGTTTCTGTGCACATACAGGTATCGTTACTTTTTTGGTAGAATCAATTGGATAAGCTGTAGTAGGGGGACCCTGAACAATTTTTGACTTGAGCTGTAAGGCTCAATCCACATTCCGTGCCGGTTACGGTCTGTTTTCAGTTCAGTTCGGATATGGTCATATAGCTATAGATTTAGAGACCACCCACGGTGAGACAATTGGCAACACTGCACAGCCGTGAATAAGAGTCCTACATATCGTAGATTGCAAATGCAGATATATCAGATACTTCTGATTTTTCGACGGAATCCTGTAAGCTGGTGTTTTTGTTGAAAGAGTAAGAAATAACGCTCTCTTCGACACTTATTTGACTGGATGAATATCTTTTCTCGGACATGGGAAACCAATTTAAGAAAAATGGTATTTTATTTTTTTTGAGTCGAGTCCGAGAAGAAGGGAATAACCTCTATGACCCTAGGATCCGCCTTTGTTTGACAGTTCATAACTGGTTGAGCGCCCGACCTATGACCGGAATCTGCTGAGATCGAAACACAAATATTGGGATTTCAAGATAAGCGATACGCCCTCTGCTGGAAAAAGTTTCAAACAAAAGTCAAAGTGGCACTTATTAGTTGAAGCCTTGGTCGAAATGGCGCAGTAATATTATTTTGAAATTTTGGAATACGATTAATGTTCATCAAGCAGAATTCATGGTTAAGGTTCACATAACTAGTAAAAAAACACTAAAAACTGTAGTCGCTCACAAAATTTTACGGTTTGGGATTCTCAAACAAATTCAAAGTCCTAACCTCAAAAAGCAATAATGTCAAAGTGGTGATAAGTAGTTGAAATGAGGCGCATCGATCTTAATTTGAAATCCCTATAGCTCTTGTACCTAATATCAATGACCGTCTTTGTTGTTTTCAAGTGAGATTATACTAATCATCTATTTTTTTTTATTTATTTAACGTTCTCCTATTTCCACTACCAAGGTCAATCACCGACGCCGGTGAGCACACTTCCCCCAACCGGAAATTTTGCCGAGCCCTCTGGTATTACAACCAGAGGTAGGGATCTTTAACGATCCCAACATCCATGGACTCGGGACCGACGGCTTTACGTCCCTTCCGAAAGACGGCATATCCTCAATATATCTTGCGCTCATTGATATATTGCCTGCGATCTATGATATGCTATTTTGCTGCAGTACCATGGGCTTTCGACCCTGCATGGTCACCCATTCAAGTACTAACCGCGCTCGGCGTTGCTCAACTTCAGATATCGATGACTGTCAATCAACCTGAAGAGCTGGGCCATGCCCTATTCATCTATTTGTTATAAAAAATAAAAGGCGAGGTTGGCTTTTTGTGATTTGTTCTTTCACTCAAACCCGATGTCTCTCTATCGTGAATTTCTCTGATGTTTCGAATAATTTTTTATGTTTTTGGAAAAGGTAGTCAATCGAAAACTCAAAAAGACAGCGGCCCCAGATGCATACAAGTATATAACAGTGTTGAACACTGCATAATTTGAGACATCGATTGATGGGTATTTGGTATATTGCACTAAAATATATTAGTTGTCCACATCAATTGAGAAATACTGAATAATTCCTATGTGTGCACAATATGGACATTGAATTTTTTTGAACCGCTTTCAGTGAATTCGGTTTTCACACTGTGCGTGATGAATTATTTTTTCATCGAATCAAACTGTTCAGTCATATCAATGATGGATAGAATTCATGAGGCTGTTTTCTGTTAATGGCTTCTCGTGTCTGGAACTTCATGAATTCTTCATTCTTTCTGTGCAGTATGGTGCATCTTTTGTTGGGAATGTCGACTCATAAAAAGTACACTTTTTCTCGAGTTGTCCAACGTTTGGAAAGAATAACTTGAGGAAAAACTAATCTTGTTGTGCCCCAAGATTTATTTGGCAATAAATATTTTATACAACTTAACGTTAAATTCACAGAAACGAGGTCTAGAGCTTGGACAAAAATTATGGAATCTCCATTCAGTGAAGGAGAGGGGCAGAATAAGCAAGTGGAGCACGTACATGAGCCAAGGCTGGGGCAGCATAGCCGAAGTGGGGAACCGGAGCAGCGTAAGCAACGGGGGCGGCGATTTTAGCAACTGGGGCAGCGTATGCTAATGGTGCCGGTGCAGCGTACGAGATTGGGGCGGCAAATTTGGCAACTGGTGCAGCAAATGCGACCGGGGCACGAGCAGCGTAGGGGATGGGGGCAGCAACTTTGGCAATCGCCGGGGCGGCCACTACAGCTTTGGCAATCGCGGGGGCGGCCACTACAGCTTTGGCAACGAGTGGTTCTCTGCGGACGACGGCATTGAAACCGTTGATTGGATCGGCTGTATAATCGACAGTACGACGGGTACCATCTGGGTCGGTCAAGGAGTAGGAACCTGAGAAGAAGAGTATATTTATTGAGTTTCATCGGCTCCTCAAATACAGATTTTTTCAATTATATAAAAATTTACTAATTGCATTTTTAAATTGTTTTTCATCATGTGCAGAATATAACTCAGCAGAATATACCTTACTCTGTTTTTCATTGAGCAATCATAGCGTTAAAAATTCCGAAAAAGAAGTATCAACATAATTATGTCATCAACTGCCTAACTGCATTTTATTTGATTCAGAGGGGCATTTTGGAGTTGTGTGAGCAAGTTTTAGTGTTTGAGTATAAAAAATGAGTTGTCTTAGGGCGAATTGAAACAAATCGGTTTTTTCAGTTCAATCGCTTCCTCAAACTATTCAATAAATTTTAATCTCATAAAATTGAATCATTTTGGTTCGACGATAACCTGAATATCCATCGGATCGATATTTCGGAACAGGCAATGTACAGAAAAGTCGAACCGAGTTTGAGGGGTTCTTGAGTTATAATATTTTACACATATCACATGATACTTAAGAATTATAGAAACTTTTCAATTCTCGCCAAATCCTTTTTTTTTTAATAAAACCAATATTATTTTCATTGTTCACCCAATGGTATGAATATTATTTTTTTCGAATGAATATAGAAACGTTTTCTGTGATGATATTTCGATATTTAGAAATGTATAATCGATATTAGTTTGAGAATATAGTCGACGGAAATTACATATTCACCAATGAAAAATAAAAAATATATAAAAAATAGTTTTCATTTTATTCACCTTTTGTCATGTCAATTCAAAAACAGATATACGAAGCCATTCACTACTAAAATCATAAGTAAGAAATTGAAAATAGTTTTTATATTTCAATAATCTTTTTAATACTCGTGCACCTCCTGTGGATCCGACTAGCCGCTCCTGAATTATTAGCAGGAAAAATTACTTATTTTAAAAATGGTTGATCTTGGCCCAACTCGCCCTTTGAGGAAAAAACGAACCAGTTTCATTTTTTGATACAGCTTCGCGTATCATCACGAAACTTAATCAGCCCTCAATGAAAATTTCAAGTGTAGAAGAGTACTGTGGTGAAACATTTCCTAGAGATCAATTACCCTAACACCCAACTGATATTTTTGCACTCGACGCGCGTTTCGCTAACCAGGAGAAGAAAATTGATATTAATTGATATCGTATCAACTGAGATATAAGCGTAGATACCAGGAAATCAGGACACACTCTAGCTATATTCCTTCATTCACAAAAATCTCATCTTCCTATGAAATATATTGCAAGTATCAATTACCTTGAACAGCATCGCCGTTTCTCGTTTCAGTTTGGCTTTTGCTGTCGCCAGTTAGAGCGTCCTGAACATCGTAGGCATAGCTGTATTGTGGGTTAGGGTCGTATTCCTCGGAAACAACGGCCTTAGCGACAGGGGTGGCATCTGCGACGGGAGTGGCCACTTTGGCAATTGGGGCAGCATAAGCTACTGGTGTAGCTATCTGAGCAACAGGGGCAGCTAAAGGTGCATGAAGAACGCCAGCACGAGCTGCTGACAGGGTTGCAACGAAGAAGATGATCTGGAAATGAGAACATGCATGTTAGAATGTTTCCGGAAGTAATACTACAAGCCACCTACATTTCATCGATAAATTTTTCGATATCAAGAAAAGAAAATTGTGAATTAGCAATAACAAGAATGCCACCGACATGATAAAACGGCTAGTCCTATAGTGATTTTCTTTATTTCGTCTTTGATTTCAGTTTGAATTTTCACCCTTTCTGGAATCTTTCGTTTGATTTCAGCCACTTGTGTTTTTCATCTGGCGAAATTTTTATTTGATATATCTCTCTCCCTCTCAACTCCCCACAATATTTGGTCCCATTACATTTTTTCGATAACTAGTATCGGCCCATTTCAACCATCTTCATGATATTTCATAATTTTCCATTACAGCTATTTCAACTGAAGTTGTTGGCACCTTTCAGTAGAATGAACAATATCGACAATGGAGTATTTCTGATGAATTTCAGTTTTAAATCAGTATACGATTAGGTACCGAATACAAAGAAACTTTCAACAAATTGAAACTGTTTCGAGAACATAATTCCGTAAACAAGATCATCCCATCTATGATCAACCGGCTGAAGATAAGGGGAGTACAAATCAGATTCTGATGATTAGCTCCATTTCATGAGTACATATGGCTCTAACAACAATTTTTGTTGATATGTGTTTATCATTCCTCATTGATATATACATATCAAGAGAGAGTATATGCCCAATATCTGATGTTGTTTCTTCTATGCAAGATTTTGGTTTGTTTGCATCGAATTCAAGAAGAAATAAACCAGAAATTACTTTTATAGGCGTTTGAACCATTTACAACGTATCAACAGAGAGTGTTTGCTAAATATTTGATGTTGTTTCAAGTTTTGTATTTTTTGAATCGACTAAAAGAAGAAAACAGCTTAGGCAAAACTTCCTTTTCCCCAAATAATAGTGTGCCTTATTTTTGTCACTTTTGATATCAACTCACAATTTAGTCTTGAGAAGAATTAAATGAAGACAAAAGCCTAGATTTATTATGATCAATTGAATTCAACAAGGCTTGTGAGTTGTTGAGCCAGTTTTGTTATCGACTGATAACAATTATTGCAATTGAACTACAAAAAATTGCACATACCTTGAAAGACATGTTGTTCGCTGACTGAATCAACTGAAATGTAACTGTGAGGAGTTCATTTCGGCTTTATATAATCAATTCTTGGCAGACAATTTTCATTACTTTCGAACGTACGCCACGAAAACCGGTGCGGGTGAGAATCTCAATGTCGACCATGCCTGTAATATGCTCCGAAATCAGAATATTATTCAGCAATTACATGGACGAGAAATTAGGGAAAATGAGTTGAGATAATATTTGGTGAATTATCTATATCTCTGTACAAACTACAGATAATGAATAGACTTATTAAAATTGGTATCTTCATAGCTGGGGGTACAAAATCATAGGTGGAATTTCTCAAACCAAACAAAACACTATAAATAAGGCAACCATGCATTCCAGGATATGTACCAGCAACACCAAAATTGGAGTTGAACTTCCATTTTCTATTTCATCCTCGGTAGTGTAGTGGTTAGCGTATCTGCCTATCAAGCGGAAGGCCGGGGTTCGAATCCTCGCCGGGCCACCGTGCTGGGTAATCGCACGTTAAAAGGTAAGGCCTCGTTGATCCGTTGCACAAGTTTCGACTTCTGAAGGTTGACGTTCGTCAGCTGGTTAATGAAAACGAACAATTTTAGAACAACAATTTTAGAACAAATCCGAATCTGGATAATGATGTCGAAAAATTTCATCGACAAAAAAAATCAGTTGGTCCAAAGAGAGATCAAATAGGAAGTGGATCGAAAATCAATTGATCAATCAAATAATTATGACGGAAATTATTTTTAAATTAGTTGTTTGAGAAGTTTCGATAGGAATTCATAGACAATGGAATTTTGTGAAAACGCCATTTGATGAGGAAAATTGTGAACCGCGAAACTGTGAATGTCATTTAACTGCATCAAAGGAAATAATGGCATCTGGAAAGAAGTCATTATTCAATTATGTTCTTTCATAGTATATTACGGGACGAGCACTAAATAGTACTCATTTCCTACTAGTAATTACTTTTGCTGTAAGTCATACAAGAGAAAAATAATTATTTTGGCAAGTTTCATGTTATACTTTTTCTACGACTCTTGATATACCAGGGTAACGAATGCAATTGTTTTGGAAATTAGGTGTGGATAGATATTTTTATACTCATCTGTGACGAAAAATAGTGACTTTGGCTGAAGAGTTATATTTGAATGAAGAGGTAGTCGAAAACATATACGAATTATCGGATTCATGCACCTTTGAAGTATCTCGTCGGCCAATGGTAATGGGTTATGGTCGTGTTATATTAACAACTGGAAATTGTCCTTTCGGGTATTAATCCGTGTGCGAGTTGAAATGTTCGACGTTTCGACTCTCATGCTGGTATCTCTATCAAGAACTTAAATACATATCTCCATCAATACAGCAATTTAGCTTATCTACCCCTTACCGATAGACCAGAGAAACTACAACAGTAACAACAGTAAGCCCTGCGTTTGAGTAACAGTTATTTGAACATCCATTACGATTTCATCGGTCAAACAGTATTGATTGATCAGCTTCCTCTCTGATTTTCTCCATTTCTGTCAAGGTGTGGTACTAGATGAATATGAATATTGAAAATAGTCCTTTCGGATAATAATCCGGATTAATAAGTAAGTTTTCAATGGACTACTTGTGAAATGCGTTTCATTCAATATCTCAACTGGTGTATAGTGACTGCTTAGTAGGCCTAAAATGAAATAATGTTTTACCTCCAACCGCCTAGAAATGAAAAGTAGGCTATTCCAGAATTTTGCTTGGTTGCGATGGCTTCTACCGAAATGTGGAAAATTCGACTCAGTACAGGAAATGAAGTGACTGTTCATCCATAGGAGAAAAATTACTGGAAATGATTGGTATCTGCAATGACGCTTTTCTAACATAAATATCAATTCTAGTTTGAATTATCAACGAACAGTTCATCCACACTATCTTAAAATTTTTACTATTGAATGAACTTCATTCATACGTTAATATTCCTTTAACGTAAATATTGGCCACGACGTTAATCTGTCACAAGAATTTGAACATCATGAAAATTTGTATTCAAATTCATTTGCTCAATAAATAATGACCACAACCTTAAGTCTTGTAGCAGAATATTCAGAATATTTACTAAATGACTAAAGAATGGATATTGATTCTTCTTCTAACTGAAATAATTATATATTTCTCATTATCAGAAAATCGACTAATAATACTAGCATAAACCTACTACCCACCAATAGTCGCTCACAAAATTTTACTATTTGGGATTTTCAGACAAATTCAAAGTCCTAACCTCGAATAGCAATAGTTGTTGAAGTGGTGCTTATTAGTTAGAGTTTTCTTGAATGTGGCGCTGCGATCTCAGTTTGAAATCCCAATACGCTCAGTCGTACATGAACAAGTTTCAAGAAAAGTGGTAAAGAATTTCAAGAGCCGCAGAATTGATCATGACAGTTTTATTCCGAAATATCTCGAAAAATATGATTACTTTCAATTTTAATCCGGAATAACGCCGAAAGTATTGATTTGACGAAAAGCATTATTAAGAAATTCATATTCCTTATAAAGTGTTTGTTTCTATCTCTGATACATATAAATATTTTTACAATTATATAATGTTTAATAGATATCACTATGGATCAATATATCCGCGATTTCGACGCAAATGAAATCGAAACAGAGGAAGTATCAGATTTTTCTGAATGTGACAATGTTCTTAAAATAAATAGCAACAATCCAAATTTCACACAAAAATATCAGAAGTCTGAATAAAAATTTGAATCAGTTACAGTGTTACTTGAATCAACTTACACAACTACCCGAATGCATTGTATTAACAGAAACGTGGGAGTTGGTTGATCTGAATGTGTACAACCTACCGGGGTATGACCTAATTTAAATAATAGCTGCTTTAACCAAAATGATGGTACAGCAATTTACATCAAGTCTGACTCATATGAAACTGTGGAATTTCCTAATAATTTAAAATTTTTTTCAGTAAAGTTAGAGCACATGACCGAAACGATACACATACACGTGATAGCAGGATATAAATCACCAAACTCCTGTTTAGACATTTTCTTAGAGAACACAAAAAATATGTTGGAAAACATTGTCATAAATTCGGATTATACCATATTTCTTGGCGATATCAATATTAACATCAAAGACGACAGCATAGTTAGAACGGAATACATAACTATCATATAGGAATATGGATCCATTTCGACCATTAATAAATATACTCGTGTAACAACTCAAAGTAAATCATGCTCAGACCATATATTTGTGAAAACATTTGCAGATTCCGAACTTCTTCTACCATTTATAATCAAAACAAACGCGACTGATCATTACACAACATTCCTACAAATTATATATGAAAATAATGCAATCCCACAAACAAATTCTTCATTCACAACAGAATCAATAACAATCAACTAACAGAAAGACTACAAAATGTCCGCTGAAATGCAGTTTATGAAACGGAAGATGCAGAAACTGCAACAAATATTTTCATGAATATCCTAGATACTGAGATAGGAAACTGCACAACTTCGCACAAATCCAAAAACGTAAAACATGGATTATCAATGGGCTCATAAAATCCATCAATAGATGAGATGAAATGTATCAGCAAATTCTTAGTGAACCTGAAAATATAGAAATGAAACAAAACTATACTCGGTACAAATCAATTGGGACAGCTAGTGAGAATAACAAAATCCAACTATTATCGCAACAAAATCGAACAGAATGCTAAAAATAGTAAAAATGTATGGAACACTATGAATGAGCTTTATCCTGAAAATAATTCGAAACCCCAAGATGTTAATTTTATCGAACATATAATGGAGAAAAAATTACAGATACCAAATCTATTGTTTATATATTCAACGATCATTACATACAAATAGGTGGAACACTTGCAAATACAATTGACAAGGATCCTAATTTCCAACCTCCTAAGAAAAATAATCAATTGTTCTCAATGTTCTTGAATGCTACCCACGCTGGTGGAATAAATGACATTATTTTATCGCTCCAAGACAAGAAAACACCAGGTATCGGCGGAGTGAAAGCAGAAACAATAAAATTATTGACACCGATGATAAAAAATCCACTGTCTCACATATTCGATAAGTGCCTTCAGCAAGGACATTTTCCAAGCATTCTCAAAAAGTCAGTGGTAAAACCAATTTTCAAAACAGGTAATAGAGGGGATGTCATAAACTACCGACCAATCTCATTAATAACCGTTATCGCTAAAATACTGGGAAAATCATAAAAATAAGACTTACCAAATATCTAAATAATAATAAAATCATCTCTGCCAACCAATATGGGTTCAAAGAAGGGGTATCAAGCCAAGATGCAATCCTCGCCCTTACAACGAAGATGTATCACGCCTTGGAAACAGGAAAACCCTCTTTATGTGTATTCATAGACCTTTCAAAGGCATTTGATACGGTCAGTCATGACTTGCTTATGGAATGCTTGGAAACATCGGCGTACGGGGAGTAGCCTTAAGATTATTCAAAAGTTATCTTTTCAATAGATTTCAATGCATCGAACTGAAGATGGTAAGGAGCAATTTTCAAAGAATAGAACATGGTGTACCTCAAGGAACTGTTATGGGACCACTTTTGTTCAATATATATTTGAATGATCTATTCAGAATGAACACTAGTGGTCAAATTATTACAGTAATGAAGACTGGCTATCACTTAAAATACAAGCAGAAAATGATATCCGTAATATTCAAGCCTTTTTCAACTATAGACTCTTGACAATTAACTTTAAAAAAGACATTCTTCCTACCCGTACATATTGACATGAGAAGTATCCCCTCTTATGATAGCCTACGAATCACTGAAGACATCTCAATATGCAGCTGTAATAAGATCAAATACCTCGCTGTTATGATAGACAATAACCTGAAATGGAATAAACAAATCGAATACGTCACTAAGAAAAAACAGTTTTCAATCCATAAACTTAAAAATGTTAAAGATTTACTAGACTTCAAAACAATGAGAACGGTATATCAGGCATTGATGGAACCACATATCGTATATGGAATATTAGCATGGGGAGGTTTAAGTAAGTCTCACCTCGAAAAATTAATCATTGTTCGAAAGCGCCTACTCAAAATTATATTCAAAAAAGATATAAAATACCCATCAGATGGATTATTCAATGAAATTAATATTATGGATCCCAGGCAACTATTTTCTTACGTAGCAACATCAAACAACATAATTCTAAACACGACTTGAAGAACCTAGAACATCAATACAATACAAGGAACAGAAAACTCACATACTTGACTCTTTTTATGAGAAAGTCGAAAGGACAAAAAAGTTCGACATATTTGAGTCCCAAACTATACCAATTTCTTCCAGTTGAAATTCGAAATATTTCAAGGCCAACTACGTTCAAGTATAACCTGAAATTGTATATTTTCTCATTGCCCAGAACAACAATTCATAGTCTTATTGACTAATCACACCACAAGAAAAAACCTGATACTTACCTCATTTTTGAATATACCTCATCGAATATATACACACATCGTTTATACTTATTGTTACGATATCTCCCTTTGTAAAATCTCAATTGTGTCACTTGTACCTCCAACGCGACACCTGGCGGCTCTTACAAGGATGGCTTTTTCTGTCTTCACCCGGACTTGTCCGGAATCCGATGGCTGGACGCTGCATTCAGGGACATTATTCTCTGTGACACGAGCTACTTCCTTCGACAGTGCAGGATTCGCCCAGTTTTCAATAATCGCAGTTTGGCAGGTTTCGAGTTGTAAGGACAAATTCTTTTTCTCCGAACCTTATGATCTTTTGCTTGTCGAATGAAATTCCATGGTCACTGATCAAGTCCATTCCGAGTATGACTTCATCTTCTATATCTGCGACGTAAACTGTATTTGTGATGGTGAGTCGCCCAAGAATCAACGTAATTTCAGCCTCTCCTCGAATAGGTGCGTTTTCACTTGTGACTGTCCGAAGCACGACGTTAGATGAAATAGGCTTCACGTTTCCAGGCCGAAGGATGTCGCTGCGTACCAAGGAAACTACAGCACCGGTGTCTATGGTGCATATTTCATCCATTTTATTCAATTTTCCTAGAATGGTGGAATGGTGGTTGACCTCGTAGGTGATTACGAACTTGGCGGCGTCCTGGCAGGTGAATTGTATTTTGGTGGCATTCTCACCTTGCAATCTTTCTTGAAATGTCCTGATCTTCCACATCTGAAACATTTTCTCTGTGGCATTCTCTCCCTGCAGTCTTTTATAAAATGTCCCGGCCTTCTACAGCTATAGCAGATCCTCTGCGACATTTCACCCAACAGTCTTTTATGAGATGTCCTGGTTTTCCACATCTATAGCATGTCCTCTTCTTCTGGGTGTTGATGCCACTTATCATTGATATGATTTCTTCCAGAACCCTCTCGACTGGACTAATCGCTGTGCCAAATCGTTGTTCCGGATCTTCTATTGAAACTGCACGCACTTTCGGCCTCGACGAGTTGAAGGCCGCCTCCACTTCCAAAGAGCGAATCAAAGCATCGCTACTTCTCTTAAAACTCATTAATCGTAAAGTTCTTTGTATTTCTGGGTCCCTTAATCCGTCTATAAATATCTGCACAGCCAACTGCTCCTTGAAATCCCCGGGCGCTTCTGGGTACGCCAGCTGGATTAGGCGTCGAACATCTGCCTCAAATTCTTGCAGACTCTCACCTGATTTTTTTGTGCGAGTCTTCATTTGGGCCCGGTACAGCTGTTCTCGGTGTTGATCGCCATATCTCAACTCTAGTGCAGAAATCAGGTCCCCATATTGCTTCTGCTGGTCTATGGGTATCGTTTGTAATATACCCAAAGCTGGCCCTCTCAAAGCTACTATGAGTGCCGTAGCTTTTTCTTCTTTGTCCCATCCATTAGTCTCCGCCGCAGCCTCAAACTGTCTACGATACATAGCCCAAGACGACTGTTCGTCAAAAGTCGGTGGTTTTACGAAAATTGTCGATGTGGCAACCCTGTCTCGGCGATCCTGGTTCTTGAGAAGAGCTATCTGCCTCTCAAGTCCTTTCACCTCCTCTCGCACTGTATCCACTTTATCATTGACCACATCGATTTTCTTAACGTTTTCCTTCAGTTCTCTTTCTAGATTTGCTTTTAGTTCTCCCACTCGTACTTCAGTTTTATGTAAAACATGCTCGAATAACTTGTCTTGATGTTCTCGAACGTTCGGGAAGTCTGCTCTCCATTGTTTTTCTATTATAACTAATTCATTCTTCTGCTCTTCTCTCACCTTCTTCTGTTCTTCTAGAATTTTCTGAATTGCTTCTTCTCGTTCTTTCTTTTCAATTTCTCGCTCTTTCTTCTCCTCCTGCCACCGCTTTTCCTCCAATTCTTTTTCACGTTCTCGTTCTTTCCTATGTTCTTAGAGAATTTTCTGGAGTCCGTCTTCTCGTTCTTCTTTTAAATCTTCTCGATCATTTTTTTCAGCTTCTCGCTCTTTTCTCTGTTCTTCGAGAATTTTCTGGAGTCTTGCTTCTCGTTCTTTCTTTTCCTTCTGCCGTCTTTTTTCATCTTCCTGCCGTCGCTTTTCCTATAGTTCTTTCTCCTCCAGCCGTCGCTTTTCATCTTCTTGTTTTTCCTCCTGCCGTCGTCTTTCATAATCCGCAAATTGGTTTTGGATTAATTCCAAAATGTCCTCCGTAGTATCGTGAGATGTATTTCTCGTATTCACCCTAAATTGTTTTTATTATCAGCAAAAATTTCACTTCCGACACCACTGTTACGATATCTCCCTTTGTAAAATCTCAATTGTGACACCACTGTTACGATTTCCTTGGGTTCGTCAATCAAAACACCAAACAACACTAAACTTCTTTTATTATAACTCTCTATCACAATACAATACAACACAATCACTTAAATCGCTCCGATAACTTTCCGAAGTTCGCCACTAAACTCTCTGTACTAAAAATTCCTCCCTTCGCACTTAGCAATAACAGAACTCTCCCCACTTAGCTCTACTAAAGTCGCTCCACTTAGCTCTGAATAAAAATTCTCTCCTCGCGGCGAAGCCTGTCCCGTATATATATCTGCGTGCCAATCGAGAATCGTCGAGAGAAGCCCCGATGACGCGTCTCGAATTCTCCAGGCGGATCCCCGGGTTCCTGAAAAATAACGTTCGCTGCGACGCGATTCCCTATCTGCGTTTACGATCTGATCAGGACCGGCTCTAGGAGAGCGCTAGGTGAAATGTAACATTATCTACCTTCATATTTATATATCATATTCCATTTGTTTTTATACTCTTATACAAATATATACATATGTAACCACATTTCATCCACGCACAGGCCCCGCCTATAGTGGTTTTCACATGTTTATTTAACTGCTGACTATGTACCTTACAAATTTATAATTTTTATTAATAAACATGTATTCTATTCTTATTCTATTCTATATTCACGTCCAAAAATTGTCATTATTTCTTGTTTTGCCCTAGAGCGGGTGGACTATTGAAACACAATTCCCCGTGTTCTACACTTTTAATGCCTACGTTTCGACGATTATTCCTCGCCTTCTTCAGGGCTACAGTATTAAAAGAAAGGGGATATAACATATATGACATGATGTGACGTTGAATATAATACATATACAACAAACAGCACAATAATATATGGTTATTGCGCTGTTTATTTTATATTATATTTGGCTGTATTCCCAGGGTTGAGGAAGATTCGAAAGTAGAGAATTTTGATATGATATGGTTTTGGTTGGTCAAATATCCTGAGGCTTTTCTCGGTTACTTTATTCATCAAAAAATGACTACTGATTCAATATTTTATTTGAACTCCTTGGAGACAAGTGCTCTCGATTAATCGAAATCATTCAACTGCGAAAATCAATACCTTGGATTGTTTCAATTCCAAGGTCTCTCACTTGTTCAACAAACTGGATGAGGCAAAATGAGAAGTTTGTATTGCATGAATAATTTAAAATTGATTTCGGCACCAAAAACGCTCCCAGGAATTTTTTCTGTGGAGAACCCTGCACCAGTAACTGCTAGAAATAATTCAATGCCAATCGCGGTAATAACTACAATGCAGTTGGTTAAGACTGGTTCGGTACATATGATTTTTGTAAAGCGGTCGAAATTCTTCCCTGTACTGTTCCGAATCAATAAAAGGTCGATCGCCCCCTCTCTCTGAAACTGATTCACTAGTTTTAGTTTTTTTTTTCTATGGGGGGCAGGAGATTCTAAATTTGCCGAGTGCATTTCAGCAACTGATATGGCATTTTCAGGTGTAGGATCAGACAGTTTTTCTCCTTTGGAGAGCTGACGATGATGATATATAACGATAAAAAGTTTCAAATCGCCACGAATATTTTGCATTGTGCTAGATAGTAGATGGTGTACAAAAACTAAATATCACCAACGAGATTGAAAATTTTATTCTTTTATAATTTTTTGAACGGGTGAACTCAGAAAATTGAAACTTGGGATAATGAAATAGATACATGAATACTGTATTTTGTAGTGAAATTGCTAAATAATAACTTCAAGATTTGGAAAAAAAATTTATGGAAAGGGGGGTCTTGTGGTACATCATTTTGTAGCTCCTGACGATACTTCACAGCCCTACAATATGAAGTAAATATCTTTACCTACTACAAAATGGCGGAATAATCAATGAATGTCTGCACACATCGACGTTTGACTTCATAATTTGGGTTGATGAGCTGAGTTCAGTTCAGAACATGCTCGAAATGGTTGCCTTAAACTTCTCGACATAAGAACAGCCTTTTCGACATTTCACGTCGAATATTTTCGAATACAGCAAGGTCAATATTTCTACAAATATTTATTATTCTCTGCCGTACAATCGATATTGAAGCAGGGGCAGTACCGTCCACCTTCTGCTTCAAATAACCCCAAAAAAAAATGTCAAATCTGGCAAGCAGTCCGGCCATTTCGTAGTACCTCGATGGCCAACCTAACGACCATGGATAGTATTTTCTAAATAGTTTCCTACTTATCTGGAGTTATATAGAGGTGCTCCATCTTACTGGAATAATAATATCCATATCGATTTCATTAGGATTCACTTCGACGATTTCGGTGATTGGAGGATCAACAGTAGTTGCCAGCCATTCAAATACAATTCCCCTGTTGAATTTTGTTCAATTGACCATTTTGGAAATAGTTTACGTAGTACCTTTCTACTTATAAAATCGGAAACCTAATGAAAATATTTGAACTGAACAATGATGTTCGTTGTACTGACATTTTTGTCTTTTTTATGAACAAAAAAAAACTTTCAAATCTTATCGGGTTGTTGGGATTGCCATATAACAGAGACAAACGAATTTTCCTAGAAATATCGTCATTAATGTGTTGGTATTCAGGTAATTATTGAATGTTTCGCCATTTTGTAGTAGGTGAAGATATTGACTTCAATTCTAGGGTTGTGAAGTATTTGTCAGGAGCTCCAAAATGATGTATCACAAGACCCCCCTTTCCATTTGGTTTTTTTACAGATGGTGCCCAGTCGCCATCTTGAAATTTTTATGTATCAATTTTACTCCAATGTATATTATTCATGCATCAATTTTATTATTCCAAGTCTCAATTTTTTGAGTTGACCCGTTCAAAAAATGAAAGGGGATGGGCATAAAAAAAATGCCTTATATATATATATATATATATATATATATATATATATATATATATATATATATTATATTTTCATATTTGCGAGTTTGAATTTGGACCATTCTTTGAGACATCTGATCATTTGATAGCCATATTCTATTTGAATGTTGCGGTTGAAACCCATATACTGTAAAGTTGGGAAAGTTTTCGACTGTCAATCAATACAAAGGTGGCTTATGTATTCAGTTGTTTATTTGGAGACAAACTCTTCTTTACTCTACCGAGCTTTCGAAAACGTTTATTGTCCTTCCCAAGAGTAAGATTTGGCCACCATAAGCACTCTTGTTGCATAACCTACTATATTTGAATTTTCCTCTTCCAGTATCTTGATTTCTCGAGAAATTGAAGGAGGGGCGTTAACTTCGACAGTGTATAATTGAATTTTCAACTCAATGGTTATTTTTCATATTGTTACATCACCACCACACCACCAGCTATATTTTGGCCATCACAAACCTGAACATTCAAGGTGTTTCGAAAGGATGACAAGAATTCTGTCCCACTACCCTTGATATATGATGCAAGAGTAATCAGCCGATAAACCAATTCGTCGGTTTCAGATAAGATCACACGAAATAAAATGAAATCTGGTCAAGTTCGGCAGCGAGACAAAATGGGCATAATTTCATGTGGCTTCAAAACCTGAATATGACCTTACTTAATATAATCGTTATTGATGATGGAATGTTGTCTGAGTGATATGAAATACATTGGAAAATAAGATACAATAATTTCTGTTTATTATCTCGAAACTTTTCAGACAGAAAATAACTGGGTAAATGAAGTAATATATATTATAATATAGCGACTAAGTTAATTTCTTCTCTCAGACCTGTTCTACACAATAGAAATATCTGTTGAGAGCATAGTCAGTAGTTTCGTGATAAAATATATCTCATTATAAATATTCCATAATAGTTTCTGATGGAAACTATTACTCATGACGGTGTCAGGACCAGAACATAACGTTATACAGTGCATTTCTTCAATGTCCCCTTTTATTTTTTGAACGTTGAATTTTTTTGTTGATGATAATTCGAACTACTCCTGAAATAGTAAAAAAACGTATATTAAGCATTCTCCATACGAGAAGATTTCACTCCAAAGTTGTAGTTTGAAACATATTCCTTTCTGTCAATAGTTCGAATAACATCATTGGTTCAACGGAAAATATTAGCACCATTGAACTTCACTCTTTATCCAAATTTCTAACCCGGCATGCGCAGTAGGTGAAAAAAAAAAGGGTGTCGATTATGTCGGAATGCATCAGGTCAATATTCAAAAAATCCCCAATACAGGATTACCAATTTACCAACAACCTCAACTCTGGAAAAGTATATTGAATAATTTTAATTTTCAGGACTCGAGAAGTTTAGGTCCTCAAATTTTTGAAAATGCTCGCGGACCGAATCATATCGATTGATTTATATCCGAGATATCCCGTTTGCGTTTTTCTTTTGGCACATTATTGTCTGGATCACTGCATTATTATGAGGTGTCATTTTATATCGTTATATATATCTTCACTATCTATAAAATAAAATTCCTTGATTATTATCAATATATTTCATTATAAAGTGAATAAATTACCATACAGTATCATTCTG
The DNA here is from genome assembly GCA_032362365.1 of Zygogramma bicolorata. Lineage (NCBI taxonomy): Eukaryota > Metazoa > Arthropoda > Insecta > Coleoptera > Chrysomelidae > Zygogramma > Zygogramma bicolorata. Next base: position 354,374 of record JAVJAQ010002999.1, read on the forward strand.
TTTATAAGGCAGTTTAAAATGAAAACATTTTCACAGATTCAGAAAATTAATCTTCATAGCACTTGCAGGAAAGGAATTAGTGAAAAACTCTAGTTAGCCAGGAGTATTTTGAGCAGCTTAGAGAACAAAAGCAATATTAGAAAATGCTTATGAAGTAACATTTGTTAGAACTTGAGTTGTGATGTATATTAGTGCGTGAAACTTATCGTGAGATTTGCATCATTCGTGCTGGTCACTAGGAAATCATTTTTTCATAATTCATTTCATTTTTCCAGTAGCGAATTTAAATGGTTTCAGTCAGGGGTGAAAAATATGCTGCATGAGCTGCTGAGGAAGCATATGCAACATTTATTCCTGAACTAGCATGAGCTTTCTGGAAAGCTGGTGCAGAATATGCCAAATGGCCGTCAGGAGACACGAGTGCAACATGCGCAGCTGGTGACACAAATGTCATTTGTGATGATGGAGCAGACAACGCTAAATGACCAGCTGGAGAAACATAGGCAACATGAGCAGCTGAAGCCGCATATCCTAGATATGATGTTGGCTTCACTAAAACTTTTGCAGATGACTCTCTGCGAACTGCAGCAACGAAACCGTCGATTGGGTCAGCTGTATAGTCCATGGTACGGCGCTTTCTGTCCAGATCGATCATTGAGTATGAATCTGAAAAATATAAGCTTTGCTAAGAAATTTTCTCAACTGTGTGTACTATGATTTAAAAAATTCCAAATATGCCTAAGAAGAGTTGTGATGTGATGGATGAATCCGTTTTTCGTAGTTCTTTTGAGATTTTGACCTATCATAATCTGAAAATGATAAAGAAATGATATTGGGATCTATACAAGTGTAGAAGGGCTGACTTCTGAACTATTTCGTTAATTGAAAAACAGTTCCTTCTGGATAGAACACCTTCAATCAGTCAGTAACTTCTCGAATAACTCAAATTTGACTATCGAAAAAATACGTCCAAATCTGCATCTTAATTTTTCATTTCAAATTTAGCAGTATCTCTGAAATACATTCAAATCTGGAGCGGGCAAATAATCGATTACAAGCATGGCCATCTGAATAAGTAAAGAATACCGAATAAATTGACAGTGATTTCTGATTTTCATCTGTGTTCTCTTCAGATAGTGAAATACAGGTAAAAATGGTTCCCTACGATAGACTCTAAGACTACTTATACCGTACTCCACTTTACTCAAAGGCTCCATATATTTACAACAGTTTTGAAATGTTCAACTATTTACCTGATGAAATCAAAATCATAAAGGACTGTTGTAGGATCGCGAAAAAACTTACGAGACTTTCTGTGTAGTAGACCCTATTATGGCCCACAAGAATACTATGAGGACAGTTTCTGAATTAATATTTTTGAAATCAATCATTTTTGTTATCACGTGATCTTATAGAAGCCTTGTTGATGTTTATTTCCATGAGATGTGAATTCGACGTAATGCTGCTAATAGGTATCAACACAAGTATTATATGTACATATGTGTTTTCGTAGAAATGCATACCAATATAAATACCAATAACTTCGTTGAGAGGAACATTCAAGCAGGTTTGTCATTAAATTGAATTGAGCAGAGATTATTATCATTGTTATTATTTCCACACTTCAGCACAAAATCATAACCACAGAAAAACCTCCACACTTGCACAAAAAATACGCTTTCGAACTGATGTTCATAATTTGAATATTCGTGTCATGAATTGGCTTACTGCCCTTCAACACAGGACCTCCTTATACGAATGCTCTTTCACATACAACGTCACAAAGCTATATAATTGGTTAGACGTTAATCACAAACAAATGTCAGTGCCTTGCATGAAAAATACATGAAAAAAGAATTGCTCTCATCTACCCTTATATGGAATCACTGAAGCGTTTCTTTGTTTTTTATTCATGTGTTTCATGCTATAGTGCAACTTTGTTAGCATTCAACATTTTCATATGTAGAAAATCATTTTGTATTTATCACAAGTGATGTTAAACCTAATTGTAATGTATCTCGTTCGAGGTTGAGTGGAAGAGCAGAATCCTGTCTTGACAGTAATTCTGAACTCAGACTTTTGATAAGCAAAGTTAGTTGAGAAAAATGTATATAGAAAGTACACTTTGCTGTCAACGAATGCATTTTTATTGTTATTAATTGAGATAACCTTTCACTTCTTTTATAGTTTTATAGAGACTTACATAAATATGTGATGATTACCTTTTTTTTTTCGTCTTGATGTAGATTTCACTTTTCATTTATTTTAACTATATCCTGTAAGTAATATTTCATTTATCCTTCAGCTTTGTTAGTAGGATTTTGTACTTTGGACAATAAAGCATATTATTTCAATTTGAATGTGTCTTCCTCAAAAACTATTTGAGAAAAAAATTCGCTACTTCATTATTGATTTCACGGAATACCTTGAGAAGAAGAGTATTTGATTCAATGAACAGCGATTTTCATGCAAGATGTTGTCTACTTGCAGAAGTAACCATCTCCAACAGAGAAAAGTTCCACAGGTTTTTACTTCCACGTCGACTAAATAATACTCAATCTGACCTTACCCATACTTCTAATATTAATCGATACACTTCTCATGATACTCCGAATTCCCTACCATAAGAGGGGTTTTCTGGCAACATTTTCTGTTTAAAATGGTTGCCACATAATATTTGTCTCTTCTCTAGCAACTCTAGAACCTAAGACTAAGTGAAACTTTTTCTATTACAGCTCATAATTACTTGGAGACTATGAACTAATGGGAATAGAATTGAATATTGAGGTGATTGAAACTTACAAACGCATTCAAACTTCAAATAATTCAAATTGTTCAACTTGCCTGTGAGAGGTCAGCTTTATTTTTGAAAATGAGTCTTTTTTATAGAGACATCTTGAAAGATAAATAGAATTTGCCTGACGAATGGAAACAAGGAACACCTGGTCTAGATCAGGTATTAGAATCACCGAGTAATCAGTATTCTATAAAATAATTTTTGGAAAATGATACTTTAGACAAATGAATTCCTGCTGAGCACAAGAGACCCAATTTTCTGATCTGTGATACACCTGCCTCACCTTGTATTTTGTCAACACTTCTACCTTCGACTCGGTTTTCGATATCACTGGCATCAGGACTGTATCCTTTGAAAACGATGTTTTCTCCTGATGGGGGAGAATTAGCGATTGGGGCTTTTACAATTCCGGCTCTAGCAATACCGATGAAGATGGAAAAAATGACGATCTGAAATGAGTTACAATATCAACTATAAGAGAGAGGAATACAATCACGGAAAATCTGACAATAAAATCGGCTCTAATAATCACACCATACATAAGTGAGAAAACGAAAACAGAAATTCGAAAATCTTCTCCAGAATGATAGGAATTTTAATGTATCCGAATATGAATTGAACGACCGTGAGATAATATTGACAAGTTGTATTCCCAACTGTCACAGTGCGCTCCTGCCTTTTTCATGAAGCATGTGTTTCTGAATCGAATTATAGGTATCCATATTTGAAATGGAGTCAATTATTGATATATAATTGAAAAGTCATCCCATTTTCTATTCAGAATCAAACATATATAACTCTACTACCAATTGAATTATTGTAATAACAATGAAAATCAATTCCAATATTGTCTTTTTCAAACCAATTCCAAACATTAGTTGTTTGCATTGGCAATAGAAAATAATTTATAACTGAAAATCAGCAGATCCAGACTTGAACGAATGGGAACCGAGTTGTCCACGGCGCCGGCTTATATTCGATTAAGAATTGACCCTGCTGGTGCAATTGCCTAGATACTTATTCTGGTGAGTGTGGTTTCTTGATCGAATACATCAACCGACCCACTATTTTTTGGGGTTTTTCTGGTTGAAATAGTAAATGCGCAACCGTAAAGTCGTTAACAACCCAGAATGCTTTGCCACCCAAGATGATTAGCCGACCTTTACCCGCACAAGGATCTGCCTTCTGGGTATTCCGGTAAAAGTGTTTGACAAGCGGAAATATAAAAGAAAGTTAATCGGACACATCAAGATATCAATTATTGGTTTCACTATGACATTTCTCAGAAGCGAGTTATGCTTTTTAGTCACAAAAGTTGAGATATTTCATGGAAACAGAAATTTGCCTGCTTGTACCAGAGGAAAATTCATACCAGTATTGTGCTCCAGCAGACATAGCATAGTTGCGTATGAAGATGTTGAATATTTTCACTTATATCACAAAGGTAGTATCGACAAGACAGTGATGGATATGCAAGAGATAAATGTTTATAAATAATTCCATATTTCATTTCATAGTGGTAGTATATAGTGAAAATAGTTTCTAATGCAGGGGATACTATCATGAGTGATTTTTATTACATGGTCGCAGTGAGTGCGCTAATGCACGAATGATATAATTTCGCATTACAAAACGATTTTCAAACGGTATGTTTGCTTGTATGTATGTTTGCTTATTTGATCATACACTACAGTATATATAATTGTATCTACTTCTACCATCTACAAGTAAGCTCTGTTCCGAGATCAGTATTACTCATCTGTTACATATATATTGGAATGTATTTTGTGCGATTTCAATTGTATTGCATATTGTTATTTGAAAAAAATATCAACCGGTCCTTTGGTGATAAACAATCCCGACCAGAATTAACAACAACAATAAATTATGATGGGAGATCTTCGAATGGGTATTCAACCTTCAAAATATTGAACGTGGCTTTTGTCAAATGGAAATCAGCACTTCATTTGTGACATATATTCCGAAGATTGGAATTTGTGCTGAAGATTTTCTCTAATGAGTGAAGAAGCTGAGCCAGCAGTCGCTACAAAATATTGGAAGAATTGTTACTATTCTATGAATACAAAGGTAAATACTATTTATTATAAATTAGTAGTGGTACCAAACGCCATCGACTTCGTTTAAAGTCCTTCAGCAAGTGAGCTTGTTACTAGCTCCCTACGCCAAACCTCAGGGGCAGCATGATTATTCGCAGACCCGCCCATAAAACGTGACATTCTTTGACAGAGACAAATTCTCAAAGAACAATTTTTACCCCGCTGGGGATCGAACCCACGACTCTCGGATTATCACTCGGGCGCGGAAGCATAGCGCTAACTCGCCTATTATAAATTATTTTCAGTCCCAAGACACTTTGATAATACTTTATGGCACTGCTCTACACCTTTAAGGCACAAACAGAATGCAACGGATTAGTTGGGTATGATTTTTCAGCTTTAAGTCATGATAAAATACTTCTTCGAAAAATATTCAACGATAAATGAGGCCCATAGACATCTAATAAAGTTTTGGTTTTTACATGAACAGAGTAAATATATCGTGTGCAACTCTTACAGAACATATTCAATGCATTTGATTCGTGCCCTTCTTGACATTCATAAATCCCTTATGACCTGTCAAACAGTAAAGAGGGTTTTGTTTTGTTTTTTTGTTGTTGCGTCTCATTACTAAAAGAAATTGCTCCCAGAGACTCCACGCTACAACAAAGTACGGAATTTATTTATCCGTGGAAGTTATTATTCCAGGAATAAATATTTGTACCTATATATTTACATATATATGTATATACCACATACATATATCCACATATTCACAAATACCTCATCTCTAAATATGAAAAGAGAAAAATAAGAAAATATAAGAGAAAAAAAATGCTTTACTGGTTTGACTAAATGAATAAGACTGAAAATTTACTTGTTACTTTTTCGATACTGAATTATGTAATAAATGCTTCAGTTCGTATATTTTACCGAATAAAATGACAGAACTGAAAGTATTTATGAAAAAACATTTTCAGTAACAAAACAATGATTCGTATGTATTTACAATGAATCTTGTTTCGAGCTGCATATCTTATGTGTTCAATAAAAATGACACTATTGCACTCAATACATTATATCACGAACAAATTAAGTGGAAATTCAAATGCATTATTTTCAAATAACAGGAATTTCGAATCGAAAACAATCCCCTGAGGAGGCATACTGCCAAAAAATTAAGTTAACGTTGCTTTGCGGATAATAAAGTTCATATGCTGCATAACAAGAAGATATACAAGAAACATATTTACCCTGCAAGCCATATCGTTGAGCGCTTCGGACGTGTAATGTGTGGATGAGAGCATACATCCGTCAATTTATCCGTGCATCATATTACTACTATTAAAATATACCGGTTCCTGCAGAAAAGAACTTGATACTCTTCATTGTAGCTCAAATACGGGTTATTTGGCTGAGTAAACCTACTGGCGTTTAGTCATTTCACCATATAATACTTCGAAAATGCTGAAATAATCTTCACCAGTAAATATTATATATTCTTGATAATTCACTAATGAATACACACTAAAGTTTCATTCGAAATTCAGCAAGTTTTCGAATTGGTACCTACTTCATTCTATTTGCTGGCAATAAGAATATCCAGAATGAGCCACAACAACAGGCTCACTGAATGGACGGAAAACAATAATTTGCTCCCCGAAACCCAATCAGGATTCCGCAAAAATAGGGGTTGCTTGGATAATGTATATGTCCTTAATAGCATTATTCATCTACATCTTAGACTGAAAGGACGTAAGATTTTCGCGTTGTTCGTGGATTTTAGAAGGGCGTTTGATTCCATCAACCATCCACTGATGTGGAAAAAACTTCATGATTTTGGTCTGAGTGGCAACTTGATTAGTCTCTTTCGGTCGCTGTATGAGGCAGCTACTTTGTCAATTAAATGTGAAGAAGGTCTCACAAAACCGATTGACTTAAGCCTTGGAGTCTTACAAGGAGAAACGCTTAGTCCACTACTTTTTGATATTTTTTTAGCAGACATAGATGATTTTTTTAAAGAAAATGGAGCGCGTGGAATAAACATTGACAATTATAGCGAGATGTTGGGTCTAGCCTACGCTGACGACCTAGTTTTTTTTGCCGACTCGGAAGTTGATTTGAGGCGTAAAATTGCCTTATTAGAACGATATGCTGATGAAAATTCAATAGCGGTGAATGTCTCTAAAACTAAAATCTTACCTTTCTCAAGGAGCGGGTTTCGTAAAACTGCTACAGACTTTACGTATAAGGGAGAAACTATCGAGCAAGTCAACAGATTCGCTTATCTAGGAGTCACCTTCACGTCAAAGAATTTGTTTTTGGATATGGTAGAATCTACTTATGAAAAAGCCAACCAAGCTTCTGGTGCGGTATTTGCAATCTTAAATAAATCTGAATCTAATGACTGGTACACCAAAGTAAAGCTATTTGATTCGCTTGTCGCTAGTATTGTTTCAAACTGTCTTCCGGTGTGGGGTATTCGGTATATTTCCCAGTTAGATCGTATCCAAACCAATTTTTTTAAGAGACTTCTACATCTACCAGTTACCACACCAAACTACATAGTCCGAATCGAGACTGGTCGAGTTAGTCTTGCTTTCAATATATTCAAACAAACTCTAAATTGGATCATCAAAATTCTGAAGATGGATAATTGCAGGTTACCAAAAAAATGTTTTTTAAGGCAGTTGCAATTACTGCAAAACGCCGATTCACGATATAACTGGGTGAGCCAAATTGTCAACCTTTTTTCATTAACGGGCATTGAAGTACCATGGTCTCCTAATATCACGTATAGCTTTTTTGAAAAGAGAAGAAAAAAAAATGGTCTCTTTATATCTGAGTAAACTTCGCGAATCCGACAGACGTTTAGCTTTGAACTCGAACTTTTTAACTATTTACCCTTCTCTCAGCTTTTGTAACTCACCTGCCTCATACTTGCGACTCAACTTGCCTATAGCTATTACACGAACACTTGCTCAACTTAGAGTTGCTAATAACTTTTATATCAAGTTCACTTACAAAGGCTCAACTTATCGTTGGGACCCTAGAGATGTGTGTACTATTTGCAACACGTACCAGAAGGAAACTTTGACTCACCTTTTATTGGAATGTCCAATATGGTCATTTCTGAGACAAGGTGAGCCAAACATTCTGAAATCATGGGATGACATAATATTAACATTGAATAACCCCAATCTTAGATCTGCCAAGAAACTTTGCGAACAAATATGGAGTATTTTATTAAATAGGTCGTTCTTTTTTAATGAATAAAAAATGTCGCAGAGGTTACAATCACTTTTCATTCGCTTATGGATTAACGCAAAAAGTTGCTCAAACTTGTAAACATGTCATCTGTTAGTCGGCTACTGTCAAAGTAACACGATTATATTTTTTTTTTCTTGTTTTTTTTCTAACGACCTTCTTCTTTGTTAGCTTTTTTTAGTATTATTAAATTTTTTTCAATATTATTAGGTACATATGATACATATGATTTATCTGTCTATACTAAGAATTGATTCGATGTTCGATCTTGGTTGGGAATACATTACATTATTTATATATATAAGCACTCTATTGTTATGAAACTAGATCGCTTAGAGAATTATAGTGGGCTGAATCAGAATGAATGACGAATGATTCGGATGAGACATTTCAAAATATTTTCAACCAATTCCAACACCGAATTGTTTGGGTAGAGATGAAAGCAACTCGAAACACAGCCCAAACATTGTATTTCTTCTACTGTTCTTGGGCTGCTACAGACTATTCACCATGCCCCCCCCCCCGGGGTTGAGCGCCCAGGATGACGTGATGCCATATCCAGTTGCCTGGATACGAGACCTCGCCATCCTCCATTTTCCTTTCCACCCCCGCCCTCTCAGGAGCGGTCCTCAACCTGCTGATGGGCACTTCAGCAAGATTGATATCTAACCCTCTTCGGTTGGAAATCAGCCTTTAGGTGCTATTGCTTCCTCTCTATCTCTTACTTTGGTTGCTACCTGACTCTGCTTCGTTGCAGTTTTTGCATGGTGGTCCCCCCGACCTCTCCGGGACAGTTCTCGCCTGTCGCGGATCGGTTTATGTGTTCGCGCGCGATGTCTGTGTGTGTGTGTGGAGTGTACTTACCCGAGTCGCTGATGCGACTCTTATACTCACCTAAGCCGCCTGCGGGCGACTCTTGGATGTGGTCTCAGGTTTTGCTTGGAAGGCCTCGGGTGTTTGTCCCTCTCGCGGAATCTGGGATCGTCCATGTTCAGTGCGTTGTGGAGGTCACGCAGCGCTGGGTTTGGATTGCTCCTGATACGCTCGAAGATGCTTTCGGCGTGGTCTCGCAGGTATTCGTCGACGTGCCAAATACTTAGGTTCAGGTCCCGGTAGATGTATCGGTTGGGGCAGTAATAAGGAGCGTTTACGGCGGCCCGCAAGCAGACGTTCATAAACGTTTGGAACATTGATCTGTATGACTGCGCGCAATGGCCCCATGCCGCCGAGGCATACAGTGCAATGGGGAGCAGGATCGTTTTGATAAGAAGCAGTTTCACTTGGAGATCCATGTTACTTCTGCGACCTATTATGGGATTGAGGTTGTGCCGTGCGGCTTTCGCCAGGTTCAACCTCTGTCGGGTGTGGGACCTGAAAGTCAGCTTGTTGTCCAAGTAGACTCCTAGATATTTGGCTTCATTCGTCCATGGGATTTCTCGTCCGTCGTGGATGACGTGTCCTGCAGGTTCTACTCTCCTCCGTGAAAATAGTACCTTCTTATCAGGGTTGATCGCTATTTTCCATAGACTGGCCCATTGCCCGAGTCTATTTACCTGCCGTTGCAGGTACCTCGTAACCAACGTGTGGCTGGGGGATCTCGCCAGCAGAGCTGTATCATCAGCGTAGAGTGCCAACTTGTTATGGTTGTTCTCCGGCCTTGGTACGTCTGCTGTGTACACTGAGAAGAGGTGCGGGGAAAGTACTGCTCCTTGTGGGACTCCTGCTTCCAGGACTCTCCATTTGGAAAGCACACTCCCCACTCTGCATTGACATCGTCGGTCCCTCAGGAATGAGTCGATTAGTCTGACCATTGGCCCCGTGTATCCAAAATCAGACATTTTGGCCACGAGTCCGTCGTGCCAGACCCTATCGAACGCCTTGGAAACGTCTAGGAATATCGCTCCTGTGTCGTGTCCTTTCGCTAGGTTGAAGCCTTCTGTCGCAAATTCGACCACTCTAAGAACTTGGAGTTCTGTCGAGTGTTCCGACCTGAATCCGAACTGTTCGTCTGGCAGGACGTTCAGTTCTTCTGTCTGTTCCTCGAGTCTTTTCAGAATGACGCGTTCCGCCACCTTACTCATCGAGGATGTCAGACTTATAGGCCTGTGGTTCTCTGGGAAGGTATGGTTCTTGTTTGGCTTCGGGATCATGATGACCGTGGCCTCCTTGAACTGGGATGGGAAGTGTTGGAACCGGAGAATAGCATTAATGACGTTAGTCAATGCTACTATTCCTTTCCTGGGTAGGGCTTTGAGTGCCCGGTTCGGTATTTGATCCGGGCCTGGGGCTTTCCGAGTAGCGAGACTTCTTACGATGCCTTTGACTTCCTCGGGGGTTGTCGGGTCTAGGGGATGGGCGTTGTCCCTGCGCTGGCTTCTAATTCTCTTCACTGCCGCTTCGGTCTGCCGCTCGGCGTTCTCTTCCTCTTCGGTAACGAAAGCATTATTATTCTCTCTGCACTGTCTCTGAAAGCTGTCCGCGAATGCTTCTGCTTTTTCAGGATCTGTGTATACTATGCCTTGTTCTCCATGTATGGGAGGGCATGGTTTTCGACGGCCGTGCCTTAGAACTTTCTGCATTTTCCATGCAGATTGATCCTCGGTGTTGAGTTCTGCCAAACGGTCTTTCCATTTCTGGTCTCGGAGTGTTTGCAGCGCTAGCCGCAGCGTTCTGCTGGCCCTGTGCATACAACTCTTGTCCATCGGGGCAAGTGTCCGTTGGTATCTTCTCTTTAGGCGTCTTCGAATTCTAATGAGTTCCGTTACCTCCGGTGTTAGATCGTCCTGTAGATTGAAGCGTGGGGATTGGACGTTCCGGGCGCTTCGCTCCATGGATTTGAGAATCGCCTTTTGAAGGTTACTGGTGGTTACCTCCAATTGGCCTATCGAATCGATGAGTGGAATTGGTCCTATCTCGTCGTGGACAGTGCGTTGGAATTTGCTCCAGTCTACTATCCTCTTTTCCTGTGCCACCGGTTCCATTTCTCCGTCTCCTACGGTCAGTAGGATGGGATTGTGGTCCGATGACCCTTCGTCCAAAACTTCCATCCCGGAGGTGGTGATGTTCTGGACTATGGCAAAGTCTAGTACGTCTGGTTGTGCGCCTGCGTGGGGGTAATGGGTCGGTTCTGCTGGGGAGACGATTGCTAGTTCGTCGAACTCGTTCATCCACCTGGCTAGCTCTCGGCCTTTCCGGTTCTCGTTCCTGCAGTTCCATTCGTGTGACTTCGCGTTGAAGTCACCTATGGCGACTGTTGGATGGTGATCCGGAAATATCTCGGCTATGTCGGTCCTCGCTATGTGTTCCCGCGGAGGCAGGTACACGGATACGATTCTCAACTGTCCGTGCCGTCTCAACTTCACTATGACTGCGATTGCCTCGCCGCCCTGAAGTTCCGGCTTCCGATCTTCGCTTTGCACTAGGTCGTTCTTCACTAGTATGGCCACGCCTCCCGCTGCCCGCTGGCCTGGCCTGTCTGCTCTGTACGTGTTGTACCCTGGAATGTGATAGTTCTGCGTGGTTCGAAGTCTGGTTTCTTGGACCGCCATGACGTCTATGGATAGACGCGACGACAGTTCCATTAACTCGTTCTTGCGTCCTGCAGCGCCGTTCGCGTTCCAGGATCCTATCACGAGGTTTTCCGGTATTCGTTGTACTGCCATTAACGTTTTCCGGCTCCCTCTATTAGCGCAGACAGTAGGGCGTGGGCCATCTTCTTCTGCTCGTCTGACAGCTTACTCAGGATTGCGCTCAGGTCCGCTCCGACGGTACCATGCGTTTCCTGTGTTTTTGTTTTTGGGGTCGTGTTGCTTCCGGGTTTTGGAGCTGGTCTCCTTTCAGGCTGCTTCGGTTTTGGGGCCGGTTTCGCCTGAAGTAGTTTGTGTGGTGCTTGCCAGGCTTTAGGGAACATCTTGCATCCCCTGTAGCTGGCTGGGTGCGCCTCCTTACAGTTAGCGCACTTCGCCGGTTCCTCTCTTGGTTTTTCGCAGGTTCTGCTTTCGTGGCTTTCGCCACACTTCACGCAACGTGCCGTTGCGTGGCAGCAGCGCTGCGAGTGCCCAAAGAGTTGGCATCGGTGACATTGGGATATTATTCCCCGTCGTTGACGCTGTGGTTCCACCCTCACTACTAGGTGAACGCACCTGTTCACCTTGAAGATCCGCTCCTCCGTCCGCGGTACTTTAACGAGAAAGAGCGGCAGCTCTTTCCTCGTCCGTCTCGATGTCATCCTGTGGCACTCGATGACGGTGAAGCCTTGCCCCTCTAGGCTGATCTTTACGTCACTGGGGGTGACGTTTTCTGGTATCCCCCTTATCACGGCATGCAGCGGGATGTCCTTTTTCAGGTTGAAAGTATGGAATTCAAGCCTGTTATCTTCAAGAAATTTGGTCAGCTTCCTCCAACTGACCTCGTCCGCGGTACTGATGTGGATACCGTCCGACAGTAATTTAGCCTTTGTGAACTGGATCTGACGATCCGACAGTTCTGTGGAAATCGCATTCCACTTGTCAGTCGCTCTTACCACGACTGATGGCGGCTTTGCCGGTTCCTGGGGCTTGGGGTTCTCGGGTTTTTGTGTCGTCGAGGTAGACGCCACTGCAGGGGGAGTATCGACTGCTGGGGCCACTGCCTGGGGCGTTGGTGGGCCGCTCTCGCTGTCGGTTTTATCCTCTGCTTCCTTTGCCAGCTTCTTCGCCTTTCGCTGCCTGGTGCGGCCGTTTGGGCGTGATTTGGGGGATTTATTCTCTCCTTCTGCGTCGGACGCTGACGTGTCGAGCGTCCTTTTGGTGGACGTGGATGTGGATGTGGGCGGAGGTGTGTCTGGTATGTCGACCGACATTTCACTCTCCGTCTCACTATACTCGTCTGAGCTTATATTTTTGACCTCGTTTGTGTCCTGTGTTACGGGTCTGAGGTCTCTCCTTGTTTTTGATTCCGCCAATTGTTTTTTCAAATCAGTGTTTTCCTCTCGGTATCTCCTGAATTGGCTCAACAATTCGCGGGTCTGTTTCTCGTTTTCCTCCCGGATTCTCTGGTTTTCGGCTCTCAAGTCGATGACGGCTTGTTCGAGTCGGGCCATCTCCTCCTGGATTCCCATTTTTCCCGGGCCTTTATTTAAAGCGCCTCAAGAAAATATTGGGCCTAAAAAGAAGAAAAATAAGAAAGGCACATTTGCCTTATAAGCAGGTAGTCCTGTAAAGGACTGATTCCGGTCCGCTCTCGACCGATTCAATATCAGGTAGTCCTGTAAAGGACTGATTGGTTAAGTTCTAGGAACTATATTGCCTTGATGAATAATATTAGTTTGGGTCCGTAATTAAACTTTGCCTTCCTAACTAGCTTCGTCTCGACTATGTTCTTCGATTGCTCGATGATCACTTGACGCTACAGACTATTTGGGCCAGAAAAGTGGAACTGGCAGTTTTGAAATCACTATTGCAGAAGGATGGAAGTGATTGGTTTATTTTGAACTGAGAATTGTTCGATTGAATCGAAATTTATCGTCGATTCAAGTACCTTTTGGTGTTAGCTGATTTTTGATGAAAAACCATGAAAACGGCATTAAACGATTTTTTTCGTAGTTTTTCGGTTTAGTAACCTAACACAACCTGAAAAAATCAAACTCTTCTTGGCATTATCCAAAGATGAATCACCAGAGTTTCTTCAAATTCTCGGAGTTTTTGTTTCTGCTACTCAATAATAGGATGAATTTCATTGTCATTGTCCACTCAATTGTAGGATGCTAGTCATTTTCAAATTTTATTTATGATCGTTACCTTGAAATGATGAAATAGTTCAATGGATTCTTTTCTTGGTTTTTCTCTTGTACAAATTTGAAAATTTCTCAGCTGTTGGTCATGGAGATTCTGTTGAGAAGAAGATGATGAGTGATGAATTCCATAACCGATATTTATTCTCCTGAAGTAGCTATTGAATAATACGCGAAAAAAACGTCTCGGTACCGTTAATTGCTTGCAGTGCTACTTCATTAGTCAATGAATTTTGGACTATCGAGGAATCAACGCATATTCAGAAATATGATCGGTTTTGTGGAGGAAACGAGGTTTTTAGGATCTGTCTATGTTTTTTGTCTGCCGAATGAAAAATAGAAAATACACACAATAACTTAAAACAAAACTTTGCTAAATGTTTATGGATGATATACACGTACCTATCAACAGAAAGTATTTGATAATTTCATTTCATTTTACTTCTCGAGTTTCCTCAAATCAACTCTTATTTGAAAGAATAATTTGATAACAATACCACTGATACAATGTATTTGTTCAGTGATTGCCCCGATGTTGACATGAACTGGATATCATTTCTGCGAGTGAATTTGAAAAACAACATCATTATGAAATATTCAAGAAACCCAAGAATTTGGATATCTGAGTCTCTAAACAATTCAATACGATCCTGAATAGTCTATGTTTTGAGAAAAGAAATGTGTCAAAAAAATGCACATAAGTCTATCGATTATATTTGGTTTTCAGTGGAATAACCTTATTCATTGTCTATAGTGATCATCTCAGAGAGCCATTTTCATTGTTTCTCATGAGTGACATTCTCAACGAGATAAAAAAATTTCATCTATCCTCGAAATCGCTGAATAGAGTGAGTCCTGAGTTGAAAACTTAACACCCCATTGCTGCCATTGACGTCACCGCCATAACAAAACCTTTATTCTACACCGCCCGAATTGGATTCCGTCTCACTGCGAACAACAGCCAACTTCATGATATATGTGTGAATAAACTAGTCCGATATTATCCGGGGAGTTGAAAATACTCCACCATCGTAAACAGCAAGTTATAGTTTCTTGTCGAAAATAATCCGGTGGTTACTGGATTTATGGTATTGTTTCAGCTCACAAATAGTTATTTTCCCATCGAAAAACCGATATTTGTTGACCGCAATAATAGTAAGGTATCACATTCTGTTGGATTTATTATCAAGAACATCAAAACAGTTATTTCAATAGTGGTTTACAGCGAATTGAATTGTTCTATGATCTGAAACCCATAGTGAAATGTACATGGAAACGGGTTAGAAAATATTTTAAATACATTGTTGTGATTTTGAGGACAGACAAAATTGTAGTGTCGAAACCAAGTTTTTTCGTATTAACCTATAGCATTGTGAAACTTCGGAGACTTGAGAACATTTATTGTTGACCAATCTTCAATGAGACTGCGATTTTGATGCATGCCTCAGTGCATGTATCAAAATGGCAAATGTGATAATTTTCTTCGTAACAATAAGAATATTTCAAATTTTCGTTCCACTAATTATAAATATAAAGTTATAAGTCGAATAACAATGAATCAATAAAACATTTTTTTAATGATTCAAGTGATTCTTTCCTTGTGTTTGAGTTCCCTTGAAACTCTCTCTCTCTCTCTCTCTCTCTCTCTCTCTCTCCAGGTATAAGCTTTCATTTAAGTTCATTGTCGATTTGAATTCACAGATGCTTCCTTTAGATACACTCCTACTACCCTTCCGATTTTGCACCAGTTGTAAAAAACTGATAACACCGCTATCTGTGTTGAAGATGTAACGACTGACGGATCTCGAACTCATTTTGATTTCTGATCTTCAACAAAAAGAATGAAATACCGTTCACATACGTAAGGTGATAGATAATTGGGTCGGTGGTATCTTTCACGTCACATCTCAACCCACCCCTGCAACTTTTATTCATTCAAATTATTCAGGTTATTGGTACACACGTATTGAAAATGGTAACAAAAACAGATGAATTATTCAAACGTTGCTTCGAATACTAGAAACGAACACGAAGAGCATCGATTCTAATTCTGTTCCAGTGTGATTCAGTCTAGTCTATTGTTATGGTTGTGAAAATGAACAGCATGCTGTCTGCATAGAATATTACTTCTGTGTATCACATTCCTGCTAGTTATATAATGTAATAAAACGGATTTCGATACTTCTTTGAATGAATAACATAAGCATTGTACATTTCAAAATCATTTATACGTTGATGTTTCTGATAATTATTATTTGTGATGTTTGTACTGAACTGATTTTGAAGGGTTTATATGAAACAAAAAGTTTCAGAAAGTATCCAGAAATATGGCCTATACGTATGCGCGCATATAAATACCTAACGACCGATAAGATTTGATAGGTTATTTTTTGTACATAAAAGACACACACACAAAACCCAAGACAAGTAAAAAACTATTTGGATAATACGTTACATGGTCGTTGCATTGGTCATCGAGGTACGACGGAATGGCTATCCCGCTTGCCAGATTTCACACCTTAAGACTTTTTTTATGGGGCTATTTGAAGCAGATGGTGTACGAAAATGAACCTGCTTCAATATTGAATTTACGGCAAAGAATATGAATATTTGTATAAATATCGACGTTGCTGTGTTCGAAAATGTTCGACATGAAATATCGGATAAGCTGTTGTTATCTCAAGACCTTTGAGACAACCATTTCGAGCATCTTCTGAACTGAACTCAGCTTCGTTCCTCGAATTAGGAAGTCAAATTATTAAATGTTTTTTTTTGTTGTCCGTGAAGATATCTACTTCATATTCTAGGGTTGCAAAGTATTCGTCAGGAGCTTCAAAATGATGTATCACAAGAAGATCCCCTGCCCATTTTTTCTTTTTTCTTGACATTTTATGTGTCAATTTTAGTCCAAAACATAGTATTCATGCATCAATTTCATTATATCAAGTTTCAATTTTTTGAGTTGACTCGTTCAAAATTGAAAACGGATGAGATGCACTGTATATATATATATATATATATATATATATATATATATATATATATATATATATATACAAAAAATACACCTATATATATTCAATCGTTAATATCGGCTGGTGAGGGTAGAGGGGCAAGTATATTTGTTGTATCGGAATGAGATTTGTTGATGGTAAATGGTATTTGATGAGTATAATTTTTCCATATTTCTACTTTCCGGTCACCTCTGGTTCTACCGGAAAAGTATACGGTTTGGAATTTTCAAATGGAACACCCTGCATATGTTGACATTTTCAATATTGCATCTAGGTGGCAATAATCAGATGTAAACTAATCTGAGAAATTGCTGTGGAAGAGTATAATCGCAAAGTTTCGGAGACTAGAATGATAGATCTGACTAATAAAAGTTAAAGTTGACAAAATAGCATTTTACTGTTTAACTATGATTTTCTTGAATGGCGAACAGTTTCTGACGAGCACCTTCCAAAATGAGGAGATTTTTTACGAATCTAACGATATGATGGTATTGGCTGATACCGAGGGTGATACTTGTTAAAAATCCTTGATACAGTAATTAATAAACTTAAAACGAACCTAGAAGAGAATATTTGTGAATGAGGTTTGAAAACGGAAGCGGATTTGTTTAACGAAACATTTAAATATAAGTATATTGATAAATATTAGTTCTTGTATTTTTTTTTATTGTCAAATTTGAGTTACACGAGGAGTTGCTGACTACTAAAACGTGTTCCATTCCGAAGGAACTGTTTTTCAATTAACACAGCAACTTTTCGGTGTAGATAAAAAATGTTTTTTTACAACTACACAAATACGACGAAAAAAAGAATCAGAACTTCTTACACCTTCTCTTGGGTCACATTCTCGCTCGGGCTCATCATCTATCAAGTATATCGTTGAGCAATAGAAATGTTATAAGATGTATCACTGTAGTGTTCGAATGGCAAATTGAGTGATTACAAAGGATAAGATTCTGATGGCAAAACTTCTGATGTAATATTGAAAACATAGGGAATCACGCAGTTTTTACACCACAGTTCAGTAACAGTTTCAAGCCCCCTGTAAAAATTATGGAATTATGAATACAAACTGCGCAATTGAATTTTGTTTTAACATATTTCATAAGCTCCAGGGCAGAATACTATTTGCCACCTCATGCAGGTCTTTTTTTTTCATATCCCCAACGTTTTGATGATTAAGATCGATAATATGAAAAGAAGGATGTATCAGTTGATCACCTAATGAAGCAAAATATTCCCAATAACAATGAAGAGCTTTTGCTTTATTTCAAAGTTTCTTCAGGTCAACAAGAAGCAATTATGAATATTTTAATTTTGAATGAGTCACTATACTATCGGTATTGTTGGTTGCTTTTCACTACATACTTGGCCTCAACTTCACAAACGAAATATCTGTCATAGACAAGCTTTTTGATCTTCATTCACCTACAAATAATTCGAAAAATATATAGCCCTCATTCTGGTATGTGAAGTTGAAGATAAAATGGAGACACAATCAATTTTTTTCAAGTGTTATTTGTGAGTGCTCCTTGACGGCAGCAATTTCCTTTTTGAACTCCCTCGGAGTCACGTCTGGATTTTACGGGTAATGTCACACCAATTGGATTTCTGTTCGTAGCGAATGCACCTCGAATGCACCTGAATGAATTTCACCGTCTGGCGACGACCTTATGCCATATCTCACTGCAATTTAATGGGATGCAGGTCAATGTCAACGCTGTGCTCGGTTTGTAATCATCAAAAAGTAAAGGCAGTCTTTTCCCGAGAGCATCGATGAAGTTTTAAGAGAATATACGGCACTTGAAAATTGGGCGTTGTTAGTTCAATTTATCATAGCTCAAAAAAAATCACTTTATATTTTCGTCAAATTTCAATATCATCTGAGAGTTGGGATAAATATCAAGGGTTAAAAGTCAGAGGTGGGATGAATATCAAGGGTAAAAAGTCAATGGAATTTCATAATATCATTGAATTATTTGAATATAGGTCGTTGAATTGATAGCAAATAACAGATTACTTCATACCAGAAAATAATACAAAATGTTTTCAATTCCGTCACCTCGATGAATGAAACGATATATAGAACGTCATTCCGGAGCTGAACAGCATCAAGCGCATCGCTATCATTTTTCAACTAGTTATTATCTTGGTCGTTGCAGACAATAGTCTATATCGTATTTTTGAAAGCTCACAATATAATCATCGAACTCCACAATCGATGAAAGTTGTGCTTTTTCTAAGATTTTATTGATATATCTTGTAGGGAAACTAGGTAAATAAGCCATTTTTGGAATAATGTAAACTTGGCACAGTGCTCGGTGAACTGGACCTGTTTATTATCATACGGAACCGAAACAATATTAAATTTGCTAATTTCAACAACTTTCAGTACTCACAAATGATGAGGAGAGCAAAAACTTTCATTTTGGTCAAGAATGCTATGAGATATTTTCGATTACAGTTGTCGAGTATTCGTAGCATAACCAGTTTTTTCTATACCTGTACTATAATAATACACATTATGATACAGATTTTTCATAACGATACAAATTTTTAATCTGTTTCATAATGAGATCCGTTAGTATACAGATTTTTCATAACGATACAGATTTTCAATCAATTGAAAATCAAACTCAGTGGCGGAAGGCTTCATTGAAAATTCTGTTCAGAATGAAATGAGCATTTTCAGTACAATATTGAACTCTATTGAGACTAGCAATAATGAAATACATGTAAATATTTTTCCACTTCCAGATCAGTGGACCTGTAATAAACTTATAAATAATATTCATACAGTCTGAATATCATCAGTTTGTGGTAGGTTTTTTGAAATCTTAACATACCATATTCTGTGAAAATAATAGTATATTATGCAACGATCATGTAATGATGGTTATTAATACACGAGCAACCGGGATACGAAACGAGCCGTAGGTGAGTTTCGTATGGTTGATGCGAGTGTATTAATAACCATTACATGCAAGTTGCATGCGCTATTTTATCTACACCCAATAAATAGTGAAGAACTACAAATATTATATTTTTATTTGTATTACGCACAATAATACTAATTAAACGCATTTCTTTGAAAAATTCTACAGAATTGTAATTAATAGTATTACTTCGAGAAATGAAACGATGAGAAATGAATAGAGGATCAAAAATTTCAAAGAAATAAAATTTACTCGAGGCAGGAATCGAACCCACGTCTCTTCCAACTAGTTGAATCAGCTAATTTTAACGTCAGCGCCTTAGACCGCTCGCCTACGGAGAGCTCAGACAATTCATTCGAAAAAAAATAAATCATGCATTTGTCAAATGAAAAATTCAACCATTCTAACTGTATTTCTGCCGGTGGAGGTGTCGAAGGTGATTCTCCTATATCGCTGG
Organism: Zygogramma bicolorata; assembly: GCA_032362365.1. Taxonomy (NCBI): domain Eukaryota; kingdom Metazoa; phylum Arthropoda; class Insecta; order Coleoptera; family Chrysomelidae; genus Zygogramma; species Zygogramma bicolorata. The sequence goes on from JAVJAQ010002999.1 coordinate 374,672, forward strand.
TATCAGACATTTTGTTGTGATTATCAAAATTTGGCTATATTCCTCAAAAATTCAATACCTACACCGATTTTGACTTAACAAACATCAAGTGCAAAGCATGCACATCATGCTTGATTGAAAAATAATGGGTTTCTATTGGTTGAAAATCTGTATCGTAATGAAAAATCTGTATCGTAATGGATTTCATTATAAAACGGGTTGTGGGCATATAAGTGTATTATTAGCTCGGGGTGTAGATAAAAATTATTATTGAAAGGGCAAATTTTCAATCTACCCCAATAATACAACGTGTTCCATTTAGGAGGAACTATTTTTTGATTACGTTAGCAACTTATCGAGGTAAATTAAAAATATGTCCTTATACACTTGTACAGATTTCAATAATAATCCTCATTTTCTCTCTGGAATGTCGAAGTGACGTGCAACGAATCGGTGATGAGTGGTAGTGATAGTATCATGCTTGATTTCAATTTACGCAGCGAAACGAAAGCGCTCTCTCAAAAGAGTATCCAAATCGCTAAAGGTAATTCGGGACCCCCTACCATACCAAAAATATTAGAACTGAATCGTTTGGTAGAACAAACATGATTCCGTCCTGAGATAGGTCGTTCACCACGTTTTCGAGTTCAGTGCTGCCATTTGTTGAGAACATAAGCCCCTTCATCGGTGAAAATGTTTTCCTATAATAAGTAGAAGGAATGCAATAGGGATATCGATCAACTTCACTTTGTTTCATTGACTGAAACAAATTCACTGATTTTTTAATGTGGGTGTTGATATTTTCATCATATTCATCATGCATGAACCGTTCTCCAAAAAAACTTTCAATTTTTAAGTCAATCATCAAACAAAGCGACTTTTCTTAAAGGAGCAGAGAATATATTGTTTGACATAACAGGTCACTCACCCCTTTGAGCAGAGGTAAACAAAAATGGAACGTTCAAATAGGGCACTAGAACAATTTAGCAGACTAATGAAAATACAATAATAATCCAAATCTTCATTCATTTTATTGAAACTCATACAATAACCTGAATTAAATGTGACAGAAGCAAGCAATTTCGATTCAATTGTTCAATTCGTGATGAATTACTGAACCTATCTTGATGAACTTCGAAATGCTGAAACATGAATTTCAAATAATTCGTTGAAGTTCAAATTGGTGTGAAATGTTCTTAAAGAAAACCACGCGTACTCGAATTATCCTTGGGAATTTTTTCTTGCTCTCGAATATTTCAAGAAAATTTTCATAATATCCGTGAGCTCGAAAAAATTTCCAGAAATGATTCGAATAGTATCACAAGTGAAAATTTCACACCAACAGTTTTCGACCAATAGAATGCGTATTTTGTTTCGCGTTACCATGGCAACTAAGTCATTTTTATTGGAAATTTTGCACTTTGAGCAGAAGTTAACATATTGTAACTGTACTGTTATGTATTTACGAGACACTGATTCTTCAATTTCAATATTGTTATGTTTAAAAAAAAGTATTCTTTGTTGCTCCGAGTACGGAACATGTGAGACCATGTTTTTTCATTGCATTACTTACCTTTTGGGGCGTTGACATATTCCCGTGGTACTCATTTTACTCAATGTTTGCAGATAATTTGTTATTCTCCGAACCCGCTGAACCTAAAATGATTAGTAATGTGTTATATACACTGTAAGTGAAATCGGGTTGACTACTAGGTGTATTTTGAATGTTCATTGGTGAACTGAGTGACTTACCAAGTCGTCATTGTGGTTGCATTTGATAAAAGGTCACTTTGTTCAGAGGTTCATCTCTTTTTGTCGAACTTCTCTATTGAAACGTTTCATAAGAGAGAAGAATAACAGGCGGCGGTAGCCTTTCGTAAATACCAACGTACGTGCCAAGTTATGACTGCGCCAGGTAGGTGGCTTTCCTACCGAATAACAATCTCTGGATTTTATGTTTGCTCACGAATATTTGAAAAAAATTATCTCTCTGCCTCGGCTCGGGATGATTTTCAAAATAATCGTGATCTCAACAGAAGTGAAAAACGACACATCTGAGAGTGAATTGACAGCTAACGAAGGCGCAACACGGTGAGCCCTTTTAAACTGAAATGCAGTTTTTTATTATCATCCCACTACTATATCACCAAACCCAAATGAGAAGTTCAAGAAAGTATCGTTTTTTCTCGGAGAATAATTTAATAATAAATAACTAGATATATGCACAGTCAGGTCTAGTGGTAGTATTGAGCAACTGGGGCAGAATATGCTACTTTAGCGATGGCTGGTTGGGCATATGCGACTGGGGTGGCAAGTTTGGCTACTGGAGCAGCGTATGCGACTGGAGCAGCAACTTTAGCTACTACAGCTTTCTGCACGAGGGGTTCCCTGTGGACAACAGCGTTGAATCCATGAACCGGGTCAGCAGTGTATTCCACGGTACGTTTGAAGCCATCAGCATCGATGAGGGAGTAGCTACCTTGGACAACATCACCGTCACGGCTCTCCTGTTGGTTCTTACTGTCTCCGGTCAGAGTGTCCTGGATGTCGTATGCGTAGTTGTACTGAGGATGGGGGTCGTATTCTTCAGAGACAACGGTCTTGGCTAAGGGAGCGGCGTAGGCTAGAGGGGCGGCTACTTTGGCGATTGGGGCAGCATAAGCTAGGGGTGCAGCTGGGATTATTCCTGCTTGTGCAGCAGCTAAACAGGCTGCGAAAGCGATGAACTGAAATAATTTTCATTATGAGTATGATACAACAAGCATGTGTTAGAAGTGCACTCAGAATTATTCCTGCCTGGGCAACAGCCAAACAGGCAGCGAAAGCGAGGATCTTAATCACATGAAAAATGTATTATGAATTGAATCAAAAAAACATCAAAGACTACAAGCTATTGCTCGAAGAATTCTTTTGTATAATGGAATGGGTGTCACGGGTTTGTTAACTTCTTCCGAATGTGAATATAGCTAGAAACTGTGAATTTTTTTTCAGTATGGATTTTATGTAGATATTTTAGTTTTGCCATAGAGACAAGTGATTGTGGAAAATCAATAGTAAAACGAGGAAAGACCAGGTCGATTAATAACGACAACCAGTTATTATTGGTTTTGATTCAACTGACAAAACAAATTTAGAGAATTACAATCGCTATGCAATAAATTCTTCCTGGAAATTGAATGGAAGTATAGGAAATAATATAATATGAATTGTATGCAGAATATCACATTAAATTTTATATCAAAAAACATGTACAGATCGAACAATGACAAAAAGTATGAAACGTACCTTGAACGCCATTTCTGGTTGAATGATTCTACTGAAAAGTTTTCTCAGTTAATGATTGAACAATATTTCTCGGAATTCATATATATATACCCACAACTGCTCCAATTTCTCAATATCTTCGGTCCGTGACCCCCAAATTAACAATGTCATCGTGCCGGGTAGTTGGGGTACAACTTTCATTTTTTTCGCATTGGATGCTGGAATGCAATTCATTAGTTCATTCCAATACTTGAAAATGACTGGAAGTTAATCTTCACAGAGAAGGTTTTTTCTGGCGCGCTGAAGTAACAACAATCTCTAGAATTTCACAAATCAAAAGTGCTGTGTATCAGTGATTTCAATCACTCATATATTATCATTCAACTGACACTGAAATATCATATCGATGTATTACGAATGCACTCTAGTTACTTATATTTTTTCTACTCTCACTGACGGTCGCTATTAAATTAAAATACATATTTGTTATAAGTGAGCCATTATGTTACAGTTTCCAGAAAAAGTACAGTACGAAATTTCAGATTCTAATAATAATACATGGGCACAATGCGTATGTTTGTGTACGAAATGAGAGTTGTTCAAATAACTACTCGGTTTTCGGAAAAAAAAAACTTTTCGTATAACTATCGCTACTGCAAATGTCATTTTTTCAACTATGCATTACGAAAGCTCAAGAGTGAAATAACTTAACAAGATACAGAAAACAACGGTAGCAATATACGGTCTTTTTTTTCTCATCACCCGATTGAGTAAATAATTTGATATTGGGTATACTCAGTTAAACGAAAGATGTTTTCATTTCTTCAGACCCATTAAAATGTCACATCGAATATTCCTCAATACATCATTCAGAAATGGAGCATATTGAAGGAGAACTTTAAAGCACTGAGATATATAAACGGATGAGAATTTCAAATTTTAAAATAACCAAAGGCATTACCAATTGAAATTAGACAGTACCTAAATAAAGAAAAATTCCATTTGGAAATATGTAAAGAAGTAAATCGCTGAAATTGAAATGTTGAAAGTGAAAAATGGATAAGAAATTTTTATCAATTGACTCTGATTACACTTCAAACTGAACATTCACTATCAATGATAATATTGATAATAAACATAAAATGAGTAAACTTTCTCGTTTCACGTTTTATGTTTCAAATCATAGTTGATGACGTCATCGTTTCATAGCTAGAATAGATATATTATTTGATTCACAGGCGAATACGTTTCGAATACATAAGCGCCAGAAACACCTCAGATCGCTCGTAACTTTTTTGCTTGCCACGGAAAATGTATTGTGCTTCAATCTTTTTTTTAAGTAAGTGATGAAATGCCTCTAGAATATTGATCCAATGGTGTTGGGCTTTGACTTTGTGTTATTTCTTGTGGTAGTTTCTTAATAATGAAGCAGGTCCCGTTTCTTACTTTTCAGATTATATTCACTTGTTTACAATACATGCTATTTTACATCTGATAACATCCACAACAGAGAACGAAGAAAAAGAGAGAGTTTCATCTTGTGCTGTTTTCTTATATCTAACTTACTACTCTTCTTCTTTATTCCACACCGCCAATACTGCGTTCACACCACCCACACTGCATTACACCACCCACGAAACACAAAACAATCGAACACCCACCAATCATACGCATATACTAGAATAAGAGGAAATAATTGCAATCAAGTAATTTATCTCAACACTTTGTCCAGCATTACAGCATACATATTTAGGTGAATGGAGATAAGGAGGTTGTGCTGTAATATTGAGATCTTGTGAAATTGATTTCGAAAATAGATGAACTCGTAGTTGAAAGAATTGGGATTCTTATATTCCGAAGGGGATTTTGGCAACAATTTCAATTTATGAAAATAGATGATATCGCTGCTGTCAAACTTGAACGTTAATGTAAAAAAGGTGTTTGACTCAGGTGGTAACTAGCTAAAAAAAACAATGAATTGGTATGACCTAATTATTATACATATAGGTATTAGGTATGTTTATGCCTTGAGGGCCACGTCATTCTGACATCTATCCCGAGGGATTTAAAGTCGCGCGAAGTCATATACATTGATACCCGTGGTGCATACGAGTTTTTATACCATACTTGTTCGTTATCTACAATATAACTATATGTCGAAAAATAAGAACACCTTCTTATCATGAAAGTAGCATCATCCTCTCGAGAATTTCAGCAATATTTATTTCCAATCCAAGATTCAGCGCATGTAAACAATGATCAGAGCGTGACCACCTCGTGGCCTACTGGAATCTGGAATGGTATTGGTAAAACGACCATGAACTGCTACGAACGCCCATCTCTGTTTGATGTAGATTGGACTACATTACAATAGACACAATTGGTGAAATAGTCAAAATATCGTTTTTCAGTTTCTATTTTATCATTTCTGTAAGTTCTTTTTCAGAACCATTATTTTAAAATCGAACTTGAGTTTACATATATACATATATACAGTGTCACACATAAAGTCCGCATCAAATGGGATTTTTTTTGTTCATCTCTTCAAGCCATTTTTGATATCTCCATTAGGTTGTGCTTTAAAAATGATGCCAAATCAATGAAATGAATGAAAATGGCCGATCAAGTGATTTTTCTTCCCTGTCAAATTTGACATTTTTTCCAAAAAATGTTCAGAAAAGCAGTTATTGCTCGAAATTTCGAATAATTAGTAAATCAAAGTTTAACTGTTTGAAAAGTGCAGTAAAGAATAAATTATTGACTTTTCATTGATATTGTTTTTTAATTATGCTTATGTATCAAGCTTTTTCTCAAAGAGTAGAAATAAAGTGAAATATTATTTTAAACTGTATCAACTTTGCATCATTTTTGGCATAATTTTTTCTGGTAATTTTAATTTTTGCGAAATAAGTTGTACTTACAATTGCAATTGGTAATAAAAATGCGTTGGAAAAATAAGTTAGGCATAAAGCAATAACTTTGTTGAGTTTTGGCTAAATTTGAGAAATCGGCAAATGTCAAATTTTCGAAAAACTGTAAAAAAACTAAATTTGTACTAGAGAGCTAAAAATTGGTTTAGGGGTAAAAAATGAAAATACAATCATCTTTTCTTTTTACCGATTTCCGAAATTTCGAGCAATAACTGCTTTTCTGAACATTTTTTGGAAAAAATGTCAAATTTGACAGGGAAGAAAAATCACTTGATCGGTCATATGCATGTCATTTTGCATCATTTTTGAAGCACAACCTAATGGAGATATCAAAAGTTGCTTGAACAGATGAACAAAAAAAGTCCCATCTGATACGGACTTTATGTGTGACACTGTATGTATATATATATATATATATATATATATATATATATGGACTTTATGTGTGACACTGTATGTATATATATATATATATATATATATATATATATATATATATATATATATATATATACACTGAAAATCTGAATTTTCGAAATAGTTTTCAATCTTCTACTCAGAAAAAAGAAAGTTTTTCTCATAGAATAATTTAATAATAAATAACTAGATATATGCACAGTCAGGTCTAGTGGTAGTATTGAGCAACTGGGGCAGAATATGCAACTTTAGCAATGGCTGGTTGGGCATATGCGACTGGGGTGGCAAGTTTGGCTACTGGAGCAGCGTATGCGACTGGAGCAGCAACTTTAGCTACTACAGCTTTCTGCACGAGGGGTTCCCTGTGGACAACAGCGTTGAATCCATGAACCGGGCCAGAAGTGTATTCCACGGTACGTTTGAAGCCATCAGCATCGATGAGGGAGTAGCTACCTTGGACAACATCACCGTCACGGCTCTCCTGTTGGTTCTTACTGTCTCCGGTCAGAGTGTCCTGGATGTCGTATGCGTAGTTGTACTGAGGATGGGGGTCGTATTCTTCAGAGACAACGGTCTTGGCTAATGGAGCGGCGTAAGCCAAAGGGGCGGCTACTTTGGCGATTGGGGCAGCATAAGCTAGAGGTGCAGCTGGGATTACTCCTGCTTGGGCAGCAACCACACAGGCAGCAAGAGCAATTATCTAATTCATATGAAAAATTCATTTATTTATTATTGTATAGTGGAAACATCATGTATTAAAACTCTGAGTTTTATTTTTTGATTCGTATTGTTAAGTGGGCTCCATATAAATACAGCAACCATGGTAAACAAACATGTCTTGTATAAAAATTCTAAGTAACATAGCAGCAAGTATGGGAACTCAGTTTTGTAAAAATGAGAACTCCGTCGACCCTTGACAGTGTTCAGAACTAGTCATCAAAATGTGAAATAATCGTCTCCTCTGGTTCGTACCAAGCTGCAGGTGAATAAACCTTCATAACGATGATATTTTGTTTCAAAACTTTGTTCTGAATAATTGGAGAAGTCGTACAATATTTGAAAAAAATTCAATTTATGTTATATCACTCTCAATAAGCGACTTATTGATCGAACAATTTTGATTCTTCTATTCGATAATGATCAGAGCAGTTGCCTGATTTCGTATCTAATCATTGACATTCGTGATGGGTGTCAATGATGTCAAAGTCACTCGTCATAATTATTCAAATTGTTCTCTCTCTGTCTTTCTCTCTCTATGTTATTGGTCTCTGGGTGCATTCTGCTGGATAACACGATGCGGAATACAATAGAGAGAGAAAGGATGCACATTGTAGTGATATTGTGAAGGTCAGAATGAAAAATACTTGAATTACTCTATACTTCTGAACCTCTCTTTATTTGCCATACATTGAAGAAGGAATTCGTTTAGAGGTAATATTTGAAGTATCTGAAGTATATCTTGAGGCGAATCGATTATTGAAGAATTCAGAAAATGAAACGGTCATGGAAATATTGTTTTCCGATTTAGATTAGTTATTCGAATTGCATATGAAAGTATTGAAAGTCAATGGATACTGTACCAAATATTCGATTTCATTTATAGAGATTGAAAAAATGCTGGAGAATATAGTAACGTACCCTGAAAGCCATTCTTGAGTGATTCTACGAGAGACGCTTCTGAGATACTGATTGAACGAAACCCCTCTGAATTCATAATACCCACAACTGCTCCAATTTCCCAATATATCATTCAATCAGTGACCCCCAAAATGAAAAATTTTATCGCGTCTCATACTTGGGTTCACCTTTCTTTTTCTGCATATTGGTGCTGTTACAATGCAAATCTTCGGATCCTCCGAACACTTTAGAATGATTGAACTCGAGTAGAATATTTTAATTCCATTCATTTAATTTTTTTGTAGTAGGTTGTTGAATATTCCGAATGTATGAAATCCCAAATTTCCCTTCTCGAGTGAAATTTTGTTCAATTCGGGAAAAATAAGACAACAACAATTTCAGTCTGATCAAGTTCGATTCAGATACAATGTAGCAATCCATTTCAGCAAAATGAATTTCAATTTTTTTATAATATCTGTGTATTTGCCCTGATAGGTAACTGCAAGATTATAAAGAAGCTATTGTGCAGGGTTTACAAAATTTCTACTCCGAAACCTTTTTAAATTGAATAATTTCAATTATTCAAATTCCTCACATTATATTTTTGAGTTCACCTTTGTATACATGTATTTTTTCCCCGAAAGCCAGGGATGGCTTTTGATTCCTTGACTCACACGGTGTTCTTTGAACATTATAGGGCTCCCCTTTCGTGTGAATCTGTATTTGGAGAAAAAAAAATGAAAGCTCAAGGTCAACAACCAACTTTTGAATTTACTTCGATTGAACAGTTTTCTGTGAGTTATGAGCTGTTCTTCATTCAAATACGCGGAAAACTTATCGTTTATTTCAAGAATAATCCAGTGATTTTCTATACTCGGATCGAGTAAATGAAACCACCCAACTTTCAACCCATATTCTGTGTTCAAAGTAACCTTTTTTCTGGAATTCAAGCTGTCACTATTGAAACAAGACTAACATAACGCCCTCATCTCTCTCGAAATTCTGAGTAAGTTACAGGAATTGATGTATTATTTTGAACTGCGCCATATTTTGTGAGTCTCCTTAGGGTACGTGAAGCCATATACTCCGAAGAAAACTGCTTCTCACACAGGAGCTGTGTTGTAAATTGGTGGCGATAGATTTTCATTATTGGTTGGTTTTGTATCGAAAGATTCAACTATGAAAATTCCGTCATCAGCTCGTCGATAAGGGAGTATTCTGCATTTGTAGTGTCTACAGTTTTCTCCATCAGCTGACCCCCTCAAGAGGGTTGGAGTCCAGGTTTACTGTGTACTAGTGTGATTCGTGGTCCCATCATCCATGGAATCTGAAAGTAGAATTATTCATTCATTTTCTGGAGAATGAGTTTTCCGGCTTCCTGGAGAAATTACCTCTGAATGTGAGGAAGAAACTTATTTTTCAGGTGGACGGTTCACCAGTCCACAATACCAAATTATGAAACAAGCAGGAATGGCTCAACAGAAACCTACCTAGAAAGGGAATTGGACCTAATAGCCCTCTCGTTATCTGGCCCCCACGTTCCCCTGATATCACCCCTCTAGACATTTATGGGAAACGTTAAAGAATAAAGTGTATAGGAATAGGTCCACTTCTCGTGAAGATCTTCTCGCGGGAATAATTGAGGCCAGGAATTTACACCTGGGGAACTGAGAAAAGTGGTTGTAACTAATGAAAAACGAATTGAGAAACTTATTCTCTTCGAGGGAGGACCCATAGAAGGAACAATTATTTGATGTTTGTGAATCTGAATAAAGAATTTTAGGTTTCTTCTATATTCTTTCTTCGTCATTGTTGCTACTTATTGAATTCTTCTCAACCCTGAAACTTTAGTATGACTTCGAATGGTGCAATTATATGTTCAAATAAAATCAGATATTATCGTTTCAAAAGTTGGTGATTATAGAGAAAATATATGAAAATTGAAACCAACAAATATGAACAATATCTTGTTTTTTGTTGGATGTTTCAAAATAATTTCAAAACATGAACTTTGGAAAATAGTCGATTGTTAGCCCAAATGACTTTTTAGAATTAAAATCATCTTACTATGATGAACGAATTCATTTTAATGTACCAAACGTCAAGTGAGAATTAAATTAAACTTTTATTAAAGAATGAAGTTTTCTGATTGGCGTAGAACTGTTATTTATTGAGCCAGTAAATGAATTATCAATTTTCTCACCAGTCCTCGATAATCACGGAAGTTACGGGGTGCTTCCATGAAAAGTGAGACTAATTTGCTTTTTTCAGGGCCGAATTTTTTTCAGAAAAAAGATTTACCTATAGTTATTTGCAGGCCCCGATCACGAATCTGAAGGGATTTTCAGCCTATTTTGATTCACCTTAAAAATGGGTTGTTCCATTGCGAATGGCGGACAGTGTATATCACAAAGGCCAATACCATCTAGATGGTAAGTGTTATTTTAGCATTTTCATCGATCTCGCGAGTTTCATCAGTCTACTCCGATAATTGCGGAAGTTACTGGGGCACTTCCATGAAAAGTATGACACCCTGTATAACAATAATGGATACAAATGAAATCCAATGCGCTCACTTCGATAAGATCATCCTGTGGAATAACCTCGTCAATGTTCACTCTACTGAATAGTAGCTGGACGACCCGACTTCAAATCCCGATTTGAGGCTGAACACGGAGTTTAAGTGTTTGGATTCTTCGACTTGCATTTGCTCTTGAATGAACTTCTCAGAGATTTTCCAGAAACCTGAGATATTCGTTACAGGATATTTTAGAGAGAATTTCCAACGATATCCGGACGTTGAGAAAATATACAGCTAGTAGAGAAATATAATGATCTTTTCATCAATTCTATTGTCTAAATATTATCAAAATCCATGTCATATCCACTTAAAGATAGCATGTGTGCGTTTTCAGTAGAACTCGTTTAGGAGACCTTCGATATGTTCATAGACTCAATAAAATTCTTGGACAGGCCTGGTTATGTTTTTTGATACAATCATATCACGGTTTGAGAAATTGGTACTGAAGCATAAATGAAAGAACAAGAAAAAATGTTGAAAAGCATTATTTTGTGGTGAACGAATCTTTTATAAGTTGTGCTACCAACTCTGAAGTAGCACTGAGTCTTCGGCTAGTAGCAAGGGATCAAGGGGGTTAATTAGCTTCCGGCTAGCTTTTCAGACGGAAAGGGATGCTGGGTAGATCAAAAGAAGCAGATGAGTAGGTCTATCTGATTCAAGTTGATGATCGCGTTTCTCAAACTACTGAAGAATCAGTTATTAATTATATAATTTAGTAGGTAGTAGTACATTGAAAGAAATAAACTTAAAAATAAACAGTTGTAACTGATCTATCTTTGTTTCACTCAAGCTCAAGAGTTGTCATAAGTTTTGTTACAAGATATACGTTACCCAAAGTATACTTGAGGTGTACAAAATGGTTAAAAGTTATCAACTATATTTCTCAAGATATATTAATGATAAACAGAAGATTCGTTCTTGCTTTGGAGTCCTACTTTGATCAATCGTACTGCGAGGCTAATATAGGTAGCATGCAAAAAGGGAAGATCTTACTTGAATCTTGAGGAGTGGGGCACCTCCCTGGTTTTGTAATATGCAATTGGCAAGGTAAGCAGAGCATGCAAGCTGGGATATCAACTATTAGTCTATACCTACGGCGGCTGTCGTCTGCAGTTCTCTGAATCAGGTCTGTTAGCGGGGTTGCATAAGCGGGAGGAATAGCAAGCTACTCTCGACGTCCAAGGTAAGCTGGTAAAGAGTGCTGAAGCGTATGGGACAAGAGGGCCTTAGATAGGGAGTGGCCTTGAAGGATTTTGGGTACTTTACGTATAATGTGCTAAATCCCAAATAAAATGGCTATATTCATATCCAAGATATAATTAGTTGCTATCATTATACGTTTGTACTTGTCTTTCTCTATTTTTAAGCCAAAAATCCACAAAATGAGTTCAGAAGTACATTCTTCCACAAACGGCCATTATCAAAAGAGAGAGAGAGAGAGATCCACAGAGGGAGCAAGGTGTCAAGGCATTTTCCTGTCAGAGGCACGTGATTGAGGGGCAATTGGCCGAACTATTTGGCCTTAGCCGCTAGAGCAACTGAAACGGGAAACAACTGGTGAACAATTGCAATTAACGAAATTAATGTCAAAGGAACTGTAGAAATGATGATTGCATTGATAGGTCATTCATTCTTTCGATCTCTCCCACTACATTTGATGACTTCAGGTGGTTCACAGGAAACACTGCAAAGTGGCTCCAAACTTATAGATAATTCGAACTTGACAAAAGGAATTTAAACTTGTAACAACTCTCCCCTTTCCCAGAAGAGTCTTTGTCACACAAAGACGCAAAACTCAAAAGCTTGAATGAGAAGCAGAAAAAACCAAGTTGAAGCTGAAATCAGTCGATATTTGTATCATTTGCAGAATCGGTATCATCATCAGGTGGATGACTCTTGAGATCTTTTGCATGCCAGACTCCGCGGGTTTTTCCAAGTGTATCAACCAGTTCGTAAGACCAAGGTGACAAAATTTTTGAAATGACGAAAGGACCTTCGAATTTGGCAGATAATTTTGAGGTTATTCCTTTGGACTTATCTGATAAAGTATGTGTCCTTTTCCAGACCTTCTCTCCCAGAGTGTATTGATCACTTCGTCTTCGTAGATTATAACGTTTCCTACTTGACATAAAACCTTTCTTCAGCCTTTTTGCCACATCCTTGTAGACTCCGAGCAGAGCCTGTGATCGGGCGAGAGGGTCGAAATAGTCGTTGAAATCTTGAGGACTTGGAGGATTCTTACCAGTTAGATCTATTTCTCTACCAAACATGATAAAGTTTGCGGACAAGTGGGTAACTTCATGCCGAGACGATCTGATAGCACAAGCAACCTTCTGCAAATAAGTATCCCATAATCGGTTATTATCTGAAACATAGGAAGTGAGGATGGTTTTTAGGGTGCGATGGTATCTCTCCACCGCGTTGGCCTGGGCATGGAAGTTGGCAGTGTGGGCAGCGGTGATTCCATATTTTTCAAACACAGATTTGAGTTCCCTGCCAGTGAACTGTTTCCCATTGTCCATTATGAATTTTTCGGGCACTCCAAACATCAAAATAACTTGGTCTTCAAAGATTTCGGCCACTTTTCTTCCCGTTGCTTTTCTCATAGGGAAGAGTAATAGGTATTTGCTGAAAAGGTCACTAACAGAAAGAATGAAAGAGAAACCAGCTGTCGAACGGGGCAGCGGACCTACTATATCCATATTCAAAATTTGCCAAGGTCGACTAGTTGTTGGGGTAGCACTCAACATAAAACTCTTCTGAGGTCGCTGCTCAGGTTTTGTCCTGATGCAAACTTCACAGCCCTTGACATACCGTGCTACATCGGCCTTCATCTTCGGACAGTAATATTTCAGGATTATTCGTGACAGAGTTTTATGTATTCCTAAATGCCCACAATGTGGAGGATCATGGTGCTCCTTTATTATTCTGAAACGATCTTCTTTTGGGACAACTATCAGCCATTCGAATGCGCGGGGAATAAGTTCGGGATATGTAATCTGAGCTAATTTCAAGAGGGTTCCATTTTCAATACGCCAATCAGGAAAAAGATTTGGTCTTCTGGAAATTCTCTCAATCATTCTTTTGTACCACAAATCAGTGACTGTACGTTCTTTCGCAGTGGTCTGTACGACATCAACGCAGGGAACCGAGCGGGACAGTGCATCAGGTACCACATGCTCCTTGCCCTTACGATGTATGATTTCAAAATCATACTGCTGAAGTCGTACAGCCCATCTGGCAATCCTTCCTACAGGATCTTTAATGTTATTCAGCCATTTAAGGCTATAGTGATCGGTGATCACTTGGAATTTTAATCCTTCTACATATGGCCGAAACTTTTCAATGGAATAGATCACGGCCAAACATTCCTTTTCGGTAGTGGTGTATTTTTTTTCGGCCATGTTGAGAGTTCGACTGAGATACGAAATAACCCTCTCTCCACCATCTTCCCAAATTTGTGATAGGGTAGCTCCGATTTCGTAATCACTGGCATCAGCCTGTATGATAAATGGTAGGTCGAAATTTGGGCATGAGAGAATGGGTGCAGAAATGAGAATTTCCTTCAGAGCTAAAAAGGTTGACTCGCAAGTATCATCCCAACGGAATTTGACATTATTTTTCAAGAGATTACATAAAGGGGCAGCTAATGTCGAGAAGTTCGGGACGAATCGTCTATACCACGATGCACCACCAATGAACCGTCTGACATCCTCAACACTTCTTGGGGAAGGTATCTTCAGGATGGCTTCCACTTTATTTGGGTCTACCATAAGTCCTTGTGCTCCGACTACATATCCGAGGTATCGAAGTTCAGCCTTGCAGCAGTGACATTTTGTGCGGTTAAGTGTGAGGCCTGCTTTTACGATTCGGTTGAGCACCTCTCGAAGGACTTCCATATGTTTGTCGAAAGTTGGTGTACAGATGATTATGTCATCCAGATACACCAAAACATACTTTTCAAGGTCGACGCCTACCACACGGACGATGAACCGTTGCCAAGTGGCAGGAGCGTTGTGAAGGCCCATTGGAAGTCTTCTGAACTGGAAGAGCCCTCGGTTCGGGACCACAAAAGCAGTCAACGGTTTTGAGTCTTCCGCTAGGGGAATTTGCCAGTATGCCGATTTTATATCTAGCGAGGTGAGAAACTTGGCATCTCGCAGCTTGTCTAGAGTTGAACTCACATAGGGTAGTGGGTATGCATCCCTTACAGTCACCTTGTTGAGCTGACGATAATCTACCACGAATCGATAGTTACCATCCGACTTCTTCACCAGAAGAATCGGAGAAGACCATGGGGACTCCGATGGTTCAATAACACCGTCACTCAACATCCTCTCTAACTCCTGGTTGACCTGTTGTTGTAAGACTCGAGATAAAGGATAGTATCTCTGACGGATCGGTGGTGAATCGGTCTTAATTACGTGCTCCACCAGATTTGTGCACCCCAGTTTTGTACCCATGCGGATAAAGCATTCATCGACAACAGCTTGAAGCTGATCGCACTGTTCTTTGGTCAGCGTACTTGTAGACTGGACAGAGTCAAGGGTTGAAGCCATCGATTTATCATCCTGAAATCTCCACTCCCCCGAAAATAAGTCTGGAATAATTTTCATTCGTCGCCAGAAGTCCATTCCCAAGATAAGGGTATGTGGCAATGTTGGAACCACAAGTACCTCTATTAGCTTCACCTTATTCCTCAGTTGTATGGGTAGGGTTAACTTTCCCACGACAGTGACAGATTGCCCATTGGCCACTGTGCAACTCTGGTGAGAAGAGTCTTGCAGCTTGCACATACGTTGAAGTGTCTTCCATCCTGGTCCACCCAGAATCGTACAGGAAGCTCCCGAGTCCAACAGTCCTAGGAGTTCGCAACCATAAACTGAAACCTGAAGATAAGGCCTAGTATCATTTTTGGCATGATTGAGAATTAAATCGATTAATATTTGTGATTTTGAAAGTGCCGATTCAGAGGAGAAGTCAGTCGGCCGGCTTACCGCTGTCCTCTGCTCCCGTTTTTTCGACAGTTTTGGCAGGTATCGGACGTCTCATTTCGTCGCCCACATTTGCAACAGAATTTTTTCCGTTGCTGATGACAGGCTCTGAATTGATGCGTATCCAATCCACAATTCCAACATGATGGTTTCGACCTCAGATCAGAACTGTCATTATTTTTGCTACTGGCTGATGGCTCAGTCGACACAGCAGCTACCGAAGGTCCCGTTGCCTGACCTTGTTGTTTGCGATAGGCTAATTCCGGTTCGAGTAAGTTCCGATATGCAGTTGGTGGGGGATTATATTTTTCCACGGAATGTTGTGTTTCTTCAATCGATCTTCCCAGTTGGATGAGCTCTGGAATCGAGACTCTTCGTTGTAGAGACAACTGCGTTTGGATATAGGGCAGAAGATTTCTTCGAATGACGCTCACCCTATGCTCTTCAGATGGGGGTTTGTCCAGTTTCCTGAAAAGATTTTCCATTGCAACGACAAATGTAAGAACCTTTTCTTGAGATCCTTGGGTCCGACGACGAATCTCTTCCCATAGGCCATTTTCATGGTCAAAAGGGCTGAATGCCTGCCTCAACTGGGATATTAGATCGTCCCAGGACTCGAAATGACCCGTTCTGTACCAGAATAGGGCATCTTGTATCAGAAGTTCCGGGGCGGAACGAAGAAGTTGCTCCTTCGAGACACCTCTTGAAATCCTAACTTCTTCGATTCTTTCTATGAAATCATTTACACTTGTTCTCCCATTGAACTTTATATTCCATCGACCGACGTCTACGAATCTCAAATCTGTTCTGTAATTTTGAGTAAGAGCGGATGATGGATCCAGATAGTCTTGATTTGTCGGACCGCCAGGTAGGAAACGCTGAATTGCATTAGTAGGGTTCTGATGTTCAACTCGTTCTTCGTTTGGTGATAATCTGAGGTTTTCCATTCTATACATGCACCCGTCTTCACCTCCACCATAATCGCTTACTGATTGAATCGAATCATGGATTGTAGCAAGTCGAGAATTATACACTCCATAAGCAGGTTCTTCGTAGAAGATCATCTGTGACCTAGATTGTCCTCTGCGTTGGTGTTCACCAAACTTTCGAAAAGGCCCTTCCTCTGGTAACGATCTAACTCTTCTTCCTAATGTATCTGCATAAAGCTGGTCGAAATTTCTAGTAGTAGGTTCTGAATGGAAACCTCCAAACGGAAGATTAGCTGTCGTATGGAAAGGTTCACAGTTCCTCCGCGTGTGTTCGACGTTTGGTAGTTGAGTTGACGCAAAATCTACATTTGGTTGCTCCAACTCAATGAGGTCAGGAACCGATTCTTCAGCTACTGTAGGAACTATTGGTGGGCGCATACCCAACGGAATCGCTGTATCTAGTATAGAGTCATTTCTCTGGGATGCAGCTATCCTGTCGCTGTTATGGCGTGCCTGTTGGGAAGGACTGAGTTCGATACCTTGGTGTACCAGAGATAGATCACCTAACAGCTTGGAACATTGAAAAACCAATTTCTGTCGAGAAATCTCATCATCTGTTGTGGTCATATTAATCCTTCCTAAGCGCATGGATAAATGCATCAGCCTTGAGTTAATCCTAGCGAATTCATTTTGCCGATTGTGAGCATTGGAGTTCGAAATATCCTGTTGAAGTTCAGAAAGTTTTTGTTCGCAGACCTCCATTTCCACCATTTTGTCAAGGGAAACTTCCTCAGGTACACGAGAGAATGGTTCTACTTCCGAACGAAGAGCCTCCCTGAGGACTAAACGCTTCTGTGCTACAGTATTCCCTATTGGTAACCCGCGAATGTACAATTCGTAAGTTAACTCATCACTCAGTAACCGATTCACTTCCATCCTGAGAAAATTAATGAAAAAGAGATTTCAACTAGATTCAATTATCTATTCACTACGAGTTATTTAAGCAAATTTAATTCACGCACTCCCCCCCTTTCCAAACGAACAAAAAACCTAACCCGATCCCTAAAAACAGTAAAATCAGTCATCAACTCCAATAGCGCTTGAAAGGAATCGAGTGGTAGACGCAACCAAGCACCAGGTGTGAACAAGGCTTTAGTACTCGAAAGTTAACTCATAGTGATCGCAACCACTATACGGTGTAGACTACGCTTTAGCACCTTACGCGGAAAGGAGAAGAAGAATGATGACGTCAAGCCAATGACCTCCCCTTAAGATGCCTAGAAGTCATGGTGATTCAACTGATTAGATTTTGTTTAGATTTTTGTGGCGAAAAAAACAATCGACGCTTTTGAAGATTTCCCCTATTTTTTCGGTAGAGGGCGTTATGTTCCCATTTTTCAAATTTGATGACACGTGTCAAGTTAATTGTCATTTTGTCATGTCAGTTTGAAATTTTGACGTTTACGATGTTTTATCGTGTTTATTTGTTGATTTCATTGCTTTTAAATATCGAAACGTTGTTACTGGTATCTCATTGTCCATCCATTATCCTTTAGGTTGCGATCTCTTCTCGCTAGCCAATCAAATAAAAGTGGAAAAACCCGACTGCACATTATTTTCACTTAGTGCAAATTTAGCTTCAGACAAGACTGACAAGAGCGTGTTGGCGACATCTGTACATATTGTACGGAAACCTCCAAAGATCAATTATCCCCCAAAAATCAAGCAATCCAGATTTCGCCACTTTTATCCCAAACTTCTACAGGTATAAGTAAACACACCAGGGTTTCCAGGCATCTTACCTCCCCTCTTCTGTCAAATATCGTGATTGAAAGTAAACAACTGTATATGCAATATTGCTTCAAAAATACATGCAAACACAACCCGACATATGAATTGAAGTATTTTAGTGACTCCTCAACGTACTACTATCATATATCTACCTGATAAATTACCACCCGAAGGCAACAAAAGAGTACGAGAAACCAAAAGTGAAACGTCAGGCGCCAATTTGCTACCAACTCTGAAGTAGCACTGAGTCTTCGGCTAGTAGCAAGGGATCAAGGGGGTTAATTAGCTTCCGGCTAGCTTCTCAGATGGAGAGGGATGCTGGGTAGATCAAAAGAAGCAGATGAGTAGGTCTATCTGATTCAAGTTGATGATCGCGTTTCTCAAACTACTGAAGAATCAGTTATTAATTATATAATTCAGTAGGTAGTAGTACATTGAAAGAAATAAACTTAAAAATAAACAGTTGTAACTGATCTATCTTTGTTTCACTCAAGCTCAAGAGTTGTCATAAGTTTTGATACAAGATATACGTTACCCAAAGTATACTTGAGGTGTACAAAATGGTAAAAAGTTATCAACTATATTTCTCAAGATATATTTATGATAAACAGAAGATTCGTTCTTGCTTTGGAGTCCTACTTTGATCAATCGTACTGCGAGGCTAATATAGGTAGCATGCAAAAAAGGAAGATCTTACTTGAATCTTGAGGAGTGGGGCACCTCCCTGGTTTTGTTATATGTAATTGGCAAGGTAAGCAGAGCATGCAAGCTGGGATATCAACTATTAGTCTATAACTACGGCGGTTGTCGTCTGCAGTTCTCTGAATCAGGTCTGTTAGCGGGGTTGCATAAGCGGGAGGAATAGCAAGCTACTCTCGACGTCCAAGGTAAGCTGGAAAGAGTGCTGAAGCGTATGGGACAAGAAGGCCTTAGATAGGGAGTGGCCTTGAAGGATTTTGGGTACTTTACGTATAATGTGCTAAATCCCAAATAAAATGGCTATATTCATATCCAAGATATAATTAGTTGCTATTATTATACGTTTGTACTTGTCTTTCTCTATTTTTAACCCAAAAATCCACAAAATGTGTTCAGAAGTACATTCTTCCACAAAAGGCCATTATCAAAAGAGAGAGAGAGAGATCCACAGAGGGAGCAAGGTGTCAAGGCATTTTCCTGTCAGAGGCACGTGATTGAGGGGCAATTGGCCGAACTATTTGGCCTTAGCCGCTAGAGCAACTGAAACGGGAAACAACTGGTGAACAATTGCAATTAACGAAATTAATGTCAAAGGAACTGTAGAAATGATGATTGCATTGATAGGTCATTCATTCTTTCGAACTCTCCCACTACATTTGATGACTTCAGGTGGTTCACAGGAAACACTGCAAAGTGGCTCCAAACTTATAGATAACTCGAACTTGACAAAAGGAATTTAAACTTGTAACAGTTGTCATTTTGGTTTTGAACTCACCAGAATTGGTAGAAAGTGAGAAAATTCGGAATGAATATTGGAATATTGGAATATATATATATATATATATATATATATATATATATATATATATATATATATATATATATATATATATATATATATATATATATATATATATATATTAATATATAACGGTAGACCTCTGATCTTCCACGAAATAATGTCTCGTCAGTTGAAAAACACTTCTTTCTGGATAGAACACGTACAATTAGTCAGCAACTTCTTGTATAACTCAACTTTGTCTATCAAAACAACTACAAGAATTGATATGTATGAGAATACTCATCTTCGTTAACGTTTCGGAGACTTAATCCATTTTCGTTCTCATAAATTATTCGAAAATTATTTCTCTTCGATATTCTTGTTGACCAGATCTCGAAGATTTGACATAAAATTTTGTCTTTCAAGAGAGGTAGCCAGGTACGACTCATACCAAATGAACTCATAGATATGCAATTTTCCTCAGACAGCATGATGAAAGCGAATTCCTTCAATTTTTGTTTCCTGTCATTCCTCTCTCTCGCCATCATTTCAGTGTCATTCCATTCTACTATGTTATTTCCATCTTCATTGAAAATGTGTTCTGATAATTTAGAACCACCTATCTGCCTGTTCCTGATGTACATCTTGTGTTCACTCTTTCGCACATCCACAGGCTTTCACGTTTATCTGATATATTTTTGACCACACGACCAATGCTTTCTGTTGTGTTATTTGGATAGTATAAACATATATAAACAAATAACAGAACGTAACTAATTTTTTGAATATAGTATGCCTGAAATCACACATCGTAGGTAATAATAGAGAATATTAAGGAAACACGAATGTACCATAATATATTTCTGATCTGAAAGATATCTCGCTGGTGTTTTTTATGTGCACATGTGGAATCATTATTTTTACTGTAATACATAATCAGTAATAATGATGTCATTTGTCTGATCTTTGACAGATCTCTATGACAAATAAAGCAAACTTTGTGAAATTGCGTCTTGTATCAACAGCCTTCAAATACGAAAACGGGCTCAGTTTCCGAAAAGACACGGACAGTAATACGATATATTGCTGACTGATTTTGGTTTTTCATCATTCTCCCGCGCAGCATCATTTCACGATAGACTTGGAATCCACCCTTCTACACTGAAGATATACAAAATATTTCTATCATTGTTTCTACCATAGTGATTCCATTGAAGCCTCATGATCGCCATATAAACTACAAACTATATACTTCATGCGGTTTCCTGAAACTGTTACACATTATACCTCTACAAAACGAAACAAGAATTGTCATGAAATAATTTAATAATAAATAGTAGCTAGGTGTATGTACAGTCGTGTCTAGTGGTAGTATTGAGCAAGTGGGGCAGAGTACGCTACTTTAGCGATGGCTGGTTGGGCATATGCGACTGGGGTGGCAAGTTTGGCTACTGGAGCAGCGTATGCGACTGGAGCAGCAACTTTGGCTACTACAGCTTTTTGCACGAGGGGTTCCCTGTGGACAACAGCGTTGAATCCATGAACTGGATCAGCAGTGTATTCCACGGTACGTTTGAAGCCATCAGCATCGATGAGGGAGTAGCTACCTTGGACAACATCACCATCACGGCTCTCCTGCTGGCTCTTACTGTCTCCGGTCAGACTGTCTTGGATGTCGTATGCGTAGTTGTACTGAGGATGGGGGTCGTATTCTTCAGAGACAACGGTCTTGGCTAATGGAGCAGCGTAAGCCACAGGGGCGGCTGCTTTGGCGATTGGGGCAGCATAAGCTAAGGGGGCACCATAACCCAGAGGTGCAGCTGGGATTACTCCTGCTTGTGCAGCAGCTAAACAGGCTGCGAAAGCGATGAACTGAAATAATTTTCATTATGAGTATGATTCAATAAAGACAAATTACAAAATAAATGGTTGGGCATTGATTATTTGAAATAGCTTTCAACGTTTTTCAGACTTGTAAAGGGGTCGAATTGATGTAGATTATATCATTTTACCTCACTTAGCGAATGTATGTTGAGCATTTGGTAAAGCAGTATAAAAAATCAAAAAAATATTCATTCTTTTCCAAAATTGATATATGGGTTCAAAATTAACCAAAAAAAAAGGAAAAATCTCATAGATCTGACAAATATAATATTGTAACTTGAGGATAAATTGAAATAAATTGGAAATATACACTTTGAGTCAGTAAAAATACACGACCACGGTAATGACGCTTTAACTTTGATAGATCAATTCAAATGTGAAACAATTCACGAGAATATGCTTTGAAGAAAAACTGAATATCATACCTTGAATGCCATTTTCAGTGGTGTGATTCAAACGAGAAGGTTCAGACAATAATCAATTGAAATTCTTCGAACATTTTATATATCACAACCGCTCCAATTCTCCGTGATTAGTCCATGACCCTCTAAATAATGGCGGCACCGCCCATGATACTTGGGGTACAACTTTCATCAAGTGTTAGCTCTCCGATCATCGAAATTCACTTGAAAATTACGAATGTGTGGGTTCTCAAACGAAAACCGTTCATGACCGACATGAAGGATCATTATGTGTGTGTGTGTGTGTATTGATATTATTAGATCTCTTATACAATCTGCGAACTTAACTAGCAGTGAAGTTATTGGATGTGTGATGAATGCGAAGATAAATTTTCGTAGAATAGTTCAAACCATTACGTCTTTTCCATACTGCATCAGATTTGATTATATATAGAAGAGGAAGACAAGATAGTTTTTCAGTGGTGAATTATTACAGAAACTTGTCGTAAGATGGAATAATATATTTTGGATAATTAAGAATATCGTTTCGAACATGTGTTATAAAATTATGAACATTGACAACCGTATCTTCGGGCCTTGAATAAACATCCTGGAACATATTTCCCATATTTTTTCAGAAGAGTCTCAATTCACATCATGAATATATGTATGAATGACGTTATTCATTCACAAACAGTAAACGTATCCAATAACGGATATTTTGGATGAATCCCCTTGAAAAAGAATTAGATGAATCAATTTTACGTTGAAAATGAAGTGATTAGGAAATATTGAGTTCTTTAAACTGCTGTTTTCGAAAAAAATATATTGTTTTGAAGAATCTATATGATTGCTGATATTTTTCACCTTTACATAGTTTTTGAAACCAATTTATGTTCACAAAATGGTTGAGGCTTTCGCGGCCGAGGTTATTAGTATAACTACTTCTCTTCGTGCTTGAAGGCCGTCGTTCTTTGGAATTTCTTCCTGACGTTTCGCTAGCGCGAGTGGCCAGCTTCTTCAGAGGCTTATTCATCTCCGATGACTAAACAGTTCGATTTCTCAAGGCGTATTTATTTATATTGATGTAGGTAGTCTGGAGTGTTAATTACTTCTGTCGAGTTCGGGGAATAATCATCATTATTAGTTGCCGCACTACCTGCTGTGATTTCATTAGTTATTCTTGATTTCTTCAGAATCGGATTCCAAATTCTGTTAGGAGTCAACGCTTCTTCCTTTCTGTTAAAATTGTCCGCATGTTTTTGGATCTCTATTGCCTCCCGTACCAGTCGGCTATGGTAACCCTGGTTGGGGACAATCAGTGTTGCATTTTCGAACAGAATCCTGTGGTCGCCCTCACTCAATGCGTGTTCCGCCACCGCCGATTTGTCGGTTTGCCCCAGCCTGCAGTTCCTTTGATGCTCTTTGAGCCTTGTACCCATAGATCTTTTCGTGGCACCGATGTAAACCTTCCCACAGGTGCACGGTATGCGATAAACCCCTGCCGCTGACAGTAGGTATCTTTTGTCTTTAGCCGACCTGAGGCTTTGTTGGACCTTCCACAAGGTTTTGATTTGAAGCTGACCTTGTGGCTACGCTACGTGGATGACACCCACGCATTGTGTGAGGGCGACCACAGGATTCTGTTCGAAAATGCAACACTGATTGCCCCCAACCAGGGTTACCATAGCCGACTGGTACGGGAGGCAATAGAGATCCAAAAACATGCGGACAATTTTAACAGAAAGGAGAAGCGTTGACTCTAAACAGAATTTGGAATCCAATACTGAAGAAATCAAGAATAACTAATGAAATCACAGCAGGTAGTGCGGCAACTAATAATGATGATTATTCCCCGAACCCGACAGAAGTAATTAACACTCCAGACTACCTGCATCAATATAAATACGCCTTAAGAAATCGAACTGTTTAGTCATCGGAGATGAATAAGCCTCTGAAGAAGCTGGCCACTCGCGATAGCGAAACGTCAGGAAGAAATTCCAATGAACGACGGCCATCAAGCCCGAAGAGAAGTAGTTATACTTATTTATGTTCAACTTACTTTTTCCTTCAAACATCACATATGTAGAAAATCTTTTTCGATATTGATATTTTCTTTTTTCAATTATAATTCAGTCATCAAATGTTTAACTTTTACCGCCAACCTACAGTTAGTCCATCAATCAACATGCTTCAACATAAAATATTACTTTTTCTCCTATCACCGTGTCCATACTCATTTCATCCATTTGAAAAGTATGTTCTTTGCTCCTTTGTTTTATATTCTTCGACAACTAAATATACGCCATTTGAACCACGTTGAGAACGTCAATAAAAACGAAAACATATCGAAAATTCAAGAGAGTTAACTTTTTGATGAATCAGCGATAGGCTACAAAGTCTGTATTTTGTGTGAAGTGCAAATCGATTCCCTATTATTAGGTTTTGAAAATGATCAATACAGCTTTGAACCTAAAAATCTCACTACTCCGATGCTTTCAATTTGAAACGTTCTGGTTATGTTCAATGAATAATTTACTAGAAAGGTCCTTTTTTGGTTGCTTTTGTTGATTTTTCAGACCTCGTGCCGCAATACCTTCAGAGATAAGAGGATTTAACAGGTATTTTAAATGTTTTATTGAAATAACTGTGTTACATATATCAGAATTGGCATATATTTCTTGAAAATTATGACATCCATAAATACAACTGATGACGAGTTGTTGATGAAGAAAGCAAATCATTCATTCTACAGACAAATGACCTCTTTTGGCTGATGTCTGGTTTATCAATAAACTTCCCAAAAATATAAAAAACTTTTTCTCGTACATGATCTTCGAGGTTGATAATATTTTAACAGAAAATTGCTTTTACAACCTGAATGAATTCGAAGGATTCCTTTCTGAACTTTTTTTTGCATCGGCACTATACACCGATAAACATTATCTGTTACTTATCATGTGACCGTTTTCTGTATTATTTTTAAACTATTGTTCTCGCATCCATTTGTTACCTGATTCGTCCCATCTATTGTGAAATGAAATGGTTAATTCAAATAATTTGAATTTGAGTATAGAGGACGGATGCGAGGAGCGGAAATGCTTCACTCAAAATTACCCTCGAAATGAATATATATAATTATATGAAATCAATATTTTCCGAGATATTCGCGATCGGAACTCTAACTTAACCATTGAAAATATGCATTATTCTTTCCCATAATTCAACTATGCAAGATTTGTGCATATTACATATTATCATGCCTTTTCTGATGACATTCCATTCGGTCAATGCCATATATCATTTATATTTTGAAGAAGAATTAATTTCCTAAACTTTCATTTTCTGTATAAACTGTCACAACATTTCCATTCCGTTTTCGACAGAGCTGATATAAAATGCTATATATATGTACCGATATTACAAATAACTAGTTAATATAACTGGTAATGGTAATCGGGAAGTATACCCAAAATTCAGTGTAGGTACAAGTAGCTTCGACGTTCTCAGTTGTGGAAAATGGCAATGGGCCTCGACAAGAGACTTGGTCATCGAACTAAGGTTTGGTTCGTGTAGATGGCGTCTAGATCCACACCGTTATTAGTTAAGGGGTGGAATCTTTTCAGTCTTTCAATTAATTTTCTGTCATTTATCTGTATGTAACAGCCTTTTCAAAGTTTTTTTGCTGTATGGGTAATAGACTGCTACAATAAACTCTATATGTGTAAATAAATGATCTCGTGAAACTCTTCATGAATTTCACTCATTCAACAATCAATATTTGAGTGTTAACAGTTTCATAATTGGATTTTATGGCGTTTTTAAAGATGAGACTTCCGTAGAGTTTGGTCTCTAGTTTTACCATGACTCTGCGTTATTACATTTAGGGCTGCCATGGAAACATAATAAATCTAAACAAGCCGAAGTTCATATTCCAGGAAGTCAACGTCATTTGTATTTAGTCGCTTCATTTATCAATGCTTTGACAGTTCAACCACAATTTTTTTCCCTTTATTTCTCTTTCAAATCCAACAAAATATCGCTGCCAGTCAGTTCGATTTCATTGGAAATAATCCACGAATATATGGCCCATAAATGATATGGTAACACATTGGATGTCCGAGAAAGTACCACTGATGAATAAATCTAACCTCACAGAAAACACCTGAATGGTAAAAAATGGAATTTTCTCGTGATGAAAGTTCTGAAATCGGATATCTTTATTCAATATCTAATTCGCGATGAGGAAATGTCGTTGCCAGATTGGACTTATATCTTTTCGTTTTGAATAAAACATCAATATTGCACAAAACCACATTCCTTGAATATTCCCAAGATTGTAAGGCCTTGAAACAAAATTTGAGGAATCAAAAGAACAATATTTCGTTTAATAATTTATTTATAACTAGCTATATACACAGTCAGATATCTTTAGTGGTAGTATTGAGCAACTGGGGCAGCAGAGTATGCTGGTTGGGCATATGCGACTGGGGTGGCAAGTTTGGCTACTGGAGCAGCGTATGCGACTGGAGCAGCAACTTTGGCTACTACAGCTTTCTGCACGAGGGGTTCCCTGTGGACAACAGCGTTGAATCCATGAACCGGGTCAGCAGTGTATTCCACGGTACGTTTGAAGCCATCAGCATCGATGAGGGAGTAGCTACCTTGGACAACATCACCGTCACGGCTCTCCTGTTGGTTCTTACTGTCTCCGGTCAGAGTGTCCTGGATGTCGTATGCGTAGTTGTACTGAGGATGGGGGTCGTATTCTTCAGAGACAACGGTCTTGGCTAAGGGAGCGGCGTAGGCTAGAGGGGCGGCTACTTTGGCGATTGGGGCAGCATAAGCTAAGGGGGCACCATAACCCAGAGTTGCAGCTGGGATTACTCCCGCTTGGGCAGCGGCTAAACAGGCTGCGAAAGCGATGAACTGAAAACATGATGAAAATGTCAGAACGACGAATAATTCTTATGTTGCAATGAATGAACAACCGGTGAATGAAATAATAAATTATCTTTATCCATAGCTACGTTCTTGAATATCGATTGGGACCCGATTAAAGAATAAATTATTCTGAAAAGAATTGTTGAGTTTCAAATTACTACTCGCTTTCCATATGGCTTTCCATATACATTATAAATAATGGCCCGGCCCTAAGAGAGAGAGAGATAACTGCAGAGCGAGCATGATAGAATACTTCAAGTATAACCTCTAAGCGGATTCCTTCATCAATGTAGCAGATAAAGAGAAGTTGAGAATGATAGAGTAATTCATGTTTAGAATTATCATTCTGTCCTTCAGAATATCACTTCAATGTGCATATCCTTTCTCTCTCTATTGTATCCCGAATCGTGTTATGAGTTATATGGAAAAATGTATAAGGGCCATTCTATTAGTTCTAATGTTAATGTTGCTTTCGGGTTTACCAGCCATCGTCTGCCACTGTAACAGACATTATCGAAGGTAATACGGTAATGAAATTCGAAGTTTTCTACTTGACTCTACTGACTTTTCAATTCACAACAATATTTACAATAATTTAAAATGAGGTATGAATTATTATTGTTGATTGTGCCTGATACATGATTGCAGATTGATCGAACTTTTTTATTCTATTTTTTACCTAGTGTTGAGGATTTTCGAAATTATAGGATGGTTCATATGAAACTTTTGGAAGAAAATGGAAACAAAAACATTATTTCGGATTCAATTGCAATAATCCAGTACCGACTCATATCCCATCTTCAACATATCAATTTGTTATTTATGATTATTACCGTTTTTATACTACTGTACCGCCGCTCACAACCGGGAGAAAGGAAGAAAAGTCAAGCATCTCAAGAAATTAAATTCGGAAAATATTCCCTCTATGATAGTATTTCTAAAGATAATTCGATGCAAACGGTGTCGCCTTGCCTTTACTGTTCATTCTATCAATTCTTCTATTTATATTCGTATCGTAGTCACATGGGCTCCTTATTAAGTGACCAAGAAATATTTCTCAATTTCAAACGAATGGGGTCATTATTCGTCCATCAGCTATTGTTTTCGAATGAAATAATGATATAAAAGAATAATAATATATGGATCGATCAAGAAGTAAATTCAAAATAAATAGACACTCAAAAAAATCTGTACTCCATACCTTGAAAGCCATTTTAAATGATGATATTCTACTACACACTTCAAGATAATGATTAAACAGAATCCCTCGAACTTTTTATATATCAAAATACTGCTCTGATTTCCCAATATTTCAGCACAATCACTCTGTGACCCTCAAAATGACACCGGCTTCTCACATGCTGCTAGGGTACAACTTTCTTCGCGTGGTCACGGGTGACACCTATAAAATCGTTTATCGGATATTTTTCTATTAATTGTGGGAGGTGTATGTTGACTAGGCGATATTATGTAATTCTTTCAAATTAAAATGTGGTTACTGACACCGACTGTGACAAATGTTATTCAGACTCCGCCCTAAGCTTATGGCATTTGGCTATCGGTAATTTTTTTTTATTTCTTAAAATCATTTGAATATCGAATGGAGCACTGAAAGGGCATAACAATATCATATGATGATTATTCGAGAGTCCGTAATAGTTAGACAGAATTGTGATTAATTTGAGATGAAATGAATTCATTTTCAGTGGATTCAATTCACTGGCTTCAATTCATTTAGAAAAAAAAATGAGGCTAAAATTCAGATTTATAATTCATAAGCCATTCCCTAAAGCGCAGTCGCTTTTCGTTCTCTAACTCTTTGCGGCACGCATTTCATCATTTTTTCTAGACCCCAGTTGCACACAGTTTTCAGCGCACTTTTATGATTTTCAATTCCTCTTGATAATAAATCAACTTGTCACTCTTGCCTCAAGCGAAAAACTCGTATTTGGATGTGAGTGTGATTCAAATAGGTAGGACTAGGTGGTTCAGATATTCAGCCAATGTGCAAATTGCAAAAGGAAATATTATTGGTGGTGAATTTTTTTACTTCTGGAGAACATAGGAAAATAATTTAAGCAAACGTTCATTTCAGAATTGTCATTGATTAAGTTTGATTTCTTTGAAAATTACTTTATCTTCACCATGAAACATGTTCAATTTCTTTCCAGGAAGAGTTGAAATTGTTAACTTTCATTTACAAAAACATAGTTTTGCTTGACTCACTGCTCGTTTATTTGAAAACAGTCATCCCGAAAAAATGATTCGTATGTTGCCAAGCTATTTAGGACGTTTGTCGATATTCTGAAACAATGATTGCTGACCACATCAGAATAAAATTGTAGAAATGAATTTCAAGAAAATATATAATATTGCACCTTAACAAATGGATCACATTTTCAACTCTTGTTCAAGTAACCTTTCAATAAATCAGTTCTACAACTTCTCTACTTTTCCAACAATTTCATATTACATATAACAAACATTGAAACCTACAACAAACTGTAAATATTTTGATTCCTAATACTTACCCAAAACTTATTTGTATTTTTCATCAATACAAATTTTATTGGGTTTATGTTTGCAACGCCGAACCGTTTTTGCATTAATTTCCTGAGTAAATCTCAATAAATAGGGTATCATTGGACAGATAATTTTGTGCTGTTTCACATGATACATCACTCGACCCTACTTTCCATTAGAAACTCAAGGGTTGAGACACCTTCTTGCTAAGGGGTTGCATGCATATTTCCAAAATGTGTCCCCCTCACAATCAAACTGCACGTGTCCGGCTTCAAATTGCAAAGAAAAAAAAATAGCTGGGTGCATACTTTTCGTTGGCACTCTGTATACATTTTCATCAAGTTTTCGGAAAGATTCCAGAGACTACTGGAAATGAAGAATTGCCTGTAATGTAACCAGCAGAGAAGATTCGTTTTAACTTCAGATATTTTAAAGTTCTGTCTCATTTTTATATGAAAACGATCCCTGAGGGACAGATATCCGGGAGGTTTCCAAAATCACACCCGACAAAGTGGTAGGAGAACTATAACGGTCGGATCCACGAACTCTTACGTATATGCTGAGGAAAGGGTGATCGTATATATATCAGGAGAGCAATGGTGATAGAATTTTTAATAGAAAAGGGATCAAGCGCCCACTTTTCCCAATTACGAAGAAATAGTAATAGTAATGTTTATTTGCAGTTCATATATTACATTATGAATCATGTAGTTAGTGCATTAGTTGAATATTGTGTATGGTTTTTCTATTATTGCCAGTAGAATATTATTGATTCTTTACAGACATAATCATTGATCTCTGAAAAAACAAACTCTCCACTGGCAAATATAACGAAATTCCCGAAGATGTGTCGCCTTGCCAACCTCAATATTGTTTCTAGCACGATTTGTTGTTACAAGAAATTCAAGACTCATTCTTCTGAATGTACAGTAAGGACGGGTATTTTATGACCTAACAATCGATTAAAATAATCGGTGCTTAGGCTGTGCCTTCACTCTACACTTGAGTGTGTCGTGTCTATTCTCAGCATCGATTATTTCAACGGACTGTAGATCATGTGTGAAGTACCCGCCCTAAATCGATACGATTATTATAGTGACGAAAATTTGCAATATGATAGACGATTTTGAGTAATGCAAGAAGTTGCTGGCTTAGCGGACGCAATTTTCATTCAGAAGGGCAGACTGAGAACCTGTTCCTCTATATTTTCAGTTCAATTCCAACATGAGTTCTTTAAATTTTTTAGCTTGATGAAAATCATTAACCCCAAAAAGTACCAAAAAAATTATATATTTCATGACTTCCAAACATTATTCACTGGTTTTTATGGAAACATATTTTATTTATCCTTTCTGAATTTTTTTTAGTAAAATAAACGTCATATTCAAGGGCAATGCGAATTATCCCATTTTCATGTTTTCTGTGTTGGAGAGGACGATCCTTTACGAAGTGTCAGATTAGATATCGTTCGAAAGATACCACGTCTACAGCGAGAAGTTTTTTTCAATTGTCAAAATCTTCGTATCATACATCAATCCTGTCCTTGTTCGGCCTGAATTGCACAGAGAAAATGATCGAAGTTTATATTTTATTCTTGACCTAGTTGATCTTTCCCTTCAACCTTCTCGAAAAGTTTTCCATCTCTCGATTTCTCTGTGAAGTAAAGATAAGTTTTCATTTGTTTGGATTTGGACCGGTCTTATTTCTCTTTAGATTTGGAACGATATATCTATCCATGTTGAGTTTACAATCCACTGGCAGATGGCTGTTTCGACCTGTGGGTTATATCACAATAGATGGATTCCTCTCCGTATTGGAGATAAAAATTGCTTCCGATTTTTGAAGTTTGCTGAGGCGACGGTCGTGAATTGAACAGATTTTTCGAAAGCACACCTTGGAATGCTGTTGTTCCATTGGGAGATCACTTTGAGATCCCATTTTGAAGCTATCGGTCTCATAATAGGTGGTAGTTCAGTGCATCGATTCCAACATAATTTAGTTGAAAATTTTTAAGACTTTGGGAAACTCTTTCATTTTTCACCGGACGCTGAGCTGAAGGTTCTTATTCAGTTACTTCAGAATCTTGATTTTCATTTTCATAAAAATCTGTCCAATATGTTACATCATCATCGTTTTCCATGGGAATTCCGACGATACTTCCTTGGATTGAGAAACCTTTCACATTTCTAAGACACCGTTATTCTCTTGGATGAGGGGTCAAATAGTCTGCAGTTTGTAGAATTGCCATCATGGCCAACAGATATTAGTTTTTTACTTTTGGGATCCAATTTCGAACGTTTGACGTCAGGAACATGGATGAATGATTCTCTTTAAAATATTTTCGAATGAAATAGACTCGTTTTTTTTCCTGTCCATAGTTCGTAAGGGGTGGAATTGATTGCTTGAGTAGTTGGGGTTCGACCTAGAATATAAACGGCCGAATTTATCGTTCCAGCCCAACGATATTTTGGAACTCTGGCCCCCATACAACATTGATCAAGCACTTTCCTCGATTGTTCTGTGGTCACGCTGCTCTTCCATTCTGCTGTGGCGTATATGGAACCGTTTTCTCCATTTCAATCCCTCGATGACATACGTTACTTTGAAAGCCTTTGTTACAGTTTTCGGTTCCGTTGTCAACTCGAAGTATTCTCACAGCATCTCCAAATTTATTCTTCGACAGATCGTAGAATTGTTTTGAAGCATTCAAGTACATCATTTTAATCTTTGAGGAAATACACCAATATTTATCAGGAACAATCGTCATTGAAGGATACAAAATATTTTGATCCCTATATAGACAATCAGTGGCGTAAATAACGCCTTGCCAACCTTGGCGGCGCCAAGGGGCGCAGTGCAGGAGGGGGCGCAACAAAAGGCATTCAATAACAAAAAAAAAAATATCTGAAATGGATGAACTTGATGAATGTCATATAGATAGAGATAGAGAAGTACACAATTGACAATTAAAAAAAAATCAGGAGGAATGTGTAACTTATTAAAGAAATTTAAGTTGCCTAAGTTCTAACTGATTATATTATAAGCTGCGTTCGATTTGTCGCCCGAATGCCCGAAACAATCCGGGCGCGTTCTCAATAACCTGAATCACCTCATTGCATTCATTTTCAAAGTCGGGAAGTCGGGGAGAATTCTGTTCCATTGTTTTCAATAGCATTGAGAGCTGGTAATGATTACTTTTTTTGAATTAATTTTATAACTAATTTGCGCCACGTGCAGTCAGTCGCAGCGTGTTCATGGAGGCCATTTCTCGTAAATTTTAATTCTAACTTAGAATTGAAATTTACGAGAAATGACGAAATGACATATGACAAGAATTTGTAAATGTGAATTTTTATGAAGTTTGACAGATACAACAACTATTTGGCTGCTGCTTATATGCTGCTTATATATATATATATATATATATATATATATATATATATATATATATATAAGAACTTCGAAACCACTAGGTGATTTTTGTTGGTGAGGTTGCAGTTGCAGTCAATCTTGAGGATGCCAGGGAGTGGCATTCATCAACTACCACCACGTTTCATGTGACTAACCTACAACTAATTTCTCATAATTCAACCATGCTGTTTGGTACAATTAAGTTTTTAAAGATACTACTCAACTTTTAAATGTTTTTACACCGTTTTTTATCTGCATATGATGACCGATAAACTTTGACTGTTATGAAGAAACTAGCTACTTTGAAACTCACGATATATGAGTCCTGAAGAAGGAAATAAATATAAATAAACATTTCCGAAAGCTTGACGTATTACCAAAGAGTTTTTCTCACTCCCTGGCATCTTCAAGATTGACTGCAACCTCACCAACAGAAATCACCTAGTGGTTTCGAAGTTCTTTTTTCAACAAGCCAGTCACGACCATCCCAAGGTTTATATATATATATATATATATATATATATATATATATATATATATATATATATATACAAGATGAATTTTTCTGGGTTTTTATCCGTTAGGTATTTTCTGATTTGTTCGACGTTTCGAATTCCATTTTGAATTCATTTTCAAGAACTGTGAGACGAATATCTGTCCATACCGTCCTGGTCAATCACTCCCCTTACGAAGCAACCAAGCAAGAGCTAGCAAAGACTTCAATTGTCTGTTCTCCACGGAAACTGGTATTTATAATGACTCTCCTCAGTCATTATCCGACTGCGTCCGATATTAAGGCTGCATCCTGCCCATCCAGGTATTATGTAGAAATTGATGTTTTCACGGATCTTCGTTATACAAGATGAATTTTTCTGGGTTTTTATCCGTTAGGTATTTTCTGATTTGTTCGACGTTTCGAATTCCATTTTGAATTCATTTTCAAGAACTGTGAGACGAATATCTGTCCATACCGTCCTGGTCAATCACTCCCCTTACGAAGCAACCAAGCAAGAGCTAGCAAAGACTTCAATTGTCTGTTCTCCACGGAAACTGGTATTTATAATGACTCTCCTCAGTCATTATCCGACTGCGTTCGATATTAAGGCTGCATCCTGCCCATCCAGGTATTATGTAGAAATTGATGTTTTCACGGATCTTCGTTATACAAGATGAATTTTTCTGGGTTTTTATCCGTTAGGTATTTTCTGATTTGTTCGACGTTTCGAATTCCATTTTGAATTCATTTTCAAGAACTGTGAGACGAATATCTGTCCATACCGTCCTGGTCAATCACTCCCCTTACGAAGCAACCAAGCAAGAGCTAGCAAAGACTTCAATTGTCTGTTCTCCACGGAAACTGGTATTTATAATGACTCTCCTCAGTCATTATCCGACTGCGTCCGATATTAAGGCTGCATCCTGCCCATCCAGGTATTATGTAGAAATTGATGTTTTCACGGATCTTCGTTATACAAGATGAATTTTTCTGGGTTTTTATCCGTTAGGTATATTCTGATTTGTTCGACGTTTCGAATTCCATTTTGAATTCATTTTCAAGAACTGTGAGACGAATATCTGTCCATACCGTCCTGGTCAATCACTCCCCTTACGAAGCAACCAAGCAAGAGCTAGCAAAGACTTCAATTGTCTGTTCTCCACGGAAACTGGTATTTATAATGACTCTCCTCAGTCATTATCCGACTGCGTCCGATATTAAGGCTGCATCCTGCCCATCCAGGTATTATGTAGAAATTGATGTTTTCACGGATCTTCGTTATACAAGATGAATTTTTCTGGGTTTTCATCCGTTAGATATTTTCTGATTTGTTCGACGTTTCGAATTCCATTTTGAATTCATTTTCAAGAACTGTGAGACGAATATCTGTCCATACCGTCCTGGTCAATCACTCCCCTTACGAAGCAACCAAGCAAGAGCTAGCAAAGACTCCAATTGTCTGTTCTCCACGGAAACTGGTATTTATAATGACTCTCCTCAGTCATTATCCGACTGCGTCTGATATTAAGGCTGCATCCTGCCCATCCAGGTATTATGTAGAAATTGATGTTTTCACGGATCTTCGTTATACAAGATGAATTTTTCTGGGTTTTTATCCGTTAGGTATTTTCTGATTTGTTCGACGTTTCGAATTCCATTTTGAATTCATTTTCAAGAACTGTGAGACGAATATCTGTCCATACCGTCCTGGTCAATCACTCCCCTTACGAAGCAACCAAGCAAGAGCTAGCAAAGACTTCAATTGTCTGTTCTCCACGGAAACTGGTATTTATAATGACTCTCCTCAGTCATTATCCGACTGCGTCCGATATTAAGGCTGCATCCTGCCCATCCAGGTATTATGTAGATATTCGTCTCAGAGTTCTTGAAAATGAATTCAAAATGGAATTCGAAACGTCGAACAAATCAGAAAATACCTAACGGATAAAAACCCAGAAAAATTCATCTTGTATAACGAAGATCCGTGAAAACATCAATTTCTACATAATACCTGGATGGGCAGGATGCAGCCTTAATATCGGACGCAGTCGGATAATGACTGAGGAGAGTCATTATAAATACCAGTTTCCGTGGAGAACAGACAATTGAAGTCTTTGCTAGCTCTTGCTTGGTTGCTTCGTAAGGGGAGTGATTGACCAGGACGGTATGGACAGATATTCGTCTCACAGTTCTTGAAAATTAATTCAAAATGGAATTCGAAACGTCGAACAAATCAGAAAATACCTAACGGATAAAAACCCAGAAAAATTCATCTTGTATAACGAAGATCCGTGAAAACATCAATTTCTACATATATATATATATATATATATATATATAGAGAGAGAGAGAGAGAG